>PVIW01000528.1:0-466285 GCA_004026585.1 Noctilio leporinus
CCACAGGAGGAAGGTGGGGTTGACCACATGCCAGGCACCCCAGGCCCTGCCTCAGGGCGAGCTTTCTGGAAGGAGATAAGCCTGGTCATCTTTCTCTGAGCGCTCCTCCTCCAGCAGCAATCTGTAGACGGGACCTTCAGTGCTCTCGCAATATGGGGCTGCTTTGGATCTGGTCAGCTTCAAGCTGGGCCTGTAACAGTGGTGCCAAAGGGAAGAGATGCCATAGATTCCCAACATGCACAAAGCGTTGATCATCATGTGCCAGCAGAAGAAGGTGGTGACAAACATGATGTCACTGATGTCATCATCCTGCCATGGATAGCCGGTGAGTGGTCTGTACAGAATAAAGCCTGCCTGCATCAGCCAGGAGCCCATCATCAGAAAGAGAAAGGTCTCGATCAGTGAGAGGTGAAACACGTTGGGAACCCATAGCCTGATGGTCAGCACCAGCATCAGAAGGAACACCACCAAGATGAGTAAACAGTGAACCTGCAGCTCCACCCCTGCTGAATCTTGAACATGTGACAAAAAGAGCATGAGGAGCACGTAGAAGGTCAGCACCAGGGCCCCCTTTTCTAGGAGCACACACCTCTGAGGCAGCAAGTTCTTGCTGGTGACATCTACACAGCCACTGAGGGTGAGGAGGATGAACATGGTGAGGTGCTGCCACTCTTTGGGGTACATAAATCTTGGTGGCACATTCTTGTTCATCAGTACCATCCCATCATCAAGACAGAGGACCACATAAACTGTAAAGATGGTGCCAGTCACCATCTTCAACAAACCTCTGTAGGATATTTCCCACAGCGGGGCCCATCTTCCCTTGTTCCTGGGAGGACATGATGAATTCAGGAGAGCATCATCGAGTCTCATGGCCTTAAAGACCACTGTTGCCCGATGCAGTCCATAAGAGAAAAGATACAGCCCTGGGTACACATGACCACTGAACTTCCCCATGAAATCACAGCTCTGTCTGATTTAGGAGGGAAAGACAAGACCTAGAGCCTCTCTTGTCCTCCTCTCCTTTGAGGACCCCCTCAAGTTTTGGGCTGTTAAATAAAGAGCTAACATCTACCTACTTTTATCATCTCCCTCTGCCCACTGCTTCCAGACAGAATGGGAAGTTCTGGACAGGAGCCTGCACTTCTGGTGAGGTGGGTCTCATTGTTACATTCCATTCTAGTACACTGGGAACTAACTGCCTTCTGCCAAAGAAGAATGATGTATGTTTCCTAGTATGCACCTGTGAGGGTGTGTGTTCTCATGAGCTCTGTGTTTGGGTCTTAGAGATGTTTCTGGTCACAGTTGTCATTTTCTCCCATGTTTGCTCTGCTCCAGCCCTTAGAGGAGCAGTGGAGAGAAGTATGAATGTGGAAATTATCCGGATAAAGCCTGGGTTACTCTCAAATATTTACACATCTGTTAAGACTCCTTACTAGTATCTTTGTTTATATATTGGAAGCAAATATATTTTACCTAACATAAAAGTTTATAAGCATTTGGGGGTGAGCTCACATATACATACTGAGCACCTGCCTGGCCTTTTCTGTATCAGACAGATTTGGAGAACCATCAAGAAAGCCCCTCACCTGCCCCTAAATCTCTCTCCACCGGACAATGGGTGAACCTGAAAAGCTGCCTTTGAGATCAATTTTGGGATGTTAAAGCATCATTTTTGTAGTAAAATGCAGAGATGTTGAGATGAGTAGGTTTAGTAAGCTACTTATAATTAATGTGAATGAGCTCATCAGCTTTATTTTCTCTTAAGCTATCATTTGCTGCTGTAGAAAGTATCCTAAGCGCTAGATGACAGCCAGCTGCATCTGAGGGACTGTATCTAAGGCAAGAGTTCGCACTTAACAGGGGATGGTAGAGACCAAGGTACAGGAAATGTGAGGCTCTGGGCACACAAATGGTTCTGGGTGTACTGCAAGAGGTACATCGAATAAGAGTTTCTCTGGAAGTGATAATTATGCTGAGGGAAGAGGGAGTTCGTCACTCAACATGAAACAGGCTGACATCACAGTCTTCTTCATAATCATCTGTCCTCACCACACAAGCAATGCTGTGGCCAGAGAGACAGCACCCATATGCTGATAGCACCTCCAGTGGAGAGGAGGAGAGTTTACACCCAGGTGGCAGCCTCTGAGCCCTCAGTCTCATCCGTGTATCTCTGGTTCCTACACCCATATATGTCAGAAAAAAATCAGCCTATTCGTATCCTTGAGAATGAAGGCTATTTCTTGTCAGTGGGAGAGTGGGGATTTGAGTGTGAAAATGAGTTGGAGAGAGAGCTTAAGATAGCTTTACAGAGGGACTTTCCTTCCCTATTCCATTGCAACTTTAACTTTTCCTTTCCTTGCACAAGTGTGGCGTAGATTTACTAGCAATTCAATGAGTTCATTTCCTTTTCTTCCTTTGTATGCTGGTAAACCACCTCTCCACCATGCCCACAGTTAGATGCAGCCTTGCAACTGGGTCCTAGCCAATGGAGTGTCAATGGAAGTGCTATACATATATTACTTTCTGTCCTCGCCCATAAAACTGTCTTCTGCATACTCTCTTCTGTGCTGTTTTCCGTTCCTCAGGCTTCATACAGGACATCGAAGCTTATTTGAAAGTCATACATTGTTGAGGATAGAGGAACCCCGAGATGGACGGAATGGGTTTCCTGGGTTAGTTCTTCTAGGAGCCCTGTACACTGTTCAGGACCACTCATTTTGGACTATATGTGGTCAAGAATTAAGCCTTTTTTGGTTAAGCAATGGATACTTTTACCATGGTTTATTATAGCAGCTAGTTCACCTAAGCTCATGCAAAATTAACACATAGCCTTTGCAAAAAGTTTTTGGGAAACTCCATAAGCACAAAGTTACAGAAACACAAGCATCTGCAGTTCCAAACCGGATAATAATGACCATTAACATTCTGCTATAGAACCCCAGCTTTAGGAAGGCATGGTTGTGAAGTGGAAAAAATAATGACTGGAAATTGAGAGATCAGGATTCCAGTCCAATTTTCCCCTAATTACAGAGCTTTGATTTCTCCATTAGAGAAAAGAAAGAGTTTTGGCATTTGTGTTCTCTAAAGAGGGGGAGGGAAGAAGGCAGAAGAGGAGAAGGATAAAGGGAGGAAGAGGAAAATGTGGGGGTTACTGCATAGAAAGCAGTGATTTTGTTACCTCCCCTGCCCCAGTTTTTCCTTTTTTATTAGTGGTCAAAATACCTAGAACCTCAAAGAGCCACACACTCAGGGAGAGGAGGTACAAAGGCAAGCCAGGAGTGCCACCCTGGGATGGGGTGGACCAGGGAGAAATCTCTGGCTCTCTCATTGGTTCTTGCCTTTGTTCTGGGAAATCACTGAGCTGCCCTGAGGGGAAGTAGCCTTTTGTGAAGCCGAGTCCCATGCTGCACTAGGTATTTAAGGTAGCAAAAGCAGGGGCATGTTTCTAAGTAACCCACATCTGCTAGAATGGACTGGAGGTGTCAGAAGTGACTGTTTTGGGTCACTAAAATGTTTTCTCCAGCATGTCAGAGCTGTGGGCCTAAGGGACATAGTAGACAGTGAAGGACAAGCAGACAGCATTCATCTGACCACCACATGTATCTCCACTCTTGACAGTTCCTGGCATCTGTGAGCCAGTGGCTGGAGGAGAGGGAACAGCAGAGCTAAGCCAACAGCAGTGTGAGGTTGGAAGTGGCACAGATGAGGACAAGGAGCCCTTAAGGTTCCATGGGGGGTGCTTGGGCCCCCACCTTGGCCAGACACCAACGCTACATGTCATTCATTGAAACATGAACATCCTGATCTCAACTTTGAAGACAGGAATCAGCCATCCCAAACCAGACACTGCCCACAAGTAGCCAAGAAGGGAGCCAAAGGGGGTGAATGATTAGCAGAACTGGCAGACAGTCTGAGTGTGTGGGCACCAAGTGCCTAGGGAGCTGTTTCACAGGGAAACCTCAGCTGGACCACGAAGCCCGTGGAGGCCCTTCCTGGTCTGGCTGCTCCACAGCCAGGCTCCCCTCAGATCTCACCCGCCAGCCCACATTCCTGTGGGTCCCTAGGTGCAGCCACTGCCACTTGTCTGGCTTGATATGCCAGGGTGAGCAAGAAGGTCCTTGGGAGTTTAGGAAACATGAATTTACAATATAGTTAGAAGTGTAATGTACACACACATACATACACACACACACACAATAGAGAAATGTATAGTCATTGGAGAATTATGTAGAATTAAAGAATATCACACTGAGTGATGTCTAGAGTCTACTTTAGACTTCAATGATGGGGGAAGTTCAAGGCTATTCCGAATCATCCCTAGATACATTCTAGAAAACTGTCAGTAACACAGTGAAGGTTTTAGTGTCTAGTTCTTTTAAAATCTTTTATACCAACTGTAAAGGAATATCTCATTTCTTTTTGTTGCAAGACAGACAGGCGTGGTTAAGAATGCTTGCTGAACTGTACGCATTTAGAGAGGTGGAACCAACTAAATGCTTGCCCCACCAACCTCTAATGCTAAGACAGGGCACTTGTGGGAGAAGCAGTGGGACCCTGAGATTTGGGATGGGGAAACAGGTGAGGCTGAAAACTTTGAACTCCCCCCTTCCCCAGGACCCCATTTTCTGATAGAAAAAAGCCCTCTTCCCACCTGAGAGAAAAAGTCTTTGTAGAAATACTTTTCAATGACGATACCTGGGAGAGTTCCAGGTCCAGAGGACACTGGTCTTCGTAGGACCCACTCCCACCACCCCATGTCCGTGCCAGGAGACCCCAATAATAGCCTAGACAAGGAAGTACAACACCTGAGGTGGGAGCGGAAATCATACACCAAAAGAATGCCAAGACTGCACCAATCAGTATCAGCAAAGAGGATGGGGGCATAGGTGTGAATGAATTCTGCCAGTGTGTGACCATTCAAGTGAAATGGAAGAGTTGATTGCTCCCCATTTATCCATGTGAGTTTACTTCGCTGAGCTTGTAGGTTGAGTTTGTGGCTTGAGCATCTTGGAATGGGGTAAATAGTCTGCTGGGTTGGCCCATTCAAACCTGATCGCAGGGCGGGCTATAGTCAATGAAGTTGGCCCACTGGAATTTCCCTGCCAAGCCTGGATTGGCACTGCCAAATAGAACTTTCTGCAAAGATGGGAATTTTCTATAACCTGTGCTGTCCAGGATGATGATTTCTAGCCACCTGTGGCCACTGAACAGTTGACATGTGACTAGAGCAAGTAGGGAACTGAATTTTTAATTTTAGTGAATTTAAATTGAACTACCCCTGTGGAGAGTGGCCGCTCCAGGGTAAGGAGCCTGAAGGCTCAGGGGGTGGCAAGGAGTCTCCCTTTTTGATCAGAGCCCACTCTGGCTGCCTCCCTCAGATTATGACACATAGAATGCTTTCATTATCGTTCTTTATCATTCACTGTTGAGTCATTTTTCCATTTGTTTTCATTCTCTTTTTAAGACCTGGAAGTAACTAGAAGAATAAGTTAATTTCCAAATAAGTTGTACCTTTTTTCTTTACTACCTTTTTTATGTTGATAATTTTTCAGCTTTTTGAAAACATATTGTTTTTCTTCATAAATGTTACATGAGAAGTATTCAAATATTTGATATTCCTATTCATGTTTGTATGATAAGATGATTTCTGAGATGGGTATGTTATGTTCTTTGACTGTGACTCTGATTTAGTTCTTTTTATTTCTATCAGTTTTTATTCTATGGATATAGATGCTGCTATGTTAATTCATTAACATTTATAATTGTTTTATTTTCTTGGTGAATGGAATAGAATGGAAAGAAGAAGATATATCTGTCCCTGTTAATTGTTAATAATTTTTATCTTTAGTTTTCTTTTGCCTGATATTAGCATAATTAATTTTCTGGTATACTTTTATGTCTTTGTCTTCACCCTTTCTGTGCTCAGTTGTTTAAGCACATGTCATATAATTAGCATACAGCTTGATTCTGTATTTTAAACTGTTTTGGAAATCTGTTATTTGGACAAGGGAAATTTAAGATGCTTAAATTTATTGTAATCACTCACAATTTGGACTTAATTTTTTAAATCCTCCCAAGAGGGTATGTTTATTGGTTTGGGGGGTGGGGGGTGGGAGGGAGAAAGGAAAGAGAGAGAGAGAGAGAGAGAGAGAGAGAGAGAGAGAGAGAGAAACATCAATCAGTTGCCTCCTGTACATGCCCCAAATGGGAATCGAACTCACAACCATTCCTGTACCCTCACCAGGAATCTAACTTTCATCCTTTTGGTGCGCAGTCTGATGCTCCAACCAACTGACCCACCCAGCCAGAGCTATTTGGATTTTTTTTTTTTTTTTAATTTTATTGTTGTTGTATTACATCCATCCCCAATGGACTTATTTTTAACATTTGATTTTATGCTGCCATATTCCTTTTTTTGGTCCTGACTCCAGTTCCTTCTTTAAAAATATTTCCATAGGAATGAGTAGCTTACATTTACTAGAATTAAAATTTCCACTGAAACAAAGAAATGCCTGTTGGAGTTGAAGGTTATGGGAACTTCAGATTGGTGACATGACTGTGTTTCTGTATTCCCCAACTTTCTTTACCTCTCTGGCTCTAGCTTCATAAAACTTTACGAACAATCCTGCTAAATCTTGGAACCTTGACATGCTATGTAGGCATGTCCCATAGGCCAAGTTGTCCTTGGGTTCTCATAGTTTCAATAGTTTATGTGACAAACCTCTATTCTTTTGTTACTCAAATAAGTAAATTTTTATATATGAAATTTCATAAAAGCCACTGAAACTTCGTTCAGAGCAGCACCATCTAATGCAGTGGTCAGTGTATTTTCTCCCAGTTAAGAGAGATGACAACTTTTTGAGCTATCCAAAGAAACACAGGGTGAGGTGGTTATAGTACAGACTCCAGGAATACTCAGCTGTGGGTGGAATCTTAGCTTTGTCACTTCTTCTTTCAGTAGTTGTAAGATCTCAGCCCAGTAGCTTAATTTCTCTAAGGCCCATTTTCCTCATTAGTAATAGAGTGTTAGTAATAGTCTCACCTCAAAGGGTTACTGTGAGGATTAGAAGAGGTCCCCATGTAAATAAAAATAGCACAATCCTTGACACACAGTGAGAACTCAGAAAATAGTAGCCGATTTTGTTAATAAATATCTTAGCCCACACCCAGGACTTTAGACAAGACTATTTTCACATTAATGGTTGTTTGCCGAAGGAGAGCTATGGAACCCCTTGAAGACTCAATGTATCTCTAAGAGGCATCATCTACTCCTTTTGTTATTCGTAGCACCCCAAAGCTGACTGCAGATGTCATGTGTGAACAGAGGTCATGGGCTTGAACAGGTGCTACAGGCCCTGAACTGGCAACCTCTGCCCTATTTTTAGTTTTTTTCTCTGGTTGCTGCATTAAGACAGCCTGTCCTTGAAGAAATATCCAGTCCTGGATCTTTTCATGTTTCAGTTTAAGTTTAATGAGCAAACAGGAAAGAGCAAGAGACCTGTGACGGGGACTTTGGGGGAACTTTGAAGCAGAAGCCAGGATGGTATAGGTGTCCCTTGGAGATGGGCCAGTGTTTGCTTTTGATGACAGTGAACCTTCAGATCTTGTTCATCGGAGCTGCAGACAAGGGGTTCTAGTACCAGATACCTGAGGTTTCATCTTTTGTAAAACCTTTGCGTTCACCATCCAACAAACTCTTGTTGAATACCTGCTCTCATGCTTCTCTTACATGCTTGAGTAATACCAAGGTTCACTGTCAGTGCCCTTGAGGATTTCATGTCCTGCCAGAAGAAATAAGGAGTACACAAACTGCCACCTTAGGAGGGGGACTGAGATGTCTCTAGAGGTCCCTCCCCATCCTACTTGGGTGTCCCATCCATGGTATGTCTTGTTCAGCAGGGTGAGGTCATGGCTTCTGCCACATTCAGGTGAGCAGAGTCTTCTGATCTGTGTCCCATCTATTTTTGGTTATAGGTCCCCCAAACCAGACATATCTCTATTCCTTTCACCCCTTTAGATGACACTTCCTTCTCTTATACAGTTGTCACTCCTGTTACTGGCTGGAAAGGAGTAAGGGGAGAACAATTTTCACTCAATTGTCTCTAATAGAGCATGAGTTTACTAATTACTTAATTAGTTTCCTAATTAAATTAGATTCCTAATCAAATTAAGGTTCTAATTAAATACCAGACTTGCCCATATGAGATCTCAGGGGGACACCCATGCAGAACTTGGCAGAACCTTTGAGGCCAACTAGTGTACCCGTGCCAATGAATCCTTTCGGTTTTGATGAAAGATATGCAATCTTAGGAGACCAGCTCTGTGCCGCACCTCCCAGCTCTTTGCTGGGGTCCCACTTTGCCCTTGGTTACACCATGTGCCCTCAGCGGGGTCAATATCACCCCCAAGAGGATGAAAATATTGTGATTTTAGATACTACATTTTCACAGGGGAAAAGCGATAAAGGAAGACATGTTGAAAAAGTTTCTTAGAGGGGGAAAAGACTAGAAAAGGGTTTAGAAACACCGGTTTATGCAAAAGGGTCTGTGCCTCTGGCTGAGAATTTGAATTTATGCCAAGTCATCCACATCCTTTCGTTCTGTGTCTCCTGTGTCCAGGGACAAAGCAGTCAAAGATCCAATTCTTCTCTAACTGCATAGCTCTGGTCATTTGTTCCGCTCTTAACATTAGTGGCCTTGCGTCATTTGTATGTGTGTGTTCTGCCTTCATAAGTATATTACACAGCATTTTAGGGTAGAGACCATGTGTTCATTCGATAGTTCATTTCACTTATTCATTTACCCAGCAAATATTTGTTGAGCACCCCTAGGCATGAGGCTAGATTCTCAAGAGACAAAGAATGCAAGGTATGGTCTCCAACTTCAAAGGCTTCCCAGTAAGTAAAGAATGTTGGAAGAGTGTGACAAAGATAACAGCAGAGATGTGTACAAGTTGCATAAACAGGTATCTTTCCCAGTTGGGAGAAGGTAGTGCTGAAGTGGAGCCTTGAAGGAGTTTCCTAGACAAAGAATGTACAGGAAGAACATTCCAGACCAAATAGGGAGTTTCTGGTATGCTTGGAGACAATGGTACAGGTGGGAGGGGACTAGAAATGAGGTCAGGCCAAAGCAAAAAGCACCTTGAAGCTTATTCCAAGGACATGGATTTTTATCCACAAAGTTATGGGATGCTGATAGTATAAATCCCAGTGTGAGGGCAGGAGAAGACCGATGTCCCAGCCTTCTGTTCTATTCAGCCCTCAAAAGATTGGGTGAAACCCACACATGTTGGTGTGAGTAGTCTACTAAATCCACTGATTCTAATGCAAATCCCATAGAGTCACCCAGAAATAAGGTTTAACCTGGGCTTCCCAGGAGTGAACATTTTCCTGGCAATTCTCAAATAATCGGGTACCACCTATGTTTACTTGTGCCTATTAAGACTATTTATACGCAGGGGAATGCACTTGTACTTAGTGTTTGTATGAGGTTATATGTGAGGACTTGTAAGGGATGTACCCTGGTTTGTGTGCTCTGTGCTTCCTCTGGGTTCTTCCTTACGTTCTATGAATTTGGGAGGGAAGTAAGAAAGGTAGCGTTGGCATCAAGAACAAGTGGGAGGAGAACCAAGGGGGACCCATAGAGAGCATAGTCTCCGAGAAGGGTAGATGCCCAGGCCTTGTGCTGGAGAAGAAGCTAATATTATATTGTTCGGAAATGGTTGGATAGTCATCAATGAACCAGAGCAGAAGACCAGAACGGAAACCATGCCACCCACCCCACCCTAAGTTTGGGTTTCCTCCAGAAACATTTCCTTTCTGAATGTGGATGCAATGAGCTGGATAGAGGGTATAAGTCAGCTACAGGAAGCTCTCTGCATACTCTAAACCCTTTCGCCTCTGCCGTTGGTCAGCCCTGCCCTCAGTTCCATGGGAGGCTTCGAGGGCCACCTGTACCCGGGCCTGTCTCTCTTCTTCTATGGACTTTATCACACACAACTTGTTTGCAGGGCCTTGATACACAACTGTCCCGTTCAGTATGTGCCACGCCGTCCCTGGAGCAAAGGAGGATGGGCCAGGCTGCTGCAAATACACTATGTTGGGTTGGTGAAGATACTGAGCGCCTGCATTTTGGGAGTCCATGAGCTGCACAGCGTCCCTGGGCATTTCGTACTCATCAGCAAGATACACCAGGGGAGGAACTTTTTGTACTGCAAGCAGTGGCAGCATCTCACTATGTATTTGACCTTCTTCCTAAGCGGGTGCGTGGATGTGGTGAGCCAAAACCTGCTGCCCCAGAGGTGCGCTGCTCTGGAGCAAGGGACCCAAGTCCTAGGCGTGTCTCTCCTTCTGCTCCTGATGGTGTCTCACATGCAGGACTCAGAAGGCGTGGAGCTGCAGTGTCACATCCTGCTCACGCAGGCCATCTTTCTGCTGACGCTCGTGGTCATCGCAGAGCTGTGGGCTCCCCACGTGCTGCAGCTCTGGCTGATGAAGGCCTTCCTGTATATGATGACAGGCTCTTGGCTGATACAGATAGGCTTTATGCTGTACAAACCAATCTCGGGCTACAAATGGGTGGACGATGACAAAAACGACATAATATTTCTCACCACCTTCTTCTGCTGGCATGGGGCTGGTGTTGCCATGCTCATGATCTGGATCTACGGCTTCTCCTTTTGGTGGTATCGTTACATTTGTTGATGTTTGAACCTGGGTGAGCCCAGCATGGTTCCTGTCACCTGCACGTTCTGGGGGAGGTGGTTGAGAAATTGGAGGGAAGCTGAGCTGCCGGAGAGGAGGACCAGGCGTTCTTCCTTCAGGGGTGCTACTGGGTGCAGCAAACCCTGATAAGACAGAACAGCATGCCCACCTCTCCCCCGGCCTCTCTCGGTCTCATCTGAGCAGTGTGCAGAGAAAAGGTGAATGACACGCAAGAGGCACGTGACTGTGACCGTCACTCAGCTCCCCAAGTCTTTCCCCTGCCTCTCCTCACTCTGCTTAACTCCAGACAAGGCAGCCCTCTCACCCCATGCCTCTCCGCACTCCTCGCCCCCCTCTAGGAGAATGTAAAAATAAATGTGCTAAGTCCTGCCTTTGGGTCTCTAAAAATACCTCACACCCATCACATAGAATACCAACCAGCCACACTCAGTGCATCGGAATAATTTACATACATCACAACAGCCACCTCCTCATCTTTTCTCTTTCTGGATCTTCCTTATTCATACTAAGTTGGGACTGTCATCTTGAATAGATTGAACTCTGAGAACTGTTTCTAAGTGCTTTGTTTTTATTACTTTATAATTTGTCCAAAAGAATGTCAGATCCTTTTTTTTTTTTTCCAACTTTATTGAAGTGTTCTTAATACACCCCCAAATAGCACCTATTTAATTGTAGACATTTTTGGCATCATCTCCAGGATCCTTATAGGCAGTTTCTTTTGCAGGGTCTAAGAGAGCAGCGTAACACCCTACATGCAATGAGACTCAAAAGGGCCTTGTCTGCTTCCAGAATTTCTCTGTCTCCCCCAGTGTCGACTGTGAGATGGTCTATCTGTGTGGACCAGCCCACCACTCTGTGTGCTCCTCAACCAACTTTCAAGTAGTAGACTCACCGGGACCCACACCTTTCTGGTTTGCATGAAGAATGCAACCCAATCACTTGTTTAGTTTACAAACTTTTCTTTTTAATCCTACAACTACCTTATCAGGTCAGTTTATAGATGATAGACTGAAATTCAAAGAAATTGGCTTAAAGGTAGCTAGGCATTTCTCTACATCATGTAATACTATACCTGGGGGTCAAGGAGAGTTGGAATTCTGAGGAACAGAGTTGAATTATTAGGGAATTGTTAAACAGTGTCTTTTATTTATTTATTTTATTGTTGTTGTATTACATCCATCCCCTTTTTGCTCCCCTCTGTCCCCCTAAAACAGTGTCTTTATGTCACCCATTCTGCTTTCTCTCCCTGCTGTCCCCAGGAGATGGAGCGTCTGTCAAACTTCCCTTTCTCCCAGTCACATCAAGACTAAACTATCTAGGCTTAGGACAGAGTGAGGCTAGGGCAGGAATTTTAGAGGGTCATCATGCTAGTTTCCTTTTTGCTTCTGAGTTCCCAGAAGAACTAGATGAATCCCTCTATTTTTTGCTAATGTTCTGGCTCAAAAGTTAGGTGTGGCTGGGGTGAATTACTGTCTGCTTGTTGAGGGTCGCTACTCTCTGGTTTAGGGGCCGGGTGAGCATTATGGGCTATTGCAAAGGGAAGAGGTGCTTCCCAGTGACATTTAGATGGGTCTCAGCAGGGTCTCAGCCAGTGTGGTGGCATGTACATGGCTCTCTCTGGAAGATGTACTCCTCATGCCATTGGGGTGATCAGATAGCAGTGCTGCTCTGCACTAGAGATGGAAATAAAATAATCCTTGGGTTCCCAACCAGCGGCAATGCCTCCTCCATGGAGAGAGCCCATGCACCAAAACTCGTTCTGAGCTTGCTGCTTTAAAATAGTGGCATTCAGTCCTCTTTTGAACTTGCTGCCTGAGAGCGTCTGGGGACGCTCCAGCAATGAAGGCGTCCAGTTCTCAATGGAGGACACTTCAGCCAGCGCTCCCAGCCCAACGCCAGCAATGTAGGCCTGGTTTCTCCGGCTCCACCTTCCATGGGAATATGCTGGTTGGTATAGGGTAGGGCTTACAATTAGGCAGATTGCCTGTTTCCACAAGAGCCCACTCCTGTGACCCCACCTCTCTAGACACTTGCCTGGTTCTAGAAGCTCCATGGCCCTCACATGTTCGCAGGTCTTGGGAAGCTGAACCTGCCAGGCCTGTGGAGTTCCTGCCCTTCATTATTAAGCTTCTGCACTTCTTTTTGGTCCTGGTGACTGATAGAGTTTAGCAATTTCCCTTATCGGTTCTGCTGTGGTCCTGGTTGAACCCTCTGGTGCCATCTCCTTGTTTCTCCCCGCAAACCTTGGGTATCTTTCCAGGCCATGCACAGCTCCGCAGTCCTTCCTGCCACCTCGCTGAACTTCCTCCAGTGACCTGCAGTTGCGGTGGTGGGGAATCTGTGTTCCTCTACATCCTTTCCCAGTGATAGGGCACAACTCTATTTACTGCTTCACTCAAGCCTCCTCTTTTTGATGTTCAGAGCATTTAAACATTTTTTAACCTGAAACAAAATTAAATTCAAGCTATTGTAATCAGACCTCATCTTGAAGCAATAGCTTTCACTAATTAGGGGAAGCTAATTGGTGAAGGAAAGCAAAGACCAAATAGTAATATTTCAAGATATTATAACTCTACAAAGGTAAAAGTCAAAGAGATACCGAAGCTACTTGTTGATGGATCTGTCCCATTTTTTAGTGCTTTTGAGGTCCTGTTAGATACTGGTGAGCTCATTCTTGTAGTCAGTGCCTAGAAATACCACATCTTACAACATGTATCTTTCAAGTAAAATAATAAATATTAGCAAGGACCTACAAAGCCACAAAGGGTATTAAGGAGGCCTAATATAATGGTGGAATAGACAGCTTCCTGTTTAGATGATAAGGACCGTTCTGTGTTCCTCCATCACAGTGTGGATGAGCAATCTGACCGTAATCCTGGCCTTTGAAATGTACAACCAACTGACGATCAATTTTGGGAAGAACAAAACAACAGCAATATCACCCCCCCACCCCAGGAAAAAAAAATGCCACCAAACAAAACAAGTAGGGTTTGGGAGAGAAAGGTGTCAGCTTCACCACTATCCACCAGAGGGCATAGTCTTTCCAGGAGCTCAAAAAGAGCACTTGTTCTCCTTTTGGTATAGAGCTATCAACTTAACAAAAATGGAGGAGAGATGAAGAGGAGGGAAGAAAAATACAGAAGCAAGTGTTATCCAACTATCCACAAATATAATGAAGGTCTGTTTGCTTTCTGTTAAACTTAGACATGTGGACATGAATAAGCATCGTATATAATCGATAGATACAGATTATATTTATAGATGTATAAATATAGATACATATGTAGGTATCTAGATATAGATATCTATACATACACAGATATATAGATCTGAGTGTATCTCAAAAACACAAGTGTCAAAATATCCCTTGAGCTAAAATGACTACTTTATAGCCACCTTATGAAAATCATCAAAACACTCTTTTTAGCTTATCACATAATGAGCATGCAATAAGTAGTTGGTGAGTGAGTAAATAAAGAATCTAGTACAGTAGCATAGATGAAGTGTGGGATTAATTCTGACCTGTGCTTTGAAGGATAAGCAGGAGTTTGTTAGAGGAGTTCAGACAGGCATTCTGAGGTCTTGTAAAATTCCTATACTCACACACCTAATTTGACATTACCGCTCCAGTGATAGGATTTCACAGCTCAATGCTGCCAGGGAAAAATACTGAGCTCCTGACCCCTAGGAAGGGTGACTAAGGAGGAGCCACACAAACTTGTTTTACGGAAAGTTTGATAATTTGCTTTGCAATTTGGAGGCAGATTATTAATGGCCTCTTTATTGATTGAAGGGGAACCTCATGCCAACAAAACAAAGTGTTTGCAATTGCTTGTATTGCAATCAATATTCAATATGTCACTAGAATGGTACACATTTAACAAACTAATTATTATGTTTTTAACTTGACATATAGAATCACTTATAAATGCAATAATTTTATTTAAAGTTGCTTTCATGTGTTCATTATGTTTCAGTAAAATCATACATTTGATGAATCAAAATTTCTTAGATACCATTTCCATATTTTGTGAATTAAAATTCCTTAGACATTTCATATTATAATATTAAAATGTAATTCTTTTAAGTACCTAACAAGATATATATAAAAACCTAACAAATAAAATTCACATTAGGACTTAAAATGGATTTTAAATCAGGCCTTAGTTCCCAAAGCTCTGGGCATCTTCTTTACCCTACAGCTACCCTGGAAATGGCAGATCTCTTTGTCAAAGATTAAATAGAAGACTCACAATAAATACTTGCAAAAACATTGCAAAGTTCACTATAAAGGGCAAAATATTTTTAAAAAAAATTTTTTTTAAGTTTAAGAGCTTCTAGGTAAAATTCAGAACTGAAAGTGAGTAAGAAACCCAATATTCTACCAGGATGGCTCATTACTTATATGCTCCTATTCATATAAATTCATTCACTCAACAAATACTTCTTGAGCAATTTCATGTGATAGATACTGCTCTAGAAGTTTCGGATGCATCATTGAAGAACAATTAAAAATTCCTGCCATCATGGAAATTCTATCCTCAAGGAGAGTCTTAGTAGGCTACTTATATGTTGTCCCCCAAGGGACCCTGTGATAAGTAGGCACAACAAAGAATCTGTGGGTTGGATCATCCTGATATTTACACTGCCATAACTGCTATTATGATATCTACATATACTTTGGTGGTTGGCACCACCTCCCATGGAAATCAAAGACCCACACAGTGATTTTTATTTTTAAGATTTTATTTCATTATTTTTATAAAGAGGGGAAGGGAGAGAGGCAGAGAGGGAGAGAGACATCAATGTATGGTTGCCTTTCACCTGCCTCCAGCCACAGACCTGACTGGAGACCTGGTTTGCAACCTGGTTATGTGCCCTGACTGGGGAATCGTACCTGTGACCTTTGGGTTCACAGGCTGGCACCTTATCCACTGTGCTACCAGCCAGAGCTACACAGTGATTTTTGACCCCAATAGGAAAGCTGGTTGGAGACCACCAAGACAATTTTCCAGCTTATCTGACAGGTCAAGTTATTACATATTCATTGAGTACCTGTTAAATTTCAAGGAGGATATTACATCTGAAAGACACATTAGAAATAAATGAACAGATCCCCACTTTCCCCAAGTGTAAAGTCAGGTTAAAGAGACAGAACTTAAACTCAGGACTTAAACTATAATTGGGCAACAATGACAAAGAACACATAAAATAGTACAGACTTACAGGACTACGTATAAGAGAGCCTGACACATTCAAGGGGATCCAGGAGATTGGGTCTCATAAAGACTGATAGAATCTGGAACCCCTTAGAATAGGTGTTACTGTGCATTCTCAAAAGGCAGGGTTCTGTTGAAGGGGACTCACTTTGGCCCTAATAGTCACAGTGGCAGGAGAGCATGGCAACATGAGCAATGTTGGTGAGTCTCTGAAAGGCAGGGCTCTGGGGCTTTGAGCCCCCAAATAAGGCAAATCACTCACCTTCCCAGTCATGAACAGATGCCAGTCATTCAGGGACACCACATGTGTGGCTCTTATGTTAGTCATGCCCTTTGGTTCCTTTGCTCTTCTTTCCCCAGCACTCCCCACCCCCACCGTATGCCTCCAGATGTCTTTGGGAACAGGACAGGACCCCATTCATAAGACAACTAAGGCAACTAAGAGGGAAAGTAAAATACAGATGAGGCTGTCCTGTGTCCTACCTCCTCCAGATAGAAAACTAGCATGAGGTTTGGGATTATCCAATGATTTCTTTTGGTCCCAACTTGGTATTATTATTATTGTGTGGAATGAGTGTTGAGAGCCTTCCAAAATTATAGGGGAGTTTCAAGGCAGAATAGGTGAGAATGGAAAAACAGGGATGAAGAAATCAAAAGATGAGGAAGGGGAGGATGTGGAGAGCCTTGTTCCTATATCTGATTAAGACTGTCCCATTAATGGCAGCCCTGTCATAGTCGACCCCTTGTCACCAGCAGTGTGTGTAGTTATGGAACACAATCAGTTGGGAAATTTCCGTAAAACCCTACTTTCCTGTACTCAGATGCCTTCGTAATCTCATCAAACAAACCCATGCCAGGCTTTGTGAATGACAAACAAACAAATCCTAAAGATGGAAGATCTTGAAAGAGCAATTCATTCAACATTTTTAGAATTTGGACATCGTACAAACTCTTTTAGTGCCTATGAGAAGAAAGATGAAAAGACAAGGCCCTCCTCTCACTGAGTGCAGTCTAGTGAGGAGGACAGATACATCAATGGATGAAAAATTGTTCATTGTAATGATGAGGAGAGGTCTATGATGGTGCCGGGAAGCAGTGACCAATTTTACCGCTGTAGTAGATTCTACCATGCTTGGCTCACCATGAACATGATATGTGGACCAGTTCTTAATGGATGACTAGTAGTCTGTGAAGCTGACGGGTTGAGAGGACATTTCAGGCAACGGGAATGCAAGAACAAAGACATGGAGGCTGGAAGTGAGAGCGCAGAGCATGTGTAGGAAAGAGCAATGCTTTGGCTGGTCACCAGAAGGAAGCACCATGGGTGTGAAAAGGCTTTATTAGCTTCTTTTTACATAGATGATGTTTACTTCCTTCTTTTTAACATCTTCAGGAAAGAAAGTTCAATTAAGCATATGAGGATACACACAGGAAGTGATGGGAGGAATTATACAGAAAAGTAGATCACTAAGAGGAAGTCCAAGGGGAGCTTTATTTTAAGGGGTGGTGGGAGATGAGGCTATGAGGGAACCCAAAAGCCAGATCTGGTGAAGCCTCAGATACTGTACTAAGGCATTTGGACTTGACCTTATATGACATTGAAATGTTTTAATAATAATAAACATCAAAAGGTTGGGGGGAGGGGTGGAAAAGAAAAGATTATGGTGGCAGTGTACGGAGTGTCCTTGGAAAGGAGAGATGAGCTAGGGAGGCAATTTTAAGAAACTGATGCAAGATGATGGAGGCCTGAAATAGGGGAGTAACTTTATGATGGAGAGGAGAGGACAGGTTCCAGAGATATGTAGAAGGAGAAACCACATAGCATGGTCCTCCATTGCATGTGGGAGTGTCTGAGAGAGAACAAGAGAGGAAAAGATGATTTGCCCGTTTCTGGTTCAGATCCTTGAATGAATCGTGGCTCCAGAAACCAAGATCACAAATACGGGAAAAGGAGTGGTTTGCAAAGGAAAAAAAAAGTCAGATCAGCTTTGAAAAGACTGAGATGAGAGTGCTGGTGGATGTCCATGGTGAGATGTCCTATAGCTCACTGGGCATGTGGAACTACAGCCAAGGAAAGAAGTTTGGACCAAAAACACAGATTTTGCAATCATCCATGTGGCACAGAATAAATAACTCAGGGAATGCTTCTAGAAAGAAGAGCAGAGGGCTGAGGAGGGAGACGGAGAAAATGTATAAAAATTGACTATGCTAACACTCACCCTGCAGCCCACCTGAAGTGCAAGCTCTCCAGCCTGTGCAGTACTCCCAACAGCCACCACCCCCTTGCAGAATGGCCAGCAGGGGACCTGCCTGTGGCGTGAGTCAGGAGAAGCAGTAGAAGACTAAGAAACAGAGCGATGCAGGCCTGGGGCAGATCCTGATCCAGCAGGTTGTCACCCAGTGCTACAGGAATGTGGGCTGGCCCCAGCCTGGGCGTAAGCACTTCCAGAACTAACTCAAGGATGGCCGTTGCTATGTGAGTTATTTACAGACTGTACCCTGAGGGGCAGGCCCCAGGGAAGAAGATCCAGGCCTCCATCATGGCCTACAAGCAAATGGAGCAGATCCCTGAGTTCCTGCAAACAGCTGGACATGAGAGCATAAACACCACCGACATCTTCCAGATGTGGACCTCTGGGAAGGAAAGACCATGGCCTCTGTGCTGCGGATGGCGATGAACCTGGGTGGGCTGGCAGTATCCAGGATGATGATGGGCTTTTCTCTGGGAATCTCGACTGGTTTTCTAAGTCCAAGGAGAACCGCCGAAACAACTTGGACAACCAGCTGCAAGAGAGCAAGAACGTGATTGGGTTACAGGTGGGCACCAATCTCAGGGAGTCTCAAGCAGGCCTGACCGGCTAGGGGATGCCACACCAGATCCTCTGATAAGCCCCCAGCCTTGCTCTTGCCCTTCTTTGGATGGTATATGTATATATTCAGTGGTGACATTCTCTGAGATCACCCTGGACCCTCTGCCACAGTGGGGGTCTGGCCTGGCGTGTCTTCTCTAGGGGTACTCAATAGCAGCCCTCCCCCTGTGCTTACTAATACATTCCTTTTTCCAAACCCACAAAGTCTGGGCCAATTGGTCTCTTCTTTTTCCCTGGGACCAAAATTTAGGGCTTTGTCCTCATCTGTCCTGATCTCTGGGCCCTCCATTTATTCCTTGGCTGGGATCAGCAACTATGCCCTTCCCTGGGAAGCAGAGTGCTTGAGTTGAGAGGGGACACTCTGGCCAACAAAAGAGGAACAGTATGACAAGGTGGCCATGCAAGGAATGGTTGAAGAATTGCTTAGTGACTAGCCAGAAGGGTTGGACATAAGCAGAAGGTTGTGATCTCTGCATAAATTTGGGACTTAGATGGAGTCTATGAAGCTTGGAGGGCAGAATTTCTACACATGGAAAGAAGATAAAGGAAAACAGTCCGCAATAGGAAAAATTTTCCTAACAATTTTCTCTTTTTATAAGTGGATTGGCAGCTGTTTGAGGGGATGAGCCCCCCACAGCTGAGGGTGCTCACCAGAGAGCTATTGCAAAAGAAGAGCCCAGAGATGGGGAGAAACCGAGTTAGGTGACTCTAAGGGCCATGGTCATGCTAAGACTTGGCCATGGGAAATGACCCCATTCATTCAATTGCTTCATTTTCTTATCTTGAGTGCAACTGGATTCATGAAGGTATTTTTTTCCCTCCATTTGTAGAGATAATCAGTTCTACAAATCTCATAATTCTGCTGAAGGATGAAATCTTTGCTGATTTTTTCAACACATTTCTTTCTCTCCCGGTAAGTTTCTTGCTCAGACTTAAATCCACACGTTGCATTAACAGACAAGTAGTGAATCTCACCAAGTCTTGTGCCTTTTTTTTTTTTTTTTTTTTAAGATTTTATTTATTTTTAGAGAGATGAGAAAGGAGGGAGGAAAAAAAGAGAGAGAAACCTCAATGTGTGGTTGCCTCTTGAGCACCCCAGCTGGGGACCTGGCCCACAACCCAGGCATGTGCCCTGACTGGGAATCAAACTGGTGACCCTTTGGTTCATAGGCCAGTGCTCAATCCACTGAGCCACACCAGCCAGGGCACATGCCTTTAAAAAAATAATAATAAACATTAACTTACCAAATCAAAACTATTTCAATTTAAATAAATAAATACTAAACAGAATGTAATATCTCCAGAAGATTCCCATTACTGATGTAAACAAATCCCAAACCCCCAGCCTCCTTATTAATATCCTTTGCCTGACCATCACGCCCTCCGCTCTACCTAGTACTCTACCCTCGGGAGAGCACCTGGCATCCTCCCACCTCACGTGTCATCTACTGTGTTCCTAGACTCCCTAGTTCTACCTATCAATGTCTTAACCATTTTTCCAATCTGTTTAAATCCTCTTCTTAAGGAACTTGATTTCCCCTCCCTCTATACCCCTTAGCACTTGGCAGCTCTCTTCTGCTTTCGTGTGTGTCACCCCACTGAATGGCGAGGTGGTGAATTCCTGCGGGACCAGGACTGCAAGTGACTCCCTGTGCTCTACTCCACTCACCAGGGGTTTCACACATGACAATTATTGAGTTGTTCACAGGAGCCAAACCCAAATATACTATTTTCTCAATCTATGCAACTAAAATGAATGTCAAACATCAAAATATTCTTTTTAAAAAAGATTTTATTGACTTATTTTAGAGAGAGGGGAAGGGAGGAAGAAAGAGAAGTATTGACCAATGTCCTCACACATGTTCCCCCAACCAGGGACTTCCCCCAGTTTGAATGTAGGCAAATCCAGGGCAGTTTCTCTTCATGAAAGGGTTACGTCTCTGTTTTAGCCAATTAATACACAACATAGTACTATGCCGCAGAGAAAAAGAAGGAACTTCTACCATTTGCGATAGCATGGATAGAACTGGAGAGTATCATGCTCAGTGAAATAAGCCAGGCAGCAAAGGACAAATACCATATGATCTCACTCAATACGGGAGACTAACAGATGAGTAGAATGAAACCAGAGACACGGGGGGAAAAGGAACAGAATGACGGTGCCTAGTGGGGACGGGGAGAAGTCGGGGAAGGGTTTAATTCGAGGAGCTATGTGAAAGACCCATGGACATGCACAATGAGGTGAGGATGACGGGGAGGGTGGGCAGGAGAGAGCAATGGTGGGGGGATGAAACAGTTATAATACGACAATAATAAAAAAAATACAGAAAAGTCAACACCTTTTAACATCATGGGGGCCAAAAGATAAACAAATCCTGCCGTTTCGTCTACTTGGGTGTTTTTGTGCAAGGCAGCTTGGTTCAGTGGAATACATTTAAGAGCGAACGTCCCTGAGGTGGGCAAGCAATGGACCCTCTGTGCCTCTGTGGCTGCAGCTGGACCGTGGGAGGTTTGTGAAGAGAGACTCTACCCCTTTGGCTGCTTTCTGGCTTTCTCCTGCAGGTCTTTGGTCAGACACCTTTTTACACAGTTGAAAATGCGGAGTGGAGCTTGTGGCCAGAAATCCCTCCTGACTTGGTGAGTAAGGCCTCACTTCTGTGGCTCAAGGGCTTGGAGCGGGGGAAGAGGGGACTGAGTTGGAAGTGTGATGGGGGAATTGAGCGGGAGAAACCATAGAGAGCCGCGCAGAGCAAACAGTATCAAGCCAGGTAGACTTTTCTTCTGTGTGCATTCTTACCTCTTGGGCAAGCGATGCTGGTGCGTTCTTCTCTTCAGATTCGAATCCTTGGTTTGCAAATGGGCTTCACCTCTCCTGCTCATGGTGAGGGAAGGGTGGTAGATGCCTGAAGCGCTGTGCTTAGAAAATCTGTGAGGCCGCACCTGAGCCAGCGGAGTCTGGGAATTGATTGGCTGTGCTGGCCATGGGATTGGAAAAGGTAGTTATAGGCCATGGGCCACAGAGTAATTATTTGCATGCTTAAGTGTAGCTCAAGGTAAGATACCACTCTGCAAGTCCTAATAATTACTTGAGCACTCTCCTCCAGGGAGTGGCTTCCTCTTTAGGTCTTTTCCCCTTGTGCTTATCCGTTGTCTTTCTCTTTTCCTCCCCACCCCCTTCCTGTGACCCTTCTCCGCTATGCAGACTTTAGACTTACCAGTGGCCTCCACATGCCCTCCCAGCAGCAGGTGGGGTCAGAAAGCTCACACTAAGCCCCACCCACAAGAAAGTTTTATTTTTGTCTGGGGTCTAGAGAGCTGAGAAAGACTCATCGCTCTTATTCTTTTATTTGATGTTGCTAGCAGAACTCCAAAACTTAAAAATTGTAGGTGTTTCCTCCCTGCTCGGGTGGCTCGATCTCTCAGGGTTCCTTCCCATGCTCTAAATGATGTTATAATGTGAGTCTTTGTATGTGTGTGTGTGTGTGTGTGTTTAAGATTTTATTTAGTTTTAGAGAGAGGGGAAGGGAAGGAGAAAGAGAAGGAGAGAAACATCAATGTGTGGTTGCCCTTCTGGCACCCCCAGCCAGGGACCTGGCCTGCAACCCAGGCATGTGCCCTGACTGGGATTTGAACCAGTGACCCTCTGGTTTACAGGTCTGCACTCAATCCACTGAGCCACACCACCCAGGGCTCTTTGTGTGTTTTCACATGTGTTGTGCAGTTGGTGTGGGTTGAGAGCCTGCAAACATTTACAAAGAAGCAAGTTGAATCTTCTATAAGCAAGAGTTAGGTCTTTTAAAAACAACTTAACCCAGATATAAGGAAGACTTTTTTTTTTTTTTTCCTGATGAAAGACCAAGCTGCTTCTTTCCTACCAATCCATTCACTCCCTTGGGAACTTCAGCCCAAGTCTCCAGTTTCCTCAGGTTCTATTTTTCATCAACCTACTTCTCCTTTGGACAGACATGTCCAGGCAAATGTGAGCTTATTTTCTGCCCTTGCTAAGCTGCATTTCTTAGAAGTTCAGTTCCATTGCTCTTTTCTGTTCCTATTTTCTTTGGACTCTAGATCTCAGAGAAAAAAGGATTCTTAACCTGGTTGGGGAAATACCGGTTACCTTTCTTCTGCAAGAGCAACTTGTGTTTCCATTACATTCTCTGTCAAGAGTTCATCAGTTTTGTTAATTCTCTAGAAGGAGGTAAGCATGGGGGTATCAATGAGGGGAAATATGGAAATCCAGGCTGCATAGTGGTGCTGTGCCTGTCAGCCCTGTAGTAAATTACAAATAGTGGCCACCTTTGTAGCCTTAGACAGGCAGCTGGCTCAGCCTGTGTTGTGACAATAAGTAAAATCTGAAGCTGAAATATTGGTGCCTAGAGCAATAAGCGGGAGTCAAATGGGCTGGGTTGTTTGCCTCACTGCAGCCATGAATGAGAGAATTAATGACAAACTTGCCTAAAATATATCCAGAATCAAACATTTCTCACCACCTTCATTGCTCCCAGGTGGTCTAAGCCACCATCATTTCTCACCTGGCACTGACACCATCTTAGACTCCTTGTTTCTGCCCTTGTTCTGCTGCTCATGGCAGCCAGAGTGAGCCCTTCAGCATTGAATTCAGATCATGTCACTCCTCTGTGGGTTGTCCCCAGCCCCTGTGCCAATGGCTTCTTTCTCTGTGTGAAATCCCAACACCCCTACGATGGCCTTCAAGGTCCTAGAGCCCTGGCATCATTTCCTTCTGGACCTCACCTCCTCCTACCCGCCTCCCCACTCACTCCGTTTTCACCACATTGGCCTCCTTGCAAATATACTGGACATCCACCCATTTCAAGGCTGTGCACTGGCTCTGCACTCCGCCTGGAATGCTCTTCCCCTCTACCCCTGGTGGCTCTCTCTCACCTCCTTACATCTCTGGGAAGCTCTCTCCTACTCCATGAAGACCATAATGCCCACCCCCTGTCCTTGCACTCCAGCCCTGTTTACCCTCCTCTACTTTTTCATTGTTCCCTGTAGTGCTTATGACCTTCAACCTTTCTAGATAGTGTACTGATTGCACTGACTGTTCATTGTCTGTCTCATTCACTAGAACACAGGTTCCTTGAGGGCAGGGATTTTTTGCTCTGTTTGGTGATGTATGCCAGAATGGTACTCGGCACTTGGTAGATATGTAATAAATATTTGTTGAAAGAATGAATGAATAAAGTCCCCATCTAGCATTGAATTGGTAACTTTACTCTCAGCTCAACTCACCAAAGGTAACCAAATATGTTCCTCCTAGGGAAGGTTAAGATTCATGGGATCCCATTGAATCAGTGTAACAAATCACTGCTATACTCATCTCTTTTCCTGCAATATATGTACTGGGAAAGTTGGATTGACATAATCACTGCCACATGGGGACAGTAGAAGGCAAAAGACCCTCGTTGGAGTGTGTTTTTTATCTTGGATTGTGTGTGTGTGCTTGTGGGTCTCTCACGTGTCACCTGATGCACATCACTAGGAGGTACAAGTTTCACAAGCACTACAGATAGGACCAACTCATCCAACTGTCCACCATTTCTCCTTGTGCATACGGAGGGAATGGGGGTCTGGCAGTGTGCAAGGCTCAGAGAGGGCTGGGGTCAGAGCTCACTCTCTCTCACCATGGACTTCTCCTGGCAGCCAAGATGATGAGATGGAAAAAGGCAGACCAGTGGCTACTCCAGAAATGCGTTGGCGGGGTCACAGGCATGTGGCGCTTCTGTACCTACCTCAAGGGCAGTGCAGGTGGGTTCTTGGAGTTCTTCTCGGGGCCTTGGCATGTTCGTAACAGCTTCCAGGGAGCCCCTGAGCACTTACCGACAACTATGCGTGTCTAAGATGAATATAGAAATGATTCATAATGCAGTTGGGCAAAGCTTTTAAAAATTGGGACCCATGGTGTAGATTAGGGCCAATGCAATCAGAGCCCCTTTCGTTCGTTCATTCAACAATGGTGATTGAGCACCACTGCATGGCAGCCACCGTGCTGGTAGTTGGGGTACAAAGGTGAACAAGAGTCAGAAGTCCCCTTCGTAAAGCTGCTGTGATGGTGGGGAGACAGACAAGGAGCAAGGAAACAAATTAATCCCTGTAGCAAAAGTGTTGGGAGACACTACTCTCTGCTCTACAGGGTCCAGGAGTCAATGGGGGTGGGGAGATGCTCAGGCTGTGCTGGCTGACACCCAGTTCAGTGATGTTAAGTATTATCAGGGACCAGCTCTAGTGAAAGGGTGAGATCGTGGATCTCCAGGTAAAAGGGAGGAAAGAACTAGGCAGGCTACTCCTCAGTTTGTCACAAGGACCTCAGCTCCGGCAAAGCTGTGAAACAGGGAATGTAACCTTTAGCACTTTTGGCCCCAGTGTTTGCCTGCTGGCTACTCTGGGTTTATCATCTAGAAGGAGTTCTTTTCCTTCTACGCTTTATTTTTGGGGCCAAACTCAAATACCTCATGATCCATCCTCAGAGTCCTGCAGTTTTCCTTCAAGTTACAGTTTTTCTAACAATACCAAAGGTCGCAAAATATTCCTATCCAGTAAGTCCCTTCTCCCCATGACTCCCATCTGCTCCCATATTGGGACATTTCTGGAGATGGTGCCTTAGCCCAAAGGAGTGGCTAATGGCGATGCTGGAGGCAGTGGAGGAAGCTAGTGGCAGGGATATCAGCTGAGACCACAAAAGGGGCAGGACTGGGGTGCAGCTCTGTGTGTCCCTGTCTGCTCCGCAGGTGAAGAGCTGGTGGATTTCTGGATCCTTGCTGAGAAGATCCTGAGCACAGATGAGATGGACCTGGAACTGAGAGACCACTACTTATCTCTCCTCCTTGTGCTGAAGGCCACCCATCTTCAGGAGGGCTCACGGGTGGTGACGCTCTGCAACATGAACATCAGTAAGAACTATGACACATATTTGAAGTGACAAACTTGAGAGATGTAGCCAAAAAAAAAAAAAATCCATCTAGTGTCTGATAGCCTTCAGTCGCCTGCTATGCAGACTGCCACCCTTCCCACCTCCTATGTGTCAGGGATGCCAGTGGGACACCCAGCCCTGAACCAGGAGCAGGGGGAACAGGAGAGAAACCAGTAGTCTCTAGGCTGGAATGGGCCTCTGCCCGAGATGTCACTTGCCAGTGACAGTTGGCTGCATGGAGTGAAGAGAAATTGGAACAAGGCAATTGAACAGATAGATCCTCCACCTTCTGAGCTTGTAGGGCTTATCTTTTTTTTTTTTTTTGTTAACTTGGGATTTTCCAGAACAAATTACAGCCCACAGACCAAGTGAAGTACACGTGGCCGATGAGGTAAGAATGTTTTTAAAGGGTTAGAGAAGACGAGTGTGCAATGGAGACTGTAGGCGGCCCACAAAACCTAAACTATTTACTGGATGGCCCTTCACAGGAAACGTCTGGGTGCCTCTTCTCTAGAACGTCAGATTCATCCACTTTATTTTGTATATATGTATGCATGTATGTGTATGTATGTATGTATTTAGTGAGAAGGCATTACTAACCCAAATGTGTCCCAGAAGATTTGCTATTGGAATTAGTCACACTACTCATAGAGATAATTGAGAACTGATGGCATTAAAATCAGAGCTACTAAGGACTTTCAAATCATCCCATCCAAAGACTGTCCTCCTGTCAGATGTGAACCTGAGAAATACCATTCAGAGGTGCATGTCTCTCATTCTTAAACATGGTTTCACGTGACTTTCACTTTTCTTTACAATAACATGAAATAGTCCAAAACAAACCTTGAAGAATCCCATAGAATGACTTCTTTAGCTGGGAAAGAAGGAAAGTAATTAGAGCAAGGTGCCACTGTGCTGAGCAAACCCCAAACACATATCCACCATATATTTGACCTGGTCACACCCCTGGATTGCATGAGGAACAAATGAAATTCTACACACACGCATGCACACACACACCTGGAAAAGTTTTAAAAATTTCACCATCACCAGAACCTTTACTCTCTGTCTTCTTTCCAGAGTCCCTCCTGAACCTCTCCATCTGGCATCCCAACCAGTCGACCACCCGGAGGGAGATCTTGAGCAACATGCAAAAAGTGGCTCTGTTCAAACTCCAGAGCTATTGGCTTCCCAACTTTTACAACCATGCCAAAACCACCATAGCTAAGGAGGAGTCATGCCAGGGACTGATGCAAGAATATGAGACTCGCCTGTGCAGTGTTTGCTGTACCCATGATGGAGGGCTTCCTCAGAACATGAGCATCAAGAAGTCCCACCACCCCCAAAAGCTATACTCAAGCAGGAAGACCAAGCTGAAGATGTGGCAGTTGATGGATCACGCCTCTTGGTCTCTAGAATTGGATACCAAGCCAGACACCCACTTTATGTCCTCCCAGGAGACCTGCCCTTCAGGGAAGGTGGTTAGACAAATGCCTTCCCTGAAAAAGACCTCTTCAAAGGAGAGATTAACCAGTTCCCTGAGAAAGGATGCCAGGAAGTCCCAGATGAAGAAGACAGCTAAGGGGCTCTGTAAGACAAAGTGCTCTGCCCACCTGAGGACTGCCACCCCTATCACCTGTCACTCCCCACGGATGACAGTCAAGAAGGCCATCAAGCAAAGACTCTCCTTGGGGTACACCCACTGGGCCTTGTGTGCTGACGCCTGTGCAGGGAGTCCTTTCCGTCACTACCTGAAGAAGCTGAATTTGGAAGTGGAGCTCCAACTCCTAGATCTGTGGCACGACCTACACCATTTCCTCAGTGTCCTGATGAGTAACAGGAAGACTGGGGATGCCGTCTTTTGGCACATGCTGGGCAACCGAATCTGTGAGCTCTACCTGAATGAACAGATTGGTCCATGCCTGCCACTCAAACCCCAAACCATTGAAGGCCTGAAGGAGCTGCTGCCATCTGGGGATATGAACCCCTGGATCCCCAGAGCCCAGGAGGAGATCTGCCAGGTAGGTCACACTTTACAGTAATGGGTTCGTATCTGGAAGATTAGATGACGGCTGACCTAAAATCCTATCTGGCATCTATAACTAAGAAGTGATGTGATTACCTGTATAACCCTTCACCTATTGAAGAGTTGGTTAATCTTTTAGGAGCAGGTTGTGCAAATTCCCAAGAATCAGCCAAAACTTAAAAAGTAGAATGGAGGTGGGGGAGTGGTCAATATCCACCTTTTCTTCCTCCTTCAATTTCCTCTTATGTGGAGTCTCCAAGAACCATGAACCTCAGAGTGTGCCCCTGGGGGAAGTTTTCATAACTGTTCTAAACATTATGTGTTGACTAGACTAGCCATCAAGGAAATGGCCAATTCCCAAACATCAGATAAAAGCAGGAGGCCATCCTGAAGACTCAGGAAGTAAGGCCCATTGATGGACTATTGTATCATCAAGATCTTGGCAGAAAACAAATGGCAGTAGAGGGATGTAGCCAGTCTGCAGTGATCTTGCTGGGAGGCGCAAAGGGAAGTAGACACCCCAAGCTCACTCTACTCCTGCTTTCCCACCTCCTGTCAGGACTCCTGACTGGACAAACCCAACCAGACTGGGTCAGGGAGCCTGTTGATATGGTCCACACAGGTTAATTTGCCAAGGCACAAGCCGGATGGAGAAGGGTAGAGAATAGATCTGAGGGGGCAAGGGGATCAAAGTAGCAAATTATTTAGTGCATTATAATGTATTTACCTTATAAAGCACATTACCTCCTGGAAGCTTCCTAGCACCTCTGTGAGGCAGACAGGGTAGTATTGTTGTCACTTGTATAATGAGACTCAGGGATGGTAAGTGGATTAGCCCAAAGCACACAGCCGACTCCTGGAGGAATCAGGGCGAGGACTCTGGCATTCTTGGCTCTAGGTCCAGCACAATTTCCAGTATGCAGTCATCACCTAGGGTTGCCCCTCTGGGTGGGGCAGGACCAGATCAGCTAGTAGATCCACAGCCTAAGCTCTTCTGTGCACAACTCTTCAGTGCTAGAAGCCTAGAGGCTCCCTGCCTTTTGTGAAAGGAGTGTTCCCTCCTGTCTGCTCCCTGAGGACTTCGCTCGCACCCCTGTGGTGGCATGTGTCATACTGCCGCTTATCATGCTAGAAGGTGAGATCCTTGAGAGCCAGGATCATAGCATCTTGATCTGCATAATCCCAGCAATGGGCAATGTCTGGCACATGAGAGGCACTCAAAATATTTGTCAAATGCATACATGAATGAACGTGAGCGTATAGATATATAAACTGGCTAAGCACTAGCTCAGGTTTTTGGTGGTTGTTGGGTTTTCTTTGCTTATTTTAAAATAATGAAATATTCTTCACAAGTGGCTAAGGTCTTCCAGTGGAAAATATTAAAAGCAGACACACCAAAAGGACATGGTTGGTTTTCAAGACCATCAAATGAGATAGTACTACTTTGGAAAGACACAAAGTTGTACAAGATGTCCAGTACCTGTCCAGTTAAGTATTTGTCGTATCTCTCCCTAAGTAAATATTGGTTACTGTCCTCTGAGATTCAGAGGCTGTGTGAGCTGCCATATTTAGAAAGGTGAAGGAATGTCCCCAGATGGGTCATGGCTAATGTTTGCCATTTCACAGTATCTCCAAATGAAGAACTCTGGGAGCGGCAGCCTGTTCTCTCCCACGTCAACACTGGCAGGCGAGATGCTGCAAGTGAGCTGAGCCCGCCTCCTAACACTGTTGTGCTTGCATTTCAGATGCTCAGCCCCTGGTATGATGGATTCCTGGATGAAGAGGATTACTGGTTCCTCACTTTCTCAGTAGGAGGGGCTCGGAGTTGGGGAGGAATCATGAGGTGGAGGGAAGACAGGAGAGAAACTGCCCTTTTAGAGGCTTTATTTGTTAAAGTAAATGAAACGCTGGTCTTTCCCCCCTTGAGGCACCTGGGAGTTGACATGATCCCTGATGTTCTAAACGGAAGCCTCTCAAGGAAAGAGGCTCAGGTGCCTACGCTGACTTTGAAGAAGTCTACATGACTTTCATGTGGAAAACCCTTATAGAAAAGGGCTTTGATGAGAAAAGGGAGGGGGTTGGCATGTCCGGAGCAGTGGTTCTGATCAAATGGAAAACCATCAGCCTAAGCCTGTGTGACAGGGAGACATGGGAGGACCGGGCTGTTCCAAAAGTTTTGCTTCTGGCCCAGTTCCTATAGTAAATGTTGTCTGCCTCTCACTCCCTTCTTTTAGACTCAGACCAAGATCACCAGCACCAGGCGGAATAAGAGAGGCTCCATCAGCAAAAAAGAGAACATTCTTCTTTATAAGAGGTGCAAGCAATCCCTGGCACTAAGTCAGGGTCTGGCTAACATGGAAGAGATGGACTCTATGCAGTGGCACTTGCTAGCCACCGAGGGCCTGCAACAGGGCGGGTCTCTCCGGGTAGAACTGAAGTCTCCAGTGTTTCTGACAGGTGAGGCCGGTCACCACAGTTTTTCTTTTTGGACCATTCCATATAGGCACCCAGGAAATAGTAATATTTAACACTTACTGATTATGTACTGTGTGTCAGCACTATGTAGTGTAAAGATGACCTCATTTGCTCTTCAAAATAACCTGGGGTAAGTACTGAGGAACTGAGGCACAAAGAGGTCACACAGTAGGTGGCAGAGACAGGATCTGAATCCAGACTGAGGGCAGGGGTCCCGCCTGGCTGTGAAGGGAGCCAGACTCCTGCCCACCACTGCTGAACTGAGCACCTCCTCTTGTGCACCTGATAAGCATATTTTCTCTCACCCTCCCTCCCCCAGAATCCAGTCCAAGTATATTTCACAGCTACCCTCCTTCCCCAGCATAACCCCCAGCCCGTCCAGGCGGTGGAGAGAAGTGCTAAGGAGCACCAGCTCTGCTGTCCTACAGATCTGGAGCCATGTCTGAGTTTGAGCTTTGCAAACTTGAGCAAGGATTCAACCTCTCTTTAAGCCTCAGTTGTCTCATCTGTCAATTGGGAATAGTAATGGGCTTGTTGTGAAGATGGCCAGAGATCATCTATGGGAGCTGTTAGCACAATGTCTCTCAATAGTACAAGTCTAATAAAAGTTAGCCATCACTACTCAAAGTAAACAAATGGCTTTAATTTTCTATGCTGAGCCAGTCAGAGTAATGCAGTATTTCTCCAACTTCAATCCACAATAAATACACTTGACTTCAGGGAATAAATGCCTATATGTATATGTTTGTATATACATATAGGTAGAAAGGTATTTTCACCAACCAACAATGGACTCTAATATTCTCTGTTCTATTTCGATTTTGACATACTAGTGAGTCATGGCCTGCACTTTGGAAAACACAGAGTACGAGTAAGCAAAGGCTTTAAAGTTTCAGTTCCACCACCCCCTTGCTCTGTGAGACTGGGCAAGTTACCTTGCCTGTGTACGCCTCATTTCCTTACCCATAGAATAGGAACCTGCTTTGCAGAGCTGTTGAGGGTTGCAAGTAATGCATTTACACAGCAAACAGGTGCTCAGGAAGTGGTACTTGCTGGGTTACGTTAAGAAGTGTAACACTCAGTGTGCTCCATGTACAAAACAATCCGCCTTGGATGCTTGTCCCTCAGCCGTGCTTGAGCAGGGGGTGTATAAAACCATCATGCACAGGCCCTCAGGGTCTCACCTGCTCTCTAAACCCGAAGCACTTCAATCCCTTCCTCAGAAGTCAAGAGAAGTGGAAGAAAGGGTAGCTGGCTATTTTCACCACACATATACAGCACAACAGGTACTTCTCCTGTGGCCATGGAGAGCCAGGGCTGGCTGGGAAGAGGGGGAACCACCCTCTGTGGAGCTGCCTCTTCTCCCCCAAGCACGAGTGATTACTTCACCCACCCACCACTGTTGTTTTGGGACATGATCAGGACCTCCTATGCCTTTGCCCGTCCTGGGGCCCTGGCTGCTGGGTAAATCGATGCCTCCACACAGGCTGAGCCATAAACTCACAGAGCACCAGGACAGAATGCTCTCAGTGTTCCTACGGAGAATGTCAGCGCCAGGGAGGTGAACCTGCATTCCTGGTGCCTAAACATTCCTGCAAAACACTATTGTCATACATTTTAAAGGCAATACCTTCAACAGAAGTATATGAATCTTTGAACCCAGAGTGGTCAACTAGACTCTCCCCTGTTTTTCTTTTTCTACTTGATAGACATAGAGAAAATGTCCTTTGAGGAACTCTGCTATAAGTATCCAAAGGTGGCTATAGAGAAGATCAGCAACGACTACAAAGTATATTGTGAGAAAGCACCTCCAATAGGTAAGCGTTTAAACTTACAGGTGAATCTGAGACAGCCAATGAGGAAGAACCTCCCAACTCAGTAAGCCATAAGCCAGAAGAGGAACCATGCTTTCTTTGAAACGAGGGACGGTCAGACTTTGTTTTTATTTCCCTAATACTGAGCCAAAGAAGGGCATGATGAAAATGAGACGAAATTATACATGAATAAGGAGGAGGAGGAGCATTGTTTATTCCTACCTTCTTGCCGAGGAATTACTCTGGGGTTTTAAATAATGCAGATATGTCTTTTGCAAACTTCCCTGGAGCCAGAGATTTGTGGAAGGAGGATTGTTGGGTATGGTCTTAGGCATTACGTTTGTAAGGGAATGAGGAAGGTTCTACCATGTAGGGGTAGATGCTGAACTGCCAGGCAGCTACAATAGACCCCAACAGATCCCCCAGGAGGCTTCAAAGCCAGGTGACCCTTCAGAGTTGTCCTTCATTGAGTCAAGGGACTTTTGTACATCTGTGTTGACTCATATGGAATGTGGCTGTCCCTAGGGAGGATATAACCTTGGGTCAGGCAGTGCCCTTTGGTTTCAGAGTGAGTTTCAGAATGTTTTGCATTTATGACTTGATGTCCTTTGTCAGTTGTAGGAAAACTCCATATTTGGAGTTCCATGTTTATTTCAAATGTCATGTTTTCCCTTTGGTTTTTGGTCATCTTTTAAAATACCTTGTTATTTCTGCTTTATTGTGAACATTGTGGGTACAAATTTATAAAGATAATTTGAGGCTGTGGGTGATGTTATTTTCCTTTTGAGAGGGTTTCTTTAATTTTGACATACACTGAACCAGCATATCCAGATAACCTTAATCCATTTAGGGGTACAATTGGTTCAAAGCTAGCTTTCATTCCTTTTGAGGGATGACCTAGCTCCAATTTTCCTTACTTTTTGGGGTCTCAATGAAAAGCCTGAGGTGCTTTCCAGAGCCCCTTCTCCTTTGCTGTTTTGTAGTTTTTGCTACAAAAACTTCTGTTCTGAGAGTATGCTGAAAAGCTTTGCTGCATTTCTCAGGAGCAATTGTCATAATCGTCAAATGCCTTAACGTAAAAGCAGTGACAAAAGTGTTTCCGTTTCTCCCCCACCTCCACCCCATTTTCTAAAGGTCTGCGGCCTTGTCTTCTGTCCTGCTGTGGCTCTAACACTGCAGATGCCTCTAGGGGAGTTGAAGCATTGCTATCAGCTCATCCGTCTGATTTTTATCCTTCTCTTTGCTTCTAAACTCCATGTTTTTATCTTGTTTGGTATTAATTTCTTACAAACTTACTTAGGAGTTTAAAAGCATTATTATTTTTTATCCAGCATTTCTAGGTAATTTTTATTGGGAGGATTCTTGGATTGCTTTTGATTTTTTTCAATATCTGGTCTTCTATGATCTGGATTTTACTTTTTCACCTACAATTGCATGTAAGATCCAGTGTGTATTTCTATTGTTTTCAATCTTTTTTTTTTTTTTTTTTTTGGTGAGCTATCTGTTGCTGAAAGTAGTGCCAACCACACAAAAATGTCCTGTGGGGGTGTGATCTGTTTAATAAATGATTTAAAGGATCGACTGTAACCAGACCATGTTCTAACTTCAGGAGGGGTGAGATGACTAATAGACTAGCCCTGCCCTGCACTGTAGGGGAAAAAACTGTTTTTTCCCCTACAGCATTAACAACCTCAAAGGGCTCTTCGAATACTACAACTCTTGGAGTCGATCATTCTTCAATAGTAATGCTTTAACATATGTTTTGAAATAATGGTTTCTAAATGGCAACAGGGAACCAGACGCCCACCCCAAGCTGCTGCGTGTGGTGTGACCGAGGGCCACTTGAGAAACTTGCTGTGGACGCAGTGGACTCAGGAAAGGGACTGGTTTCTGTTCAAGCAGAAGGTGGGCGGGGCAGCGGGGACACTTAACAAAGAGGTCAAGTAAGAACCTGCGACACTTTGCTGACCACAAAGTGGGAGTCCCAGAGGGCAAGTGGAAGCGTCAAGGATGGGGTAGCAGAGGTGCTCAGGGAGACCGTCCAGTGGAGTGTGGTCTAGTGAAAGTTGGGGAAGCAGTGCACTTGCTATTCAAATAATAAGGAGAAGTATGATGTGCTAGGAGGGAAGGTGGGCTTTGCTCCTAAATAGCCAACAGACTTAAATAACACTGCTCAGACCAATATTAGCATCAGGGGTTAAAATCTTCCTTAAGGCTCTTCCGCACTAACAGCCTCTGGCCGCCCTGCAGAAATGGCCTGAGACGGCCGCAAGGACTTAGCTTGTCCACATCCACTCAGTGTCTGGGGGATGTCCTTGCTACTTCGTCCCTCCTTCTCTGCAATGTTGTTGATAACATGGCATTGCCCAACTTTGTGACTTTTTATTAGATCTTACGGTGTACATTGTCAGAAAACCAAGGACGCATTCAGCGAACCCATATCGGAAAATATCCTTCTTTAAAAAGACCAGCACGATCAAGAAGCCTTCACTCAGACCCAGGTAAGACATAGGATCTGGCCGCAGCAGTGTGGCCAGGCACAGGCCTGGAGTTCAGCATGAACTCATTTTTCTCTGTGTTACTTTCCAGACTCTATTCCATATATCATGCATCTTTTATACAATAACTGTTTCAACATAAATGATCATGGCCATCTTTTCAAGTCAGTATGTATACGTCTACCTCCTTTCATAGCATGGAGGTAGCCTGATTTATTTATAGTTAAGGTAGAAGACACACCTAAAAAATAAGGAGCAGTACGAACTAGCACATGGCAATTGCCTGGGGTTGTATATTAGGGGTTTCGTGTTTCAGAGGGAAAGTGGGATGACATTGTCACCAAAATCTAGAAAGAGGGGACACAACCACTGACTCTACAGAAATTAATAAGAGTATAAGGAAATGTAGGGAACAAATTAGATAACTTACATGAAAATAGATACATTTCTAGAAATAACCAAGTTTCTCAGGCTGACTCAAGGAGGAGGAAATATGAATAAATCCAAAATAAGAGAAGAAATTGAGTAGCAACTTAAAATCTACTCCCAGAGAAAATTCTACACACAGGTGGCTTTACTGGAGAAATCTATGAAATATTTAAAAGTTAAATAATAACAATAGTCCATGAGCTCTTTGAGGAAATAAAGGAAAAAGGAATACTTGTTATTGTGTTCTATGAGGCCAGCCAGTCTTATTCTGATCTCAAAGCCAAATAAGAATAAGAATATTATAAGAAGAGAAAATTACAGACCAACATTCCGGTCAATATATAAAAACCCTCAACAAAATATTAGCAAACCAAATCCGACAACATGTAAGAAGGACTATATAGCATGTCCAAGTGGGATTTATCCCAGGGATGCAAGATTGATTTAATATTCATAAATCAATTAATATAATATGCCATATTAATAAAATGAGAGGGAAAACTCCAGATGCTTATCTCAATACAAAGACCCAGGCCCCACTTATGCTAAAAATTTTTTTCAATAAAATTAGAATAGAAGGGAACCACCTCAGTCTGGTAAAGTACATCTATAAAAACTTGTGGCTAACATTATACTTAATGAAACTGGTATATAAAGGAGGAAGAACAAGAAGAATAACTTGTAGGTGTGTGTGGAGAGGTTTATAAAACAGCTATAGAAAAATGGGGACAACTGTAAAAGAACAACAATAAAAAAAGGGCAAAAAGAAAAAGGAAAAAAACAGCTATGACGTAAAGATGACATTTAATGGGCAGCTGAAATTTGAAGTGGAGCTCATGTGAACTAAAAATAGAGTTTCACCATTATCAATGATAACTAAATCCACTTCTCCATACCAATAAAAGTTGAAATCATGGAGGAGGCAGAGAATGCCCAGGGGGAAAATTTTTTAAATCATAAGGATTGAGGATGAAACATTAAGGGTACCCATATTTAAGAAGCACAGAGAAAAGAAATCAGCAAAAGAGATTTAGAAACATTGATCAGTAACTGCTGATCATTCATGCTTCACCTCACTGGAATGACTTCCAGTTAAGGGTTGTTTTGAATCTATAATGTAGAAAGAGAGTTAACTTGAAAAAACAAATTTGCTTTAAAATACCTCTCCTCCTCTTCCTTTGGGATTGTCAAATGATGGAACCATTCTTAGGATGGATACATGAAAATTAATCTGCAAGGAAAAAGAGGAACCAATTCATTCACCCTGGTCCTCCTCACACAGGGTAAAGGGCCCTGCAGCCTGGGAGAAGCCCTTGCCTGTTCTCTAGCTGGAGCAGGATCCAGGGTCACCATCCCACTCTCTCCCATGATGCTTTCCTGTTTTCCAGAAACCTGACAGAAGTCCTCCTAAATGCACACCACTTGGAGTTCTTCGCGGAGTTCCTCAAAGAACGGAAGGCCGACAGCCCGTTGCAGTTCCTGGTCGCTGTGCAGAAGATGAGCACTGAGGCTGATGAAAGGACATGCAGATCTCTCATAGAAAATATAATCAAGGCTTTCTTCCATAACAATGTCTCCCCTGGTATGCAGCCTCTTCTAGTACTGTTCGCTTCTGCCTTTAGTACTAAGCCTTAGAAGAGTCTGGAAAAGAGCCTGTCTTAAGCGAGTCCCCTAAGAGAGAGTAACAGGGTCATGGCCACATGGACAGTACTGGGACAGATGTTAAGAGGGACTGTGAAAGCAGAGAACAATAATAAGTTTGAAGTATATTACCAATAAAAGAAGCCAAGTGCCAGCCACTTGCCCTTGTATGTGAAAAGCATTGCTCTCATTTAATTTAATTCAACTCTGAAAATAGGGTTTTATTTAATCCCTGTAATATAGGGATAAATAACTACTTGACTGACGAGGAAAGTGAAACAGAGCAACTACCTAACATCCACTGTGTGGAACTTAAATTCATACTTAAGTTGTTTGACCTTCAAGGCAGCCAGACTGGAGTGTGATACAAAAGTGAGTTATCTGTGGGCAAAATTGGAGTGCCCACCATTCATAGGCTATAAAGACAGTGTGCCAGGAAGCAGAACTCACTCCTTAAAACCGCTCGTAAATTTTGTCTTGTTTTCTTGCCTGAGATGGGAAGGTAAGTCTGACCCATGTCAATTCATTTGGCCAGAAACAGAAGCTGCATGGCAAGTATTAGCCTATAAGTTTGGAGGCAAACAAGAGGGGGAGAGCTGAATCCCATCTCAGAACTAAATAACAATAGCCAAGTCATGAAGATAAAGCCTCCTATTTTGACACAGATGAACAGATGGTGTGTGTGTGTGTGTGTGTGTGTGTGTGTTGCTTGTGGTTAAACCAAGGTAATGTTATAGATTTTATAAAAAATAGAAAAAGGTAAAATTGGCAACTCTTGTAAGAAATATTTGTTATTAAATCTCAGGATATCACGTTCTGTACATTGTTTTTGGATGAACTTGAAAAGAAAGAAGAGTAAGCAGATACTGTCCTTAATAAGTTTTCAAATCTTGTCAATGAACACTGTAGTTTTTTAACAAAAATCCTACTGCTCTTATGATACATATTTGTAATCTTGGATTTCTCATTTGGCCTAGCAACTAACTTTAATCTCTTATTCTTCTGCTCTCTCTAAACCAAAAACTTCAAATTAGCTGCAGAAATGAGTCTTTTAAACATTTGTTCCCCTTTCACACTTATCTGACATTTGGATGGATAGGACAGTGTTGGCTCTCCAAATACATTTGCATATAACATTCCACAGGTGCATTTGAGATTTTCAGACAAATTGTAGAGAGCTCAGAGTCGGACCAGATTGCAAATAAGGAATGGTAAGGCTCTAAGATGAAAAACTCTCCAGCTACCTTGGAAATGGTAGGCAAGGCGATGATCGCTTCCCCCTCTGTCTCTCTCTTTCTCTCTCCCTCTTCCATTTCTAGAGGAAATGCTGCAGTGTAATGCCCCTATCATCAAAGAAATTGCTCAAATGCGTCGCGTCAGTACAACCTCATTGTTAGCTCTCCAGGACTTTGTCATGAAATCTCTGGAAGAAAAGTGGTGAGTATTTTTTAAATATAGTTTATTAATTATGCTATTGCAGTTGTCCCAATTTTCCACCTTTTGTCCCCCTCTACCTGGTACCCCCCATTCCCTCAGGCAGCCCCATGGGTCATGCATATAGGTCCTTTGGCTTCTCCATTTCCTTTATTATTTTTTTTTAAGATTTTATTTATTATTTTTAGAGAGAGGCAGAGAGGGAGAGAGACATCCATGTATGGTTGCCTTTCACTTACCTCCAGCTATAGATCTGGCTGGAGACCTGGCTTGCAACCTGGCCATGTACCCTGGCTGGGAATCAAACCAGTGACCTTCGGGTTTGCAGGCCGGTGCCTTATCCACTGTGCCATCAGCCAGGGCCTTGTTTATTATTCTTAACATTGGCCTGCCTATTCTGTAACCACCAATGTGTACTTTTATTTTATTTTATTTTATTTTATTTTCAAAAAGTGATGAGTATTAACTGATGAAGGGTAGTGGGCCATCCCAGTGCAACTCATTGGCTCCTGGGGTGTTATAATCCTTTCACAGAGTTCATTGTCAAAGCCTCCATACAAAAGAAAAGTCAAACTTATCTTGAACCCTCTTACTACCAACCTACCTGCCACACACACACACACACACACACAGTTGTTCATTTGCCTGAACAGCACGGTGTTGATGGGGAAGGACAGGCTGCTGTTAGCAAAGGATCGAAATGGTAAGCTGAATATTTGGAGTCTCTCAATGCTCTCCAATTTCCACTTCCATTTCCTCCAAAAGGTGAGGTAGGTTTGCCTTGACTGTTACTTTGACTTTAGCCTCCTTTAATATTGTTGGCTTCCATCTGGCAGGTTTAAAGATTACCAAGCACTGTTTCCAGATTCTCCTGAGAAAGTGCAAAGTGAAGTCCGAACTCTGCCCAGGAAGCCCTCGAAACCAGCAACGACTCAACTGCAGGCATCGCAGGTCAGTGAGGAAGCCAGTGGAGACCAGGCATGGGGACCAGAAAGCCACTGACGATGCTTGGTCAGCTATACAGAGGAATTTCCCTGTTAGTTTAGCCAATCACCGAAACAACCACCCTGTGGGGCACGGTTTGAAAACCCCATTTTACCAAAGATAAATCTGAAGTCTCAGAGAAATGGTTACAGTGGGAATTTAAAGAAGCCCCTCTCTACTCTCTTTGTGACAGGCACAAGGACTCATGGAGATCAGAATGTCAGGGTTTTATTTTATTATTTTATTTTATTTTTTATTGCTGAAAACTGCTTTTAAGATAATGGATTAGCCATGAAGCCAACTGGGTTTGATAACTTCTCTCTGCATCCAAATTCAATTTACGTGTCAGCCACTATGGCGTAATGGATGGAATAAGGTGGTTCACCTACCGGGATGAGCCCCTTACTGGGTGGCCAAGGGCAGGCCCGAATGTGTGTCCTGCACGCTGACAGCAGACGGTGCCGCTTCCTTCCTCCAAACTCATCAGTCTTCTGCCTCAATCTTTCTCCTGTTGGAGGGGATAAAGAGGGAAGGAAGAGAAGAAGGGTATGTTATTCAGGAAAGTCTTCACAGGGCTTGAGAAAAAAATCAAATAATATTAAATAATCTCTTAAATGACCACTTGCTCAACGTATTGTAGAATTAGTTTGTACCAGAAAACTTTGAGCCCAAAGATCATGCCCTGATATGTCTGAAAATATTGCTTATGCCGATTGACCCAATACTCCAGATATAAAATTGGGTTTCCTCAGCCTTTCTTCTTTTTATTTCCTCCATACATGAATCAACTGCATGTCAAGGTCATGTAGGACATTGGAAAGAGCACTGCACCAAGAATCAGGATGCTTTGTTATAATTTCAGGTCTTTCTATTGCTTTCAGATAAGAAAAGATAGAAAGAAATTGACATGTGCATGTGTCTACTCGGTGCCAAGCACTTGTGCCAGGGTTTTCATGTGTTGTCACTGACCGTCACCACAGTCCCAACAGCTCTGGTTTCTCTCTCACACGTGGAGACATGGACGCACAGGTTAAATTGACCCAAACTACACATTTAGGGGGAAGCTAGGCTCCATTCTGACCCTAAAGTCAGTGGTTTTTGCACTTCACCACTGGCTCTCCGAAGCCATCCTTCTAGTGAGTTCCCTCCCTGCAGAAGGAGACACCTGAACTAGACTACACGCTGCTTTCAGGGCTCTCGGTATCAAGTCCTCAAGGAGCAAACAAACTGGAGAAGGGTGGCCCAGTCATCTATGAAGAAATGGATGAAGGAACTTACCAGATGAATTTGTATGTGTGCCTGTGCATACATGTGGTGTGTGAATGGGTCCATCTAATGATATTTTTCTTCATTTTTTAATGCTTAAAAAAATGGTTTTTACTCATTATTTCCTCGACATTTCAAAATCTGCCTGGGCTATTATTCCCTTCTTGTGAGCCGTGCTTATCTCTGCTCTGTTTCCCCCCATTTTTAGCTCTTGCACCTCCTCCTCTCCCAATCACGACCTCTCAGGTCCTCACTGTTGAAAGACTGTGGTAGAAAGAGCATTGCCAGTGGCCCCAGATAAACCTGGATGAAGCGGGAATCTTCCATCCAGCATCTGCTTAATCTGGGGCAGGTCATACAAGTTCTCTGACCTCAGTTTCCTGTGCTTTCAATTGGGAGCTTAAAATGATTTATTTTAGCCCTGGCTGGGGGCCTCAGTTGGTTGGAGCCCATACACCAAAAGGCTGCAGGTTTGATCCCCAGTCAGGGAACATACCGAGGTTTCGAGTTCAATCCCCAGTCAGGCATATACGGGAGGCAACCAATCGATGTTTCTCTCTCATCTCCCTCATCTCTCATCTCTCATCTCTCTCTCCCTCTCCTTCTCTCCCCCTCCTCTCCTCCCTCCCTCTCTAAAATCAATAAATATATCCTCAAGTAAGGATTACCAAAAACAATCATTCCTTTTGAAGGAGGTGTTGTGACGACTGCATGTAACAAATGTCAAGCTCAGGCAAGTAATTGGCTCTTGGTGAACAGCAGCTGTGTTAGGAAACCTGTCATACCCCTCTCTCTTTCCCCAGAAGAGAGCCTGGCTGAAAATGGTTGCCTTTATCAAGAGCTTTTGCAAGTACCGCAGATTTATGTCTGACATCAGTTTGCGCCAGAAATTCGAAGAGTATCTTCACCTGGAAGTACGCAATAGCAAGGAAAGTAAGTCACGTGTCTGTTTACCCCTCTTTCCCGTTGCCATGTCAGCAACAGGGCTCTCCCAGACAACAAACTGCAGAGCTATGGCTCTGTGTCATTCAGGCCTGTGTTAGCCTGGGGTCCGGCAAGAAGCCCTGGTCCTGGGTGCAGAACCGAGCCCAGGCCTGCCCAGGGAGAGTGCAGAATGGGCGGTCTAAAGCAGTGTGAGATCTCACTTTTTTATGCTCATTCAAGGACATGCTTTTAGTTTTAGAGGGAGAGGAAGGGAGGGAGAGAGAGAAAAAGAAACATCAACGTGAGGGAGAAACATCCATTGGTTGCCTCTCATATGCATCCTGACTGGGGACCGAACCTGAAACCCAGGCATGTGTACCCTGAACAGGAATTGAACCTGAGACCTTTTGGTTTACAGGGTGATGCTCCAACTAACTGAGCCACACTGGCCAGGGCAGATCTCACTTTTCACAAAACTGTTTCCTTACGTGTATGTTTGTAGTAGAGACTTATTAAATTATTTCATTCATTCATTCGGCACACTTTTTTGAGAACGTGGTAGGCACTTTGCAGGGTTCTAAGAATACAGTAACGTACATGCAGCATAAGCTCTGTCCTCAAGGCACCTCCAGTTTTGAGGGAAAGGCAGAAAGTAAGAGCCATAAGGGGTGGAGCCAGATTTTCTGGGTTTGAACCTGGCACTTTTTAACTGAAGGGCCTTGTGAAAGTGCCTCAGTTTCCTCATCTGAAGGATGGAAATAATTGTACCTGTCTCATGGAGTTGTTGTGAGGATAAAGTGAGTTAAAGCCTCTTAGAACTATTCCTGGTAATGGTAGGTGCTATAAATGGGTTCGTCAGTGTTCTTGCTGTTACCAATGAGGATAGTAGGCAGTCCCTGGTTAGTGAAGGGGGAGGTTCAGAATTGCATTTTCAGGGATGGGGAGGCAAAAGAGTTAGGCAGGCAAAAGAGGAGGGGAGTGATGTCTAGGTCTGCCCAGGATCCTAAAATAGGGAAAAGGACAGTGCCGTTCTGGGAGTTTAGAGCCAGCCGGACTAGAGATTAATGAGATGGGAAGTCTCTGAGGTAAGACTGGAGGGACATATAGTCACAAACCTCATCTCTCTTGAATGACTTTGAGTTGTTCCAACTTTCACTTGAACAAACGGTGCTGCAAAACTTACATATTTTGCAACTGTTTCTATGAAATAGATTTATCGAAATGTAGGTAATGGGTAAGTGGTTAAAAATAGGTCCACCATGGACATGGACAACAGGTGGGATTGACTTTGGGGGGAATGGGTGGGTGGGGAGGGGGACAGAGGGGAGCAAAAAGGGGATGGATGTAATACAACAACAATAAAAAAAAAAAATTAAAAAAAATAGGTCCAGTGTGGCCCTCTAAAAACATTGCAGTAATTAAACTCTCACCAACAATATTTGAGGGCCACATTTTCACCAACATGGACTGTTATACATTTTTTTAAAAACTGCCAGCCTGGTTGATGAAAGATAATAGACCATTCTTATATATATTTTAATATTTGAATGCCTCTATTTATTGGTCATGTGTATTTATTTTGAACTGTTTATGTCTTTTGTCTGTTTTTCTATTGGAATTTTAATGTTTTATTTTCTGACTTGAAAAATGTTTTGTATGTGTGTTTCATGGACTGCTTCATGATGAAACATGATTTAAGAATAGTTCTAGCTCTTTGGTTTCTTCTTTTGAGTAAAATCAACTGAAACCCTTGTGCCCAGGATGGAGGAAGTCCAATTTCACCTTCCTTTGACTTCCAACATCCCTGGCATTGTATGTGAGCCCAGGAGCAAGGGTATTTCTGCAGCTGTGTGGCAGATCTGTCCAACCTGTGACCAATGGCCTGATTGCTATCACTATAGTCTTTTCCAGGATTGTTATGTCCTACCATTAATTGACCTTATTTATCATTATGAAAGGATGTTCTTTATCCTTGGTAACTTTCTATTCCCTGAAATATACATCGTCTGGTATTAAAATAGCCACTATCACTTTGCTTTGATTAGTGTCAGCATATGCAACTGTTTTCATACCTTCCTTATAACCTATGTAAAATGTTACATTTAAAAGGCTATTTCCACAGCTGGCATATAATTGGGTCTTTCTTAAAAATAATCTACCCTGGCCCTGGCTGGTAGCACAGTGGTTAAGGCGCCGGCCTGCGAACCCAAAGGTTGCAGGTTCGATTCCCCAGCCAGGGCACATAACAAGGTTGCAAACAAGGTCTCCAGTGAGGTCTGTGGCTGGAGGCAGGTGAAACGCAACCATACATTGATGTCTCTCTCCCTCTCTACCTCTCTCCCTTCCCCTCTTTCTAAAAAATAATGAAATTAAAAAAAAAAAAAAAAAAAAAAAAAAAATAATCTACCCTGATAACCTGAGCCCAACTCAGCCAACTGAGCCAGTTGTTAAACATTCAAGTATTTTATGAGCCAGTTGACAAACCATTTGATAGACTGAAATCAATCATGGTGGGAGTACCTGCTCTAGAAATGGGCACAGAATACAAATCAGGTCTCCCCCACCCCTGCTAGAGAAGATTTATAAGCATATCACTGCATCTAGATGTATTGGGTGGATTTAGCACCCTCTTTCCTAAAATCCCTATCATATCAATTTCCACTGTTATCTGGGCTTTCTTTTTCCACCTTCAAACTCAAGTCTTAGAACTAGAGACTACAAGATGGTCAGGAGAGGCCTTATGCTTCGTAACCCTAGGACCTAGCCCGATAACTGGGACACAGCAGCTGCTAGGTATTTATTTAATGTAGTGACCCTCCCATAAAAAATAAAGACAAAACAAAACAAAAAGACCACTTACAGCATAGGGAGTGCCATGCCCACATCATTTATTACTCACCAGGTATCCAGAATACAGGATTTATAGGAGGAATAGTAAATTCTAGAACTGGATTAGACAGTTTCTTAAACCCAGCCAGGCAATGAACTAGGGTCTACTCATCAGATCCAGCCCCAAATTATTCTGAAGCTCCATGAATGGATTGCATTGAATATACCTTAGTCAAGAAACTTTCTAAAATAACTCTCTTGAGTTTTCTGAGACACAACCCAAACCTTCTAGAATCTTCTAAGCTCTTAACTCATTCCATCTCTTTTCTACCCTAGCTTCCTATGCTCCGTTTCTTAACTAACTTCTTTTCTCTGCATGTTTTGGCTTTTGCTTTGTGCTGCTTTCCCAGTTTACTTCTAAATCACTTCCCTGAGAAACCATGAATGAGCATCATTTGAACCACACACTCTATTTTGAAGGCCACCTCTGCATATTTAGTTCCTGCAGAAATATTAGGGGTTAGTATAACTACAGTGCGCTTCTGTCTCTATAAGATAAACTCCAAGAAGGCACATTTCAATACACAGCTGTTTTGTTTTTTGTTTTTTTGTTTTTTTGTTTTGGCATGTATATTGTCACACCATCTGAGCTGTTGGCTTTTCCAGCAGTCCAAGTCCAAGTGAAATGTTGAGCCCATGGTGGGGACTCACTATTGTAATAGGCCCAGAGGCGGGTCCACAGTTTCCTTTCTTCATTTTAGTTATGCACAGATTGAAGGTGTCGGGTGTAAGAGTGACTTGCTCAAGCTCGATTGTAATTCCTTCCTCTTTCTCTGTCAGATTTCTCTACGCCACCAAAAGATGTATCAGGGCGCCCGGCCTCACATCACTCAAACCTCCGAGGTATGGATGACAACGGAGACGTAATCCTCATGAAGCGCCGCGTTTTTGGGCACAGGATTATCATTGTCAACTATGCCATCAATGATTTATATTTCTTTTCTGAAATGGAGAAGTAAGTTTCCCATCTCGCCTTCCCCTGGTGGCTTTTCACACTTAGTACCTTCCAGCAAAGACTGGAGTGGCCTGGAAGTGGCCCGCTGAGGCCTGCAAACCTTACTGAATGCTGTCACTGTGTCAGCCTAAAGGCTCTGGGAGATGCCAATATCAAAATGCACTTACTTCTGCCCAGGATGCGGAACCTTCTTGTCTCATTATTTATTAATATGATAGAAACCCTCTATGTAGCACCATTAGACCAACAACTTTTTCGCTGAAGGAATTATAATAATTAAGGTGGTGTGCGTGCACGTGACATTAAACAGATGTTTTTAAGTTAAAGCATATTCATGTACATTCACTCACCTGTCAAACTTTAGATGTAACACCAAAGCCGTTCTACTAATTCAGGATCCACATATTTTTCTTATAATGCTATCTACTAATTTTAGCTTTTCTCTCATTAAAATGAGGCAAGAACTTAAAGGTAACAAAGCAGCTTAATCTTTCTGGATTTTTATATTTGTCTTTGTAATGTTTGAAATCGCCTTGCCACACCAAACTCAGTAATAATTTTTTAAAAAGCAACTTGCCTTTATTGGAACATGCCAAAGCATTCCCATTTGTTTCCATAGAATCCACAAATACCTTTATTTTCAGGTTTGTATTTTGTTAACTTTCATAAATGACAAATTACAGTAACAAGTACGAGAGGGAAAAACATTTGGGAAGAACCCTGAAGAACTCTCAGTGAACATCTGCTTTAGCTAGTTGGAAAAATGCGAACATGTCCTAAGGAAGGTACCACCAGGGCAGAGGGTCGCCTTGCTGCTGTGGGCTGTGGAAGGAGCAGAGCCCTGGTCACTTGGCACTTGGTTAGGGTTACGAGCTTTCCTCCTGCGCTTCATTGAGGGACTTAGCTCAGTTCCACACCTGCTATGGATTGCTTGATTATTCTTGGCACTGGATTTGGCATTGGAGATGCAAAAGGTGCCATGAAGACATGCTCTCTCTCCTCCAAGGCCCCAGAGAAATGGGGATGGCAGAAAAGATGCAAATGAAGGTAGGACGTGGGATCCTGGGGGCTACAGTAGAGTCAGGAAGTGCACTTAGACAACTGAGTCCTCAGGGGTGGTTTCTTGGGGGACAGGCCCCCTAAGCTGAATTGAAAGAGCAAGGAGGGGTTGGTGAGATTTTTTTCAAAGTGTGTAAGGGGGAGGTGGGGTGGGTGTAGAGTAAACAGCCTCCCACTGCTGCTCTGATCCCGTCACCATTGTCAGTATTGTCTCTGCTCTCTTTTTCACTTGCTCTCTACAAACCATTCCCTGAACAGAGGCCCTGGAGCCTTTAACAACGTAAACCAGACCATAGCCATCTCCTTCCTAAAATGTCCCAGTGGCTGCCCTTTCCCCTGGGATCAAGTCCAAACTTGCGTCGACTGCCTACCGGAGCAGGACCTACCTGTGTCCCAGGGCTCAGCTCCTGCTGCGGGCCGCTTGCCCCTGCTGGAGCTCTGAGGCCCTGCCCTCCGCTGTCTCTGTCCACTGAGCTGGCTTCAAATGATGGGCTTCTTCTCCCCTGGTTGCCCGTGAGCTCCTGGAAAGCTTCTGGGCTTATTTACTTTGGTCACTGCTGCAAGCCCTGCTCCTGAAACTGTGCCTAGCACGCAATAAACTCCTAACAAATGTTGGTTGATTGAAGGCATGAGTTGATAGGGGAAAACCTGGCATTTGTTCTACTATTAGGAAGATGTTAAATTGTTAGGATTTAAGACGGCCTGAGAGAAGCCAGCTGTGTACTTAAATCAAGGTAAGGTGTACCTAAATCAAGGTAGTTGACAGGCTACTAAAAGAACACGTTGCTAGGAGACAGGAATACACACACTTGGAGAAGTGCTTAGCACATTACCTGACATGTGGTAGACACTTGGTTAATATTTGCTGACAGATGAATTACGATGGAATGAATGAAGTCACAACCAGGCCTAGGAGGTGGCCCTGTCTCTTTTTAGGCTAGAAATAGGTCTGGGCTGGCTGCCCTGATTAGTCACCACCTTCCTCTTTGCTGATCTCCTCTTTACTACCTCTTTTAGATTTAATGATTTGGTAAGTTCAGCTCATCTGCTGCAAGTCAACCGGGCCTACAACCAGAACGATGTGATCCTAATGAAGTCCAAACTTAACATCATCCAAAAGCTCTACCTGCAGTCGGAGATCCCACCAAAGCTGAGGGTAAGGGGGGCTTCTACTTCTCTCTGACCTTGTGCCACAAGAACCCTGAAAGCTAATTGCCAGGCACCTCCTAAGTCCTGGGTCGTTCGGATGTGCTTTACCTAGCAGCCCCACCAAAAGCTTCTGAGTTCCGGGTAGGGTGGTCTCACAGGTCTGCGGAGGCCTTCCCTGGAGCCTCTGCCAGTGACGGGCTCCTGCTCCATGGGTAGGTGAACATCTCTGAGTCCCAGAAGGATGCCATCCTTGCTGCCATCACGGAGGGCCACCTAGGTCGGAGCATCTTCCACGGGGCTATCATGTCTCTCTTCCCCATCATTATGTACTTCTGGAAAAGGTAACGCTCTCCTCTGTCCTCACCATGTTAGGAAAACACTTTCGACTTTCTAGAGAGTTTTCTATCTTCTTGTAACTCTCTTCTGGTTTCCAGATTCACTGGAACCAAGATGTCGTATTCATAAAGACCATCAGAGCCAAGGCAGGATAGAAAATAAAGCCAAGACATTACCTCGGGGGGTCCAAGCTGAGGGCAGGCTGAGGGAGAGCAAGGGGCGAGGCCTCAGGGGAGCCGCAGTCCTCAGGTTGCAGTGAGTCCGTGCATCTGAGTTATGCCAGGAGCCAGGTTTCACCCCAGGGAAAGGACGAAAGGGCTGTTGGGAACGAGGTGTGGGGGTCAAGGCCCCCAATAAGGGTCAGGCTGGAAGGCAGTGATCTGGAGACCTGAGGGAGGCCAGTTGGATGCTTGGGCTGCACCAGGTGGGGCTGGATGGGGATCCCAGAGTCTGATGTTCGAGCCAGCACACAAAGGTGGGTGCAGCAGGTAGAGTCCTCCTAGACGCCATTCACCGGTGGTTCCAGAAGGAAGTCCCCACGGGCTGCCTGCCCAGGACCTTGCTGGAGCCTGGTAGCATGCAGAGGCAGGTGCCCTCATCTTCCCAGTGGGATGCCCGCACCCTGCGAGGACTGGTCCTGCCCGGTCCCCCTGTGCTCAGTGTCGCAGGCCCCTCACTGGTGGTTTTCTCCCGGTGACCAGAAGCCATTCTTTTCACAGGTTTTGTTCCTGGAAGGCAACCCGCTCTTACTTCCAGTACAGGGGGAAGAAGTTCAAAGACAGAAAATCTCCCCCTAAATCTATGTTCAAACACCCTTTGTTGAGTGGAGGTAAGCTCCACCGTGGCCCGCAGCCCATTTTGCTAGAATGGAGGGGAAGCCAGGTCTCAGAGGACCCGCCGCAAGACCTCCCAGGGAGGCGTGTCTGTGGGCCGCGAACCTGGGCAACTTGGCCCTTGGAGGAGCGTTCAAGTCTATTTTATCTGCGGCTCTCAGTGCTGGCAAAAAGGCTCCCCCCATTCCAATGGGCAGCTCTCCAGCCTCCCAGGATGCCGGTCTCCGCGGTGGGGGCCTGCTTTACGACTGCGTAAGAAGCCCCCCCTGCAACCCACAGCTCCACAAAGCCCATTTGAATAACATCTATGTTATAGTGTTAAGTGAGACCATCAAAAAATGGGTACAGAGTATGATTTTATTGTGGTAAAGATATATATACTCGCATACAGATCTTCAAGCAGATGAATCCTTGTGTGAAAGCACGGGAAAAACTGAAAAGATAGAACGTTAATAGGATTATCTTGGGGTGATGTGATTTTAAAAGATTTACACATTATCAATATATGGTAATATCATATGCTCTCACCCTATAGTCTTTATATTATATATTATTCACACATTTTAAAAGAAATGTGTTGAAAACACACATCTATGTTTTCTTTGCCCAGAGCAGTTTAACCCAGTCCCTTCCCAATACCTGCATTGCGATCACTTCAGCAAAAGGGATTTAATTTCTTTAACAGTTTATTTTTATTGTTTGTTTATTTATATATATATAAATATATATGGGGAGCAAAGGGATTTTTAAAGAGAAAGGGCAGTGCCTGGCAAGGACGAGGCTGGGTGTCACTGTGGTGGAAAAGCTGTAGGAACCAAAGTGAACAGGTCTGTAACCCTGGAACAGGACCAGCATCAGAACAAAATGTGGGCATAGGACAAGAGTTCTAAAAACAGCAGCTAACTGTCCCAGGATGGAGCTGAGCACTGGGCTGTTTCAGCTTCTACCTGCTGATGCCCATGTCCTTTCCACAGATGCTCACCCCACCCCCACCCCAGCCCCCACAAACCAGCATGCCTTCTGCGGGGCTCTGGGGATCTAAATCCATCTCTGGGAAGCAATGCTGGCTCTAGAGCTGGGCTTCTGCCCCGCTGACACCCCAGGAGGGTCCTCACCTCAGTAGAGAACAAATCACCTCCCTCCCTGGGTGCAGCCATTCCTATGGTCAAGGAACGTGGCTTCTTATCCGTGTCTGTGCCTTGTGACATGTCACATCAGCAGACAGAAATGAGTCATCTTGTCAGTACGTGGGCCACACCATCCCTGGAGGTGCAAGGGCGTTTTTTTTACCATGCGGGTCAGGGTAGGGAGAGGGAGGTGGGGAGATGGAGGTGGGCAGGGGGAGTGGCAGATGATACTCCAGGGAGCAAGAAAATGCCCCCAGCGGTAGCCAAAGAGCCCCCAGCCTTTGGCTCATTTCCTGTGCTGAGCTCCGGGGAAGATCCCGAAATCTTTTCTGGTGTCAAAAGGTGAAAGAGGTCAGCAGGACATCCAAAATTAAAGGGTCAAGCCACTTGGGCCCGAGGCCTGGAGAGTCACCCCGTTAAAGACTCTTGCTTCACCTCTCGTGGCCTCAGACCCCTGATCTAAGATACAGACGTTTGGAGTTAGAAAATATTCTATCATGGACGTCCTGACACCTGAGGAGCGTCAAGCAGGAGCTTTTTTGCTCTCCTAGGCGTCTTGTGTTGGGTGTTGTTCTAAAGGCTTTTTTATGCCCCTCTGCTTCCCTTCCCAGGAGACCATCCCACCTTAAGATTTTCCTTACTCAGAGGTTTTGAATGGTTTCGGCCTCAGCAGCGGGACATGCGGGCAAGTTCAGTCCAGAATTGTGAGTTGGAGTTGGAATCCCACTGATATCAAAAGTCCACTACTCCATGAGAGGGTGACCCCAAGGCCAGCTTGGCCACTCTCCCTGTTGGCCAGAAGGAGACTGAAACTCCCCAAAACACCAAGTGACTTGCTCAGCGTCACACAGCTTGTGAGTGGCAGGGATGGGGTGAGAAAGCGGGTCTCCTGACTGTGCCCCCAGGGCCCTGCGCCCAGGGCTCCTTAGAATAACCAGATCTTCTGGAGGCTTCCATTGCCCCTTGAAAGCAGGTAGCCCAAGCGTCTCGCTGTTACCTCAGGCTCGTCTGTCCTCCTCCAGGCACGGTGCGTTGTCTCGTAGTGAGAGACAGTTATGCACCCCAGTTACTACGTTCCCCTCCCACTGCGAGCGTGCACTGCTTCCCCGGGACCTCCATCTCGTACTGCCTGCTCCTTGGGGGCTCCTGCTACCGATTGCTTATTCCCGTAAGACACACCCTGGCCCCAGCCTCCCACCTTGGGCCTATGCGACATCCCTTTGCTTCCTCGTCTTCAGCTGCTAGGAGCCAATCCCACTCCGAAACACGAAAGCTGCCTTGGTTTCCGCACGGCCTCTCCCAGCCAACTCTCTGTGCATTGGCAGCTTCTATTTCCAGATTGGATCCACTGCTTCTCAGAGACGCCAGCTTGCCGGGCTCCCCGTTGGCAGATATCCCCTCCCTGCTCCATGGGGAGGCCATTATGGAACACTGCCCATCATTCACAGGGTCCACATAGCCCTAACGTCAGGTGTTCCCAGGGCTCACCAGGCCTATTTCCTCCTTTTACTTCCCAGGATCGGTGGGGGCCTCATGACCTGTGCATCCAGGTGAAATATCTCCTAAGGACAAAACAAAATGTCACAGCCTCCAGCCCAGGCCTCCTGACTGTCGCTGGAGCATTGCTGCTTCTCCTTCGCTTTCCTGATTCCTCCTTTGGCACTGACCTGGGACCACCTCCCCGGTTGGTGGGCCTCCAGAGAGAGTTTGAGTTCTGATGCAGTTTTTTTTCTCTGTATTTGTCTTTAGCTTCGTCGAGCAACCTGACCCAGCCAAGGTCTACCCTCTCCATGTTGCAGCTAGCCCCTGGCCCAAGGTAGGCATGTCTAGGAAGTCCTCACCTCCAGGGCTGAGCTTCTTTGTCCAAGTGCACAATGGGAGACAGGGAGAAACTTCCCAGACGCCTAGCTCCACCTCCTGACACACAGAACCAAGATGTTGAGCTTGCTGCTTCCAGGGAGGCTTGGGGGTGTCCTCACCCACCTCTGTTAGGGCAGGCACTTCAGAAAGTTGAAGGCAGGCCCTGACCTGCCTTCCAATAAAACACCATTGTTGGAAGAATAATGTCCCAGAGGATCTTTTGTTGCCCGCTTCCCCACTATTCCAGGGTAAGGTAAGGTGCATGAGGTGGGAAAGAAAGAGGAGCCATTCTGCTTGGCGATATGAACAGAAAGGATCAGAAAGGATGGTGAGCTGGTCAAAATCTGATTCAGCCTCACTCCCGTACAAGCATCCACGTGGGACTGATGCTAAGTTAGGGCTGTGGGGGAATCCCCAGGGGATCATGGAAACCAGAGCCAGAGAGCTGCTTGCAGGTGAGGGTCACAGATGCAGGCTCTTTGAATGGCGGGCCTTGTTTCCTCACCAGCTATTCCACTTCAGACCTGCTGCAAGTTCAACAGCGGTTTGGAGCTTCCCAGGTAGCCATGGCCAGTGCTGGGGGCTGGAAGACGAGCCAGGTACTTTGGAGCTGTTTGCTTAGGCATTGTATGTCTGCGGAGGTTACAGCTCTTGGGGAGGGAGGTGGAAATAAAAATGGGAGGGGCCCTATCCTGAAGGCAGCGGGTTCTGGTTTAGGCTGCTGCCGTTCCTAAAGGGAATGACAGCCGCAACACCTTGTCACCATCGTGCTAACCGGGCCACTCTCCTCTCTTCCTTCAGACAAAAACTATCCAACAGCAAAAAGGAGAAGAAAGAATATAGTCAGGACCTCGGCAGAGGCACAGGATCCCTCTGAATTGTCCTGGCACTGACAGAGCCTTTTCTGGTCAGAATTGAAATGCCCGGGCACCCTCTGCTCTGGAAAGATTGATGGGGTGACCGCCAGGACAGGACAGGACCGCACTACAGAGGGTAAGAAGTGGGCAGAGAGCAGGAGCAGGAGCAGAAGCAGCTGTGTCCTTCCTGCACCCGGAGGGCCTGCAGATGGCCTTTCCACAGTGGGCATGCAGCAGAACCCTACTCTTGAGGGCAGGAGACCTGAGTGCCAATGTCACCCTGCAGCTGCATGGCCTTGACAATCCTGGACTCTGGGCTGGTGAAGAATCCTGAGGCAGATGTATGGAAATGGCATTAAACAGATGTGTGGAGACAGATGTGTGGAGAAAGCAAGGTGCCATTTTTATTAGCAGTGACAGATGGGCTCTTTTTGTACTAGGATCTCGCATTTAGACGATGACTCCCACCCATTATCTCAGTGAACCCTCAGAACCCCATGAGTCCAAAGTCATGAATGTTTATATGGCTGCAGAAACTGACATGCACAGGAGGGAAGTGACAGTCCCAAGCTCATGGGGTGGTGACTACCGAGCCGAACCTGGAATGGGTTCTTTGGCTGCTTCTCACCATCTATGCCACTTTTCATGCACAAAAAGAACCCTTCTTTCCTGGAGTTCTGTTCATTTGCCAAATAATAGATAAACAGACTGTTTGGGAAAATTCTGGCCTCAAGGCCTAACTTATTATCATAGTTTAGAGTGACCAGGCCCATTTTTCTGTCCTTGGAGGAAAACCAGGAGTAGAACGATAGTCAGAATGCTGTCAGAGAGCTCACCACCTAAGCTGGTGGAGTGGCAGTCGGTCAGTGGATGCCACGGTGACAGGACCAGGAAAGGCTGCAAGGCTTCCTGGGCATTCCCCAGCTGATGTCCTTTCTTCCTAGGCTCTTCCCAGGGATGAAAAGTGTTGTGAGGTCAGGACAGGGCTCACAGACGGAGACTGAGATCATCTGGGTGCCGCTGTGGTTGTGACAGGTTAGGAAGACAGTAGGGGACACAGCTGGGGGCTGCACCATCCGTACTAGGACCAACCCGAACAGAAACAAGTTCTGCTGTTTGATCAGCGATCTTGCTGATTACATCCTTTGGTTTGTTACACCATCCACCTCAGCAATCCCAGGTTTTGCATGTTCTAACACGAGGTTTAGACTAGTGCCACAGAACCAGTCACCTTTAAAAGGCAGGCAAGTGATAGAAATGAGAAAAGCAATATATGTGGGAGAAACAAGCGGTAGAGACCATGGTGACCTGGAGAACACAGCTCATGGGGCACAGCGACAGGTCCAGCTGGCCAGCTGACCCTGAGTTGCCAGACCTGCTTACTTAGAGAAAGAAAGAAAGAAAGAAAGAAAGAAAGAAAGAAAGAAAGAAAGAAAGAAAGAAAGAAAGAAAGAAAGAAAGAAGGAAGGAAGGAAGGAAGGAAGGAAGGAAGGAAGGAAGGAAGAGGGAAAGAAAGAAAGAGGGAAAGAAAGAAAGAGGGAAAGAAAGAAAGAGGGAAAGGGAGGGAAGGAGGAAGGAAGGAAGGAAGGAAGGAAGGAAGGAAGGAAGAAAGGAAAGAAGGAAGGAAGGAAAAAAGAAAAGAAAAGAAAAGTGGGGAGGGAGGAAATGAACGGAGGGGAAAAAGAAAAAGGAACAGAAAATTTAAAAGTTCATAGTACTATGCAGGTCAAACAAAACTTGGCGATCTTTGCTTCAAACATTTTCTTTCCCCTTGAAATTATATTCGGGTCTTGGGTCTACCTCAGACAGGAAATATGGGAGGGGAAAAATGAAAGCCCCCAGCAATAGGCCCACAGGGGCCACAGACATCTAAAGCAAAGGCCATGGAAGGAGGGAAGGAAGCTGGCCTTCTCTGGGCCCTCTGTTAAGTTTTCAATTGATGCCATAAACAATGACCAGCATCTTAGTGGCTTAAAACAACACAGGAGGACTAGCTTACAGTCTTGTAGGTCAGCAGTCTGACCTGGGATGCATGGGGCTAATGTTGCAGGACTGCATTCCTTCCAGGAGGTTCTAGAGGTGGGTCCATTTTCTTGCTCTTCCAGGTTGTTGGCAGAATTTAGTCTTGACTGAGCACAGAGGTCTGGTTGCTTTTCTTTGCCTGATTGGAGAATGCCTCAACTCCTTGGTGGCATATACAAGACCATTGACAATTTGATCCCGTCTAGCTTTCCAGGTTCCTCTCTTGCCTCTCCCACTCACGTTTCCATCCTCCAGCAACATGAGCATCCACAATGCCCTACTCTTTGTTCTCCACCTGGTGACGAGAGAGGTCACGGCGGTGACACCTCTCCCCTCTCACCACCTCCTCTTGTCTCTGCAACATGCTTTTTTTCCCCCTCATCACCTACTACGCTCTATTTTTGTAAGGCAGGGACTACACCCTAGTGTTTTTTGTACCTCCAACACAGACCACAGTCTGTGCAGGTCCCATCAACATGCGGTGAAGGTGTGAATCTATGAACTTGGGCCAGGTGCTGGCGATGTCATGGAGAAAACAATTTGCAGTTTATGCCTGTCGGTTATGCTGATGTCACATGCTGACAAAAGCCATGAAAGGGCTTTTGTTTGTCAGGAAACTAGTCAATCAATCAGTAATCAGTTACAGTTGTGGCTGGCACAATAAAGAAGTAATACCAAATGGTCCTTATGAATTTTTTTGCTCCGGTCTTTCTTGATGCATAAGGAACTTTCTGGTATTTTTGTTGTTGTTGTTTGTTTTTTTTGTTTTTTTTTTTAGGAGGCTCATACAACCCATTCAGACTAAACAGTGACAGAAAGAGGCAGAGGAAAACAAAACATGAGACATTGAATGAGACCTGCCTTCTACCTTGAGGAGCCTTTTCAGTTACATGTGACAGGGAGTGTCATGAAATCGCCCCTCGTCCTGCAGAAGTATGAAAAGACATCTGTCCCTCTTGTTAAGTGCCTCCAATGGATCCAAGTGTCGCCATACAGAAGGGCGGCTCATGTGCGGCACCTTGGGGTGCCTGTCCCCACCCCCACACCTCAGCCAGGGCTGCCGATCATTAACCAGAATAAAGGATGTCATGTCCACATTCACAATCTGTGGGCCTCTCATCCTCTTCTTAAAGAAAAGGGCACAAGAAACCATATGTTGCTCCCAGAGGAATCCAAAAGTCATTTCCAGTTGAAGAGATTATCAGAACTATTACTTCTAATCCTGGATCAAGACCAAAGACCAGACCTGGCCTGGTGTCTCAGCTGCTTGGAGCATCATCCCACACACCAAAAGGTTGAGGGTTCGATTCCCAGTCAGGGCACATACCTAGGTTGTGTGTTTGATCCCTGGGCAGGGGAGGGCATATATGGAGCATCTCTCTCTCTCTCTCTCTCTCTCTCTCTCTCTCTCTCTCTCTCTCTCTCTCTCTCCCCCTTCTTTTCTAACATTCTAACATTAACAAACATATCCTCAGGTGAGGATTAAAAAAAAAAACTACCCTGCTCAGCAGAGTCCAGCCCAGGACTTTCCTTCAGAGCCACGTTTTCCATGAGGCAGGTCACCATCTTCACTCTGAGGTAACTCTGTGCTTGTCAGCAAAGTATTTAACCTCCCTGAGTCCAAACAGCCTTGTCATCAAATGGAGTCTAAACCTCACTGGGTCGTTTGAAGACTAAATTGATGCCATAGGCCAAGTGTGCCGCGTGGGGCCAGGCGCAGAGTTGGGGCCAGGGACAGTAGTTGCTGCCCTTCTTTCTGCCTTTCTCTAAACTTTCCAGAACATGAAGGAAGTGCTAGACCAGTAGTGGTAGAGTTAAATAGTTAGTTCTGGAGGAAATTCTGAAAGCGTTTCCTCCAACAAGATCCATAATTCACTGGGGGGTCTCATGGCCAGGACATCCACAAATCTATTTAATTCCTAGTGTATATATAGTCATTTGAAGGAGTTACATATTTACAATTAATAGGAGGTGAAAAGGTTTTCTCCTGTGCATTAGGTGCACTCCCTAAGCCCCTAACAGATGCTTTAAAATATTTGCAACTCCTTATTGAGCACTTACTATGTGACAAAAAAGAAAGGAATTGCAAGACTTGTTTTATAGACAAGCAAATGGGGGTGGGGACAGGTCAGGTCTCTTCGTGCTTCTTGCTTGCATGGTTTCTGAGAAGTCAAAGTAATTCTCATCTGTGGTCCTATATCGAGAAGGCATTTTATTCCTCTGGATTCTTTCAAGAAATTTTAGTTATCATTTTTAAAAAATTGTTTAGCCCTGGCTGGTGGCACAGTGGATGGGGTCGCTGGTTCGATTCCCAGCCAGGGCACATAACCAGGTTGCAAGCCAGGTCTCCAGTCAGGTCTGCAGCTGGAGGCAGGTGAAAGGCAACCATGCATTGATGTCTCTCTCCCTCTCTCCCTTCCCCTCCCTCTAAAAATAATAAATAAAATATTTTCAAAAGTTGTTTAAATTTTTTTATTTTTATTTTTTATTTTAGAGAGAAGGGAAGGGAAAAAGAGAGAAACATCCATGTGAGAGTGAAATATTGATTGGCTGCCTCCCATACACACCTTGACTGGGGACTGAACCTGCACCCCAGGCATGTGCCCTGGCTGGGTGTCAAACCAGTGGCCTCTTGGTTTGCAAGACATCACCTGACCCAGCCACACTGGCAGGGGCTTATTCCTTTGTCTTGATACTCCACAGTTTGAGTACAACGTGGCAATTCTTCTTCTTTGTGTTCTCTTAAGGGTCCTGGATCTGTGGTTTGATGTTTAGCATTAATTTTGCCAAATTCTCAGCCAGTGTTGCTTCAAATATTTCTTTTGTTCCTTTCCAGTTTCCCCAATAATCAATAGCCTTCCAAAACAGAAATCATCAGGCCCAGGTGGTTTCACTGGCCCTAAGGAGCTTCGATGGATGCTCCAGGTAGAGAGAAGCAAGCTGGCGCAGCTCTGGTTGTCAAGGAGGGAGGAAGAGCCTTCAGACTGGGGTGTGGAAAGTGGGGGTGTTTGAAGGACCTCTGAGGGGGTGGCATAGGAATTGGCTCACGACAGGTCCAAAAGCAAAGAAACAAATCCAAGTCTCATGTGAGAGGGCCCACCCCCTCCATGGTCCTGGGCCCTGAGCCAGCTTGAAAGGACCCCATCCCCTTTGGGCAGTTTCTCAGCCTCTGGACCATTGATGTTTTAGGCTGGATAGTCCTTTGTTGTAGGGAGCTATGCTGTGCATTGTAGAATGTTTGGCAGTGCCCCCGACCTCTGTACGCTAGGTGCCAATAAGCCCCACACCCTCCAGTTTTGACAATCAAAAACTTCCAGATGCTACCAAATGGCCGCTGAGAGGCAAAATTGTCCCCAGTTTAATGCTACTGCCCTCATTCCGTGCAGGTACTTCTAGAAGGAATGAAATTCATACAACAATTTTGTGCCTTAGGGGCTGACTATGGGAGAGGGGCTGGGGTGGGTGGGGCAGGGGAGAGCAATGGGGAGGGGGAATGGGACAACTGTAAGACAACAACAATAAATTACTTTTTAAAAATTTAAAAAGAAATTTGTCCCTTGACTTATACTGTGCTCAAGAATGAATGAATGAATGAATGAATGAACGAACGAAGCCACCTGGAGCACCTTTGACATATTCCTTTTAGGTTTCATCCAGATGATCCCTGGGCTGGTAATTAAGCCCTAAGATGCTTAAACAGGAAGTAACAACATCCCGTCTATTTATGCTCCAAACAAGTCGTAGGATCTGGGGCAAGTAGTTTAAACTAAGTCTCAAATCCATCAGCTCTTAAATGGGAATATTAACCCATGTTGCAAGATCTTTGGAATAATCACATGAGAGAACTGAGGTAAGACATACAGTGTTAGAGGGCTAGGCGCTCGCTCCTTTTGGTGCAACAAACAAGAGAACTTAGCAGGATGTCCTTCCAGCTCCTGCCTCTAACCTTTACCCCAGAAAGCACCAGGGTAATTTGAGCATATAGTTTTTTTTTATTATTATTATAAATATGTAGGGAATGCTGGGCACGTTGCCGGACCTGACATCAGCCATTCATCTCATCCCTCACAAGCACCCAGGTCGGTTAAGAAGCCCAGAGAGGTGTGACTGGCCTAGGATCACACAGCTGATGACGACCTCTCAGAACTAGCCTGCTGGTCCCCAATGCCCTCATCATAGCACGGCTCCCATGTTTTGTGAGTTTTGGAAAAATACTTTTCATATTCTGTGTTCTGTAGTTTTGTATAGACGTAGATGGCCAGATCAGGGAATTTCTCCTGAAAATACTGGGAAGGGTCTCCAATTTTCAACTTCATCCTGAAACAAGATGAGATATTTTAGCATATATGCCCCAAATTCTAACCCCTTTATAGCAAATGGCCTGGAGATCACTACATCCCCTTCATCTCTGCGGCAGCAGAAGGAACAAGGACTTGGGAATCTGATAGACCAGAGTCACCTCCTGACTGGTCAACTAATTGTGTGAACTTTGGCAATGCGATGTTTGTGAATCTCAGTTTCATCATCCGTAAAATGGACATAAAACAATTCCACAATCCCTTATCTACATTTCCAAAAATCAAAAGAACCCTAGAAACTGCAAGTTGGTGTTTTGTTTGTTTTTTTTTTTAATGACTTTGTAACTAACATTTTTGGCAACAAAAGCTGATTTAACTAACATAGGGCTACTTTGTAGACTTTCATAATCTTACATTCATTTTACCCCGCTGTCCCTTCCCTACATTTCTTCACCCAAGGGAGTCACTAGCCTTCTGTTCAAGGGGACTCAGCAAGACTTAAAAAGGAAGACAAGATGTCCATCATTCATTTTAAGACCTTTTTAACAGCCCTTTTCCAGACAGAGGAGAGGAGTGACTTTTCTTTCATCAAAGTTTATTTTGATCTTCCCCCAGCAGACACAAAGTTAGAACTGGAGTTTTCAACCTTCCTATTGCACACATGACTTACAAGAATGAAAACAATACTTACTTTTTATTTTTTTCTTCATCAATGTGTTCCCCCAAATTCCGGATGAACTTGAGCAGATCACCCACTGTGTTCTGATAAAAATTGCCATTTTTTTTATAAAATGCGTTCATTTCTCCCATAACATACTTGTCAATCTAAACAACAAAAGATCACACACACACACAAATGTAGTAGCAATGTAAAATGAATCCTGGTAGAGTAAAAAAAGGCAAAATGCAAATCTGACTACATGTCAAAATTACTACTAATTTAAAAAGCTATGCTAACTACAGTGGTGTTTGGATGTGGAACTTTAAATCTGTCTCTCTGTTTTCCAAGTGAATTGTTTTCATAAGAAAGGACATATATTAAAACATGGTTTAGAACATCTTTGGCCACCATACTAGGAACTGTGTTCATTATACTATACCATATATTTTTTAAGATTTTATTTATTATTTTTAGAGATAGGGGAAGGGAGAGAGGCAGAGAGGGAGAGAAACATCAGTGTATGGTTGCCTTTCTCCTGCCTCCAGCTATGGACCTGGCTGGAGACCTGGCTTGCAACCTGGTTCTGTGCCCTAACTGGGAATCGAACCAGCGCCCTTTGGATGCACAGGCCGGCACCTTATCCACTGTGCCACCAGCCAGGGCTATACCATATTTTTATCCTTGTGGCCCTCTTTTCAAGTTTGTACTTGGTTACATTTCCTCCAGGTTGGAACCAGGACTGGCAGCTATTGCCGAAGTGGTTGTGGTTGGTTTCTATTCACTTTCTTTGACGTTATTTTTCCAAAGGGGTTATGGGTTTCTCCTGGCCTCTTGGTGTCCCAGAGCAACTGCTGTCATACGAATGCCTTCCACTTTGTAATGGCAGCAGGGTAGATGGCTTCATATTTAGAGTTTGGCAAAAGGGAACCTGATGCAACAGCTACATGGCCATAGGTCCCTTAGGAAGAGTGACTGGTGGCTGGACCAAGACCGGAGGAGACCTGATGAGACTGCCCACGTCCTCCCTGAGGAGCACGCATGGGAGATACTGAGCCACGTGTGTAGCTGGCTGGGGCAGCCCAGTGAAGGGAAGCAGGCACATACATGGAAAACTTGGCTCTGGAGCTGAGCTGCCCAAAACTGATTGTACAACCATGAGAACTGGCAAATCACTAAAATCAACAGAAAAAAGTCTAAAATGGGAATGAAAAAAGGTAAGGCTTGAAGGTAATCAAAATTCAATAGAAGTCCATGCAGTTTAGGGGAAATAACCCATGAATTGGGGAATGACAGAATACAGTTCTCTTCCCAACTCCGCTCATCTCTGGCTTTCCAGTCCCGAGTATTTTGAGTTTAACCTCTGAACCTCAATGTCCTCAGCAATTAAGTGACCTGGCGGACCCAATGGCACCACAGTTCTGTCCAGTGAGTGGCTTTAGCATGTGGACTCAGCAGCCAGATGGCCCAGCTTCACAGCCTGCTGTGCCCATCACTGGCTCTGCGCCTTTGGGAAAATTACCTTTGCCCACCCACAAAATGGCGGTATTTGCCTCCAAGGTCATTTTAAGGCTTAACCGAGGTAACATGCAGAAAGTCCTGAGAACTGTAGCTGCCATGTAGTTTGCACTACTATCATCTTCTCCGGTTTCAAATTTCTCTGTTTCTACAAGTTTAAGTTGCAGCTGAAGTTTTCTAGACATTCATGTGGCAAAGAGTCCTGACACACCTACTCCATGCCAGGAATAATAGAATAACGAACAAGATAACAGGTGGTTTCTGCCTCATGGAATTTATAAGATAGTAGGAAAGATGAACATTGAGTCAGCAATTACGAGTGTGATGTGTAGTCTAGAGTCAAGTGCGGGAAGGAAAGCAAAAGAAGACCCACAACAAAGTATACAAGAAACAGTCCTAGGTTGGTTTCAGATAGGGAAACTGTTGGTCTCAAGGATTTCAGGATTATGGATTCTACCATAGTGCTTTGCACCCATCCCTGAGCACCCAGCATGTATCACACAGCCATCATTTCTCTGTGTCTCCTGGCCCCACATGGACCATGCTGTATTCTTTGTATACCCATGACCTCACATGGGCCTAGCGCATATCCAGCACTTACTATGTGTGTGCTCATTAATGCTACTGAAAGCTTTTCACTAGATCAAGATGGTGATTAATTTTGATGTTCAACTATATTTAGTTCAAGTTAAATGGACCTTTTCTTGAAAAGGGGGAATTTGAAAGATCATCTCTTCTGTGTTGTCGCGCAGAATGTGGTGCGTTTCATGGGTTCTCAGAGCTGGGCTATTCACATGGAGTGGAGGCCCAGGACTGAAAGACCTGCAGTGGAACACCCCTTCTGGGTTAAACCCTATTTAAATTGCTGCTCTCGCAACCATGGTAATAGGATCACTCACCAGGCCCCTTTCAGAAAGCAAGTCTTGAGGGAAAGAGCCACAGAAAAGGAAAAAGCTTGTGGGCTGGGACAAGACTCTCCTCAAGAGAAGCCTAGATGGGCATCTATCAGGAAGGATTGATCTCTAAAAGGGGAGAGCAGAGACACAGAAGGAAAGAAGGGACTAGGATGGAGAAGAAGAGAAGGGAAATTCCCAACTATCATAAAATATTACACAGCTCCTTATTTCTGAAGTAAAACTCTGACCTGAGGAATTGTTCATACCTTAGAAGTCCAGTCGTAAAAACTTTTGGAACGATCTGGTGGTTTAGGTTGAAGTAGTTGGAGGATCTTGCTGTTTAGGTTTCGAGTTTTGATGTCAGACTCATTTCCCACATCCCTAAGGATCCTATAGCGGCTGAAGATGATAGAATTATTGTGGTTATTCCATCTTTTCCACTGTTTCCAGAAAGTGATTTTAATTTTTAATAAAAGTAGTAAAACTATGTCTTCCGCATGATGGGAAGAAATGGACATCTCTCTCTCTCTCTCTTACTCTCTCTTCTCTCCTCCAGAGAGGTTAAGTCACCACTCCAGGGACACACAGCCTGGAAATGCCCAGCTAAAGGGAAAGCTGAGTCTGAATCTGCCAGTTCTCAGCCTGACTCCTGCCCATGCTGCCTCACCGTGATGGTTAATTTACACGTTAACTTGACCAATCACAGGGTGCCCAGATTTAACACGACTCCAGCTGTGTCAGTGACAGTGTTTCCAGGCAAGGTTGGCATTTGAGTCAGTGGACCCAATGAAGCAGATTACCCTCTCCAGTGTTATATATGTGTTTCCTGCTGGTTCTATTCCTCTAGAGAACCTTGACTAATGCACTCACTGTCACCATTCTGGGGGCCTGTGACATACACTTAAGTTTTACTTACCTCTCCCAATTCCAGAAGAAAGGATGATCCAACAGATCATTCAGACAGTCCTTCACATTTTCCCCAGGGCAGAACAGCCACCGAAGGAGGTTCTGAATTTCTTCATTTGGATAACATCGCATCACCTCTTCATTACTTTGACACTTCAGCGTCTCAAAAGGGATATCTCCCCTCCTTACCACGTATAGGACCAGCCGCCCGAGGGCCTGCACAAAAGCCAACAATCAAGCCAAAGGTGTTTATGAGTTATCACTCTATTTAGGTAACCTTGGAGTGTGTAGTGCAGGCTAGGGGCAAATGGAAAATGGGAGGAATCCCAAGGAGTTCTCAGGCTGGTTAAGCAGTGAAGACACTGGTTAAGGGTTTGTGCATAGAGAATTCTTCAAGGTGGTACATAGTCCTCACAATTCAAGCTTATAAGGAGCAAAAGATAATCCTGGGCCAGAGTTGTCAGGGCAGAGAGAGAAGGTCTCTAATAAGGGGAGGCCAGCATAGGAATGTCTGCATCAGGCAAGAAATCTGGAGCCGCCAAGGCCAGGCCCAGGGATGGAGAGTTCTTGTCTATCAGGTTGGAAGTTCAACACCCTGGAGAATTCTCCAGAGGAAATCCGCCCTGACCGGATTGGAATCAAAGGGGAGCTTTGGTCTGCAGCGGCCAGGGCCTCTCTCTTCTCAGGGGAGCAGTTATTTCAGAGCTTCTACCTTTTCAGCCAAGCTGAGTCTCTTTCGAGGTGTGGGTCCCTGCCAGGTGTTTCAGGGGGTCTTAGTAACCAGCCCTCTTCAGAGTTTGAATGGTGGAAATGTTTTGGACATACTTCCTAGAGGTAATTAGAGAAAGGGTGTGGAATGCTCAATGTAGTTGGGTAACTGGTAGACAAAGAAAGGGGATCCAAAGAGACACAGAAAGAAGCCACAGTGACAACCAATCCACACCAGCCCAGGGAAGTGCCATTGTCTACCAGGGAGAGCTGGGGGAATGCCTTCCAAGTTCTTTCCTCCCCGATTGGAATAGGAACACTCTGTAACTGGCCATTGGAAATAAGGAAATAAATGAATAAGGAAGCAGGAAGATAGAAAACAATGACAGAAATTACCTCCAGATCACTCTTGATTTGGTCTGGATCACCAGCCCACTTGATGCTTTGATCAAAATCTGCCAGGCAAACAGCATCCTTGGAATCTAAGGGATAGTTTGTGGAGGTGCATTGAAAACCTTCATTCTCCATGTTGTGATTCATTTAAATAAATGCGAAACATGGTATGGCTTCCATAGTCTCCAGCTGTGCTGTTGTGCGCTTTTCCCACTTTGATGAGTAATAATGAGCAGTGGCTGCCTGCATTTTTCCTGGGCCCCCTCGGTCTTCCTCAGTCTCAAACTATCCATGGTTAATCTATGATTCTTCAACAATTTTATTCTGAGAAAAATTCTCTTTTTATTTTGATCTCAGCTATGAATTTATTTTTCAATCTATTCTAAAAAATCATTTTCAGGATTAAATACAGGAAATAGTCTATGGTCTACGTTAGGTTCGCCTTGAGGCAGAAATATAAGCAATTCTTCATTGTTCTGGCTGAAGAATAGAAGAAGTGGCTACAAATTCCAAAGGCTTAAGTAGCCACAAGTTATTTTTCTTTAGGGCGTGATAGATGACCCTTTCACATCGAGTGGTTAGAGCCTGACTCACCTATTAAAGCTGCCCAAACAAGTATTTCCAGCCCTGGTCTCCCAAAGCAATGCCCCTTAAAGCCAGGAAGGAGGGTCACTAAAAGCCAAGTTTAAGTTGTATTCCTACGTATATCTAATTCTCTCCTCTGCTACTCTGTCTGAAGGAACACACCTTCAGGATTCGCTCACTCTTGAAGACTCCTCTAGGAATCCAATTTTCTGGAGACATACCTTTGTAGTTATACTTGCCAAAGGTATATGCAGTTAGCTGGTATTCTGTTAACATCTGCCACCTCCATGAGGAGGAAAGGTGCGAACTGGGAGCAGGGGAGATGGCACTGTAATGACGACTTTGTTGCATGAACCCTCAAACTGAATAATCCTCATTTACCCCAGTTCTTTTGTCAAGACAGACCATGCAATTTCTAAGAGGTGACTGGGGACTCACCGATTAAGATGTTTTGTGGCTGCAGATCCTGGTGAGTGTACCCACACAACTGGTGTAGCTCACCAACAGCCTTAAACAGAGATAAGATGATGCTCCTGGCAAACTTATCTTCCTTGTTTTGCACAGCTGCCCCTCTGTGCTCGGCCAGGTGGGTCTCCAGCGTCTGCTCGCAGAGCGAGATGCACACGTACAGAAGGCCCCCATGGTGCTCACTCCCATAGAACGTCACCAGGTTGCTGTTCGCTCGGATGCTCTGCAGGCAGGAGACCTCATTTTGGCCGCGACTGCTGCCTTCGTGGAATCGTTTCACCGCTACCTCTTGCTCCTCGTAGAACCCCAGGTAGATGCCCCCTTCCGACGTGTCAGCAATTTTATATTCTTCATCAATGAAGATCTTGAGTTTGCCAATCATAGGGCGGTATATCCTGTGGAGATGTTTCAGGGCCGGCGCCCAGCGTGAGTTCTGAGGCTCCCAGTCCTCAGCGGGAGGGTGGTAATCTTCTCTGGCTCCACAGCTGAGAAGCAGGTTTTCCAGGGAATTGTCGTAACAGCGCCTGGCTAACATCACGAGGTTCCCGCAGTCCGTGCTGGCTCCCTTGTTACACAGCAACTTGGCGATGTTCGTCAGCTTGAGTTCGACGGCCCACAGCAGTGCTGTTTTGCCCTCCCTGTCTGTGTCGTCCACCTCTACGTGTTCCTGTTCCAGAAGCACCTGCACCAAACCCAAGTGCTTCCTCCCCACTGCCAGAATCAGGGGCGTCTTCCCCTTTTCTCCCCGCACGTTGACATCAGCTCCGTGGGCCAGCAGAAGGCGAGTAATGTCCATCACTTCGTGGCAATTATCAGGGTTCCCAAGAGCATGGATCAAAGCATTTCTGCCCATATTGTCCTGGGCGTTGACATCTGCCTTCATCTCCTCCAGGAGGATAGTCAGGACATCGACCCGTCCATATTTGGCGGCATCCATGAGAGCGGTGGCCCCTCCCTTTTTAAGCTTCTTTTGAGCCTCCATTGTCTCTCGACCCAGATTCACTTTTGCTCCTTTCCTATACAGGAATCTTAAGGCTTCGACCTTGCCGTACACAGCGGCTTCCATGAACGCGGTGAAGCCGTGATTATCATGCTCATCGACCTGTGCACCTTGGGAAAGGAATAGTTCCAGCAGCGGCACATTTCCCACAATCCCAGCAACGATGAAGGGGGTGGCCCCGTTCCTCTTCCTCAGACCAGGGTTCGCACCATGACGAAGCAGAAGACGCACAATGTCCTCCCTTTCCATTTTCACTGCATTGTGCAAAGGGGACCAGCCCCCTTCCTCCTCCTGGAAATTGACATCTGCCCCTTCTTCCAGCAATTGTTGGACCTGCTGTATGTCTCTTCTTTTAACAGCTTCTATCAACAAATTGCCGGAGGGTGCAGGTCTCCCCTGGTGGGTGGGATGGCCATTGGTCTTCATGATGGTAAATATCACTGGTTACAACTTTTTGCCTTTCTTTAAGAAAATGAAAACTCACCTCCTTGGGACTTGATCAAAGAAATGCAGAGCTCTAGAAACTTCTAAATAGGGATTACCTGCCTACAAGTCAGCAACATGAGGACGGTCAACGCTCTTGGGGTCTTCTGACATTATACCTGGAGATAAAAGAGGTACTTTGTAATTTTACCATAGTCAGAAACCATTTGCATTAGAGAAATGAATTTTGCTAGCAACTTTTTCAAAATACATCTATCCATTTATTATAAAATATTGTGTTACATAAGATTATGAATGTCTATGGATTAAAATTATGAAAATTATTAGTCTATAATCCCACTGCCCAGAAACAGACATTGTTGATATTTTACAGTATTTCTATAGATTTCTTATAAAATAATTGGGATCATGCTGTGTAAATAACTTTGTATCCTTTCTTTTCATTTAATGTCATACTATACATAATTTCCTATGTTATTTTTATTATAAAGTCTTTTAAGACATTTTAATGACTGTGTGATATGCCATCATTCAGTTGTTTGACTTCCTTATCACTGAGCAGTTTTTTAAAATAATTTTTAGCCCTGGCTAGTGGCATAATGGATAAGGTGCTGACCTGGGAACCCAAAGGTTGCTGGTTTGATTCCCAGCCAGGGCACATAACCAGGTTGCAAGCCAGGTCTCCAGCCAGGTCCGTAGCTGGAGGCAGGTGAGAGGCAACCATACATTGAAGTCTCTCTCCCTCTCTGCCTCTCTCCCTTCCCCTCTCTCTAAAAATAATAAATAAAATCTTTAAAAATAATAATAATAATTTTAAGCAAGGTTCTTTAAATGAAAAATTTTAAACAATTCTAAATAATGTTGCAGCAAATTTTAGTTTGTTTTATTTTTTTTTTTTAATTTTATTGTTGTTGTATTACATCCATCCCCTTTTTGCTCCCTTCTGTTTAGTTTGCTTTCTTATGCTAGATCTTAAATTAGAGTTCTTAGGATAGAGTTCAAAGTATTGAATGACTAATCAAAGGATATGATTGTTTTTAGGATTCTCAACCTATATTAATACGTTTCTTTCAATGTCATTTACACACACTCTGACCAGATGTAGATATCTTGTTAAAACCATAAAACACAACAACAGAACCCTCATTAAATATTAAAAAAACACATAGCTTTGTCCATTTGCTTTTCCCTTACCACAGGAAGGTCTTCACCCTCAGAGTGTCCATTGGCTCTGAGCACATCTTCTTTGAGTGCTGTGTGCTCCCATTCATCATCGTTTAGGGTAGTAACCATGGAGACTCAGTATGAGTAAGACCTAAGTTTGATCCCCTGCTTGTGTAACTTTAGACTATGTGTAACCTTAGCTTGAGTCTCAATGTTCTGTTCCCTCAAATGGGGGCAACAGTACACATGGCCAGCTGTATAAAGTGCATTAAAGTAAGGGGGTGGCAAATATTAGGCATTCTGTAAACGGTAGGGCTAGTTATGTCCCCTCATTTAAAAAATGTTAAGTCCTGTTCTCCCCACGCATGTGCATAGACACACCTGTGCAGATAGGGAACCTGGGAGTGTCAGGTTGGTCCAACTGCCCTCCATCGGACCTCAGCAGTTTGGCTCCAATGTAAGCACCAGATCGCACCAAGGCATTTCCTGAACCTTACCTGCACTTGTTACAAAATTCACGAAGCAGCCTGTTTTCTGCTGTCTCACTGTTTTGTCTGTAAGTCCCACCCTCTGAGGTCTAACCTAATGGTGCTGCAGAAGCCCAGTCCCAGCAAATGAACGCTTTGAACCAATGTTTCTGTTACAGCTGAGACAGGCCGGTCTAAGTAAAGGAGCAGAGAAGGAAAGAAACCCTGAGCGAAATACCAGAGTTGAGAATAGAAACATCCCAGCCAAAGCACCGTAAGGGATTATTCTGCTTTCAGTTTCCTTTTCCCGTCTGACCAGAGGTGCCTGGTAAACAGAGCCAACTTGAATAAATCGTGTAATCTTGGCAGAACCTTCGCTGAGGGGCCCGGGGCTGCTCTGCCTCTCTCCTTCCTCTCTCACAGTCCCACACCCACTTCCCCCTCCGGTCGCCAAAGTGCAAGAAATCCTTCAAAGAAAATAACTTCTCAACCGTCTCCGGCTCGCCTCCTTCTGCCCAGCTTACCTTCTAAACTCAGACGCCTCCTCTGTTATTTTTTGTCAGCACCCACTCTTCAAATGCGGTCGCCAGCCAGAGAAAGCTCCCTTCCTCCCCGACCGTCACTGGGGGAAGCGGGAAGGACAGGGCGGAGCCAAGAAAGGAGTGACCAAGGAACTAACAGTGGTAAACTGGCACACGCCCACTCTCTCAGGCTGAGCCTGTGCAGATGGTGATTTTTTACCCTCTAGAGAAAAGCCGTGGTCCTTCCTGGACTGCTGGTGACCTATTTCACGTCCAAGGTCATGCTCCTCACCTCTCAGCCTTTCAGGTCGTAGCAGCCAGCTCCATCCTTACCGCGTTATTCAAATCCCTTATCTTCCGGAGAGAAATGAATGGAAAATAAACAGGCATGAAGCACTGACTGGAGGGACCGACTGGCAGCTGTGCTCATGGCTTCACAAATGACATGGTCCCAGTTACTCCGCCACAGCCCTGCTGATGATGAAACTGAGGCTCAGAGAAGCTAGTAAGCTGGAAGCCAACGTGCCCTCAGGCATCTGGGCGCACTCCACTCACTGTCCCCCAGTGGGCATTTTGCTGGCATTCTGGAGACCTGGCTCTACAGCCAGAGCTGTGGCTAGTTATAATGTATTGTTTATAGAGCTGTGGCTGTTTGACTGAATGGCCTCAGGTGGGTTGTTTAACAATGTGGGTTGGGTCTCAGTTCCCTCATGGAATATGATCTTTAAGGTTCTTGTCTGATCTCGAAGTTCTGTTCTCGACCATGTTCCTAGCACTGAGCTGCATGCTGTGTGCTGAGTGCTTCAGTGGGGAATATTTCTGTCCTAAAGAATATCTGGTCTTACTGGGGAGACGAACTGTAGAGAAGGTTATAAACAGCGAGAAGAATGTGGTTACATGAAGTTCGCCAGGGTCATGACATCCAGTCACTGGGTCTGTGTTGTCCCTCCCACCCCAGTAACACCCCAACCTTTCTCTAGCCCCACCCTTTCTGCTGAGCTTCAGGCCCATAAATCTTGAATATGCCCCAAACAAAAACTGTCATCATCTCTCCCTCAATCTGCTCCTAATCTTTCTCCATCTCCATAAACAGCAGCACCACCTGGCTGCTAGTTTTCATCCTCACCCCAATACCAAGTCCACTATTTTCATCTCCAAAGCAGTGACTAACTCAGGCCTAGTTATTGCTCATTGCCAGAGATGACTCACTTTCTCTAACCTAATGTTCTAGGTGTATAGTGTTTTCAGTGTATAGTTCAAAGTTCATGGGTACTCACCATAGTCTTCAGGCAAAGGTAAAAATATTTAACCCATCACTCATTCAATCAATATTTATTGGGCACTGATTATATCACTATTGTAAATGCTTGAGATACAGTGTTTGACCACATAAGGTCCTCAAGCAAGTTCTTCATGAAACTTGCATCTTGGTAGGCAGATCATAAACACATAAAATGCAACATATAACATGATTTCAGGTTATGCTATGGTTCCTGACTGTCGCAATTCCTCATGGGCATCATCAGTACTACCATCCGCTTCTCCTTCAAATCACACTGTTTCTCACCTCCAGGTCTCCACACAAGCTGATTTTGCTGCTTGAACTAATAATAATAGTAACAAGGATGATGATGGTGATGATGATAACAAACGTGTGTAGCTCTTTAGTGTGCTCCAGGAGATATCTTGAGCTTATACATATTAAATTACATAATCAAATCCTTATAAGATAGGTACTATTTTTTAAATTTTTTAAAATGTTTCTTCATTAGAGAGAGAGAGAGAGAGAAAGAAAGAGAGAGAGAGACAAATGATGCAAGAGAGAAGCATTGATCTGTTGCCTCCCATATTCTCCTTGACTGGGGATCGAACCCACAACCTAACGATGTGCCCTGACCGGGTGTTAAACCTTGAAACTTTTTAGTGTATAGTTGAAAGTTCCAACCAACTGAGCCATGCCTGCCAGGGTGGTGCTATTTTTTATTCTATTGAACAATGAGGAAACTGAGATACAAAGTGATTAACTTGCCATGTTCTAGGGATTTATTTGGGCTACATCACTGGACAATAAAAAGGAAGACACCTGCCCTCATTCTTGTTGGGGAAGGGAGACAATGAACAAAATAAGTAAACAGTGTAAAATTTGTTCCATGGTGAAAAGCCTATAGAGAATAACACAGTAGGATAAGAAAGGTTGAAAGTACCAGGATGGGAATTGTAAATCCAGAGGTACATTTTCTAAGTAAGGGAGACTCAAAAGCCATTGTCTAGACCTACCTGCATTCCATGACTTACTTTTAGGACCATTTTTCAGTTCTTTAAATTTCAATTTCTTTCTTCATAAAGCTTTGAATAGCTAGACCAACTTAAAAGGTTCTGTGGCAATGGTTAATACTGAGATCAGCACTTAATATGCCCTGAACACTTTTTCTCTCTACCTAAGAGCTTCAAATATTTTTAGTTTTTTAAGTTTTATTGAGAAAGAATTGAAATACATCACTGTATAGGCTTAAGATGTATGGCATAATGACTTGATTTTTATATATTGTGAAATGATTACCATAGGTTTAGTTAACACCCATCATTGCATATAGAAACAATAAAAAGAGAAGAAAAAATTTCTCCTTGTGATGAGAACTCCTAGGATCTGCTCTTTTACCAACTTTTCTACATATCATATAGCAGTGCTAATTATAATTATCATGTTATATATCCCTACTAATTATTTATCTCATAACTAGAAGTTTGTACCTTTTGACCACCTTCCTCCAATTTCCCTTTCCCCATACCTTGCCTCTGATGACCACAAATATGATCTGTCTATGAGTTTGGTGGGTTTTTTTTTTTTAAGTTAGATTCCATATATAAATAAGATCATACAGTATTTATCATTCTCTGATTTATTTCACTTAGCATAACACCCTAAAGGTCCATCCATGTTGTCACAAATGGTTAGAATTTCCTTTTTATGGCTGAATAATGATCCATTGGATGTACACACCACAACTTCTTTAACCATTCATTCATCGATGGACACTTAGGCTGTTTCTATATCTTGACTAGTGTGAATAATGCTGCTATGAACATGGGATGCAGATATCTTTTTAGTATTTTCATTTTCTTTGGCTACATTAGCAGAAGTGGAATTGCTGGATCACATAGTAGTTCTATTTAAAATTTTTTTGAGGAACTCAATATCATTTTTCATAGTGGCTGCACAAATGGACAATCCAATCAACAGTGCGTAAGGGTCCCGTTTTCTCTATGTCAAGAACTTCAATTTTTAAAGTTAATTTTAATGCTGTTGACTAAAGGAAATTTATTTTAATCCATGTACCCACTGGGCTATCTTAGCAGTACTTATGCTAACATTCTGTTTTAGTAAAATGAATTAATAAACAAAACTTCAAATGATATCTCTTGGATACAATTCCAAAGGAAGGAGCCAAACTTAAAATAAGATGAAAGTCAAGCAATGAGGAGGAAAAAGCTAGCACAACCTCACATGGGCACAGGGAGGCAGCAGAGGGTGAGGGATGGGTGCGGTTGGGGACTGGGGGAGCTGGCACAGCCACCTGGAAGTAGCAGTGGGGTTTGAACAGCATTAGCCAATCTGGGTCTGAGGGAGGACTGTCTCGAATAAGGGCTCAACTTTCAATGTCTTCATCTGGAATTCTGGAAATGAATTACTGTATTGACACAGCTGTCCTATACTTGAAACACAAGTAGACTTGGCATCCTGGCTTTGAATTCATCCATTTTATTTAGAAAGTCAATAAGTAGTTATTTACTGATGCCTACTGTGTGCTTGGAGGTAGACAATAATAACAACAGCAAATACTCCTGGGACACCAACGTTGTGCCCTTAAACTCAGAATCCCTCAGGCGTCAACCCGCAGAATCAATAGCACCCTAGATCTGGGCTTTAGTGTGTGATTTCCGGGTTTTCTACCCGATGTACCTGAAAACTGGTCACTTGACTCAGACTAATAATAGGGAAGAAATAAAAGTCAACACAAGGTCCAGATCTGTATATAAACAGATAATTCAACACAGCGAATAATTTTTTTTTAATAGTGATAATGAGGGGGGAAGAAAAGGAAATGAATAGGATGAAAAAGCAGAACAGATTTGGCTCCCGGCAAACCTACCCCCAACGCCTGGCTCACACCCCTTATTCCCTCAGGCCACAGAACAGCAATCTCGTGGACAGAGTGGCTTCCTCTAGCCCATCCTAGAGACTTGTCCAAAACTATGAAAGAATACTTCCTTGAATTTCTATGAAATTATAAACTACTCAGGCAAACTGAAAATGGGCAAAAGTAAAAATGCCTCAGTGACCACCCTGGGAAAACATCTGGCTACTTGACCAAGGAGAATGGACCCTCTGCGCTATTCCAGGAAGAATTGGGACCAGCTGTGCTGCAGCTCTGTTGGAGGGAGAAAGGATAAGGCCACTGAAGGGACAAGAGGCTGAGCCACATCCCATTGACATGACATACTGCAGCCCTACACAAGCTGGGTCTGTCATCAGCTAAAGGAAGTTGTTCATCACAGTGGTCACCATTAGACCCCTCTCTCTCTCTTCAGTTCCACCAGTTCCCAGCCAAACAGGGGTCTTTCATCACCTGTGCCTCCCTGTGACGGGAAAGTTCACCCATCTGTCCTGGGGGACTTCCGGAGTTCGGTATCTGCACCCCGTTCCCCTCCCCGGGTCCCCTGGCCACACAGCCCTTGGACACAGGAGCTCCTGTTTGGGTTTTATTTTTATTTACCAAGAATACAACATGCTGAAACAGGAAAAAACGGGGATTGAGTACATCATTCGCATCTCGGAAACCAGCTCCAGTTGTCCACAATAAATAAATATTTAAAACAGTGAGGAGCTCCTGGCGGCACGACGAGGTTCCCAGCATGGTCGGAGGTAGAGTCTGGCGGAGAGTGGGAGGCGGGCCGCCAGCTCCTGTTGAGATGATCAGGTCGAGGCAAACTAAAATTACAATAATAAATACCCAGGGCAACAACACCAATAGTAACAAATATAATACGGCATGGCAATCGTCACAAAACCAACAATACGTTATATAACTTAAATAATTTCTCCTGGAGGAGCTCACAGTGCAGCCAGAACAGGCCTGGTTTCCCTGGGGCCCGGTTCACTCATCCCCGCAGCCTGGGCTCTGCCCAGGTGCCACCTCAGAATGTTCGCTCAGTGATGCCCTGATGTGACAGGCAGGTTCTGATTTTCCCCAGTTCTGCTCTCCCAAGAAGCCCCTCTCCCCAGCTCTACTCCCAGCTTCTGCAGTCTGTCCCAGGACCACTGGGGCCCCTGCCTCATCTCACCCAAGTGAGTGCATCCCTGTAAGCGCACTTTGCACCCCCTGGAAGGACACATGAGGCTCCCCTTCCAGCGGGGGTGTCTCTTTTCCCCTGCTCTCATACTCGCAGAAAAGAAAACATTGGCTTGCTTGAAACAAGACTTTCAGAAATCGCCAAGAGACTTGTTTCTTATGATCCTTTGCTCCCTCTCTGCACACAGCTGGGCACGAGAGCTGACTGGCCACTCACTGAGCGCCCCCCGCCTTGCTCCTCAGGGGCTCCGTGGTCAGGGGTGGAACCAACTGAGGGAGGGTACATCCCTGCAAGAGAGCCTCATCGGGCCCTGCTCACAGGGGGGCCCCACTGCGAACACAGGTTGGGGGCCACCTACAAGGTCACCGAGGGCACCAGGATTCATTTCACAGGAGCAAGATGGCTTCTCTTCAGGGCTCTCTACCGACTCGGAAAGGGACTCTGAGGCCAGTTTTTGAGGTATAAAAATCTCACTTGGGGCAAGTTTCATATCAGCTCTCCAGCCTTTTCAAGGCGGGGAAGCTGGACACAGGAATGTTAAACAGTGCAAGCCCTCGGGCAACCCAGGGGCAGGGAGGTGGGCAGCATGGGAAGAATCCACAGCCAGGCCCCCTCCCGTGCCCAGGACTGGGAATTAGGAAAACCGGATGTGCTCCATTAGCTGTTCAACAGGCCAAACAGCTAACCTGGCCGTCTTCCCTCTCATTTTCGCGTTTCCCTTTATTCACACGGTGCCCAGACCACCCTGGATGATTTCTCGCCCCCGATGAAAACGGCAAGAGCCAAGGATGACTGTGGCAATGCCATTCTTCTCCCTGGAGAGCGTGCACAACTGAGACCTTCGGCCCTTATCCACCAGTCCTGCAGGTGATATTTCATGCATGAAATTCAGTCCCATAGTATCTGGAGGAGAGGCTGTTGCTTCCGAAACCAAACAGCTTTTTCCTTCACTGTCCTTTTGCTGGCTTTGCAGAACCTGCCTCCCACGCAGGGACAGCTGCCTCAGGGCTGGGTGACTGAACCTCTCCTCCCGGCTGGCTCCTCACTGCCATGGGGCTCAGGTGTGCAAGGGCTCTGCCGGGTTGCAGCTGGACGGAGAGGGGTTGGTGGCCGAGGCTTGGGCAGCCAGGTCCTGGTACACGGGTGACTTCAGGAAGCGTGGATAGGAGTCCTTCTCCATCAGGGTGCGGGTCTTGCCCTGAGCCACATCGAAGCACGTGGCTGTGGCAGCCTGCAGATTCGTCCTGGTCAGTTCCCTGGTTTCGTGGTCTATGTTCACCTGTGGGGAAAAGGATAAGTGCGTGGGTGAGTGGGGTGGGGCATGGTGAGGGATCCAGCAGGTGGAGGCAGACAGGACTGGCAGACAGGGCAGTGGCAGGAGCCCTGGATTCTGAACCAGGGACCTGGGGTCTCCTGAGTCCCTTATTAAATGGCTTTCAACTCTGGGTCTGTCCCCACATCTGATCCAGGGCCCGCCCTCCAATTTCTCAGAATTCTCAAGGATAGACTAAGACTGCCTACAAATGCAACCCCTTTTCACCCCTCCCCCTGTAACCTTCCTGGAACCAGTCACCATCACCTTTCCTACATTAGTGCCAGAGCCTGCTAATGGGTCTCCCCCTTCTCCACTCAACCCTGTGGTCTGTCCTCCATTCAGGAGCCAGACAGAACCTTTCAAACCCTGTTAGTTTGGTAGCAACTCTCTTGCCTTCCCATGTCACTCAGAGAAAAAGCCAAAGTATGTGCTGGGCCCACATGGCCACCTGTGTCCACCCCCTGCCCTCTGCCACCTGCCTGACCCCATTCCCTTGCTCTCTCCCTGACTCTCCCTGGGCTGAACAGGTCCTCTTGCTGGTATGTGATGACAGCTATGCTCCCTGGCCTTTGCACCTTCCCTTTCCTGGGTTGGGATATTCTTTCCTCCCATAACTCTTTCAGTTTCTATTCCCATGTCACCTTATTGGACCGCCTGCCTCTCACTTCCCTTTAATAAAGTGGAAAAACCTCACGTCCTCCCCTCCGTGCTCTGGAACTCCCTCTGTGTCCTACGTTATGCTTATCAGAGGACAAATCACCCCTGGCAAATGTTTGATTTTTGTTTGATTGGTCACTGGTATCTTCTCCCACTAGGATAGAGGTGTTTTGTTTTTTTTTGTTTTTCCCCTTGGATAGAGGCTTTTTTTGTTGTCCACTGCTCTATTCCCAAGGACTATAGCAGGACCTGGCATGGGATTGGTGCTTAACAAGTCTTTACAGAATAATGTGGAATAAATAAAAGGCACAGAAAATAAAATAGAAACAGCTCAAAAGCAAAACATTACTATCATCTCTCCACTAGGTGGCCCCATGTTCTTTATCAAATGCAGGTGCCAGGCAGTGGAGGCCTGAGGGAAGGTGGCAGGTTCACTGCCCAGACAGACCTGCCCACCTGGGGTAGGTCAGCCAGGGGAGAAGGGCAGGTTACACAAGGTCCTGGATGACCCAGCTGTATAAATGTTTTGGGCCTCTAAAAAGGACTTAGTCTACAAGAGTACGGGGCAGAAGCCAAAAAATCACCCACCAACCAGACCCTATCAGTGAGTCTGCAGGTAATGGCACCCATGGGTGGCACAAAACGTGATTTTCTTAGGCTCCTGCCAATTCACTCCAATGCCAAACTTGGTCCTTCACTTGCTCCAGCATCCCCAGTTCTCAGTGGGGAAGGAAGTCCAGGCTCTAACCTCTTTCGGGGCTTCACTGCAGATGAACTCCTCAAAGATCCTGTGAGCCCGGGAGGCCAGCTTGGTAGCTGACCGGATCTTCTTGAACTCCTCACAGGCCAGCCAGAACTCCAGGTTCTCCTCGCTGAACTCCGTCTTCAGGAAAGCGTGAAAGGCAGCCACCCCATCTGGGTTAGAGGGAGAGAGGAAGAGACTGGTCAGACCGACAAACCGGCAGGGAATAAAAGAAGAAAAGACAGCAATTGTAGTTAGTGGCTCTATTTTTAGGATGCAATTTTCTCAAACAAGGACCTGCCTTTGTGTTCTGAATAGAGGCTGACACACTAGGGATCATTATTATTACTACGACTGTTGTTTTGCCCACACCTCCAGCATCCCTCAGGCCAGCTCCCAGGCACATGGGCACACATGTGCTGCCCACAGACAGACATAACAGGGTCCTACTCACTTTTACTGCTCAGCAGCAAGTCAAAGGATTCTCTCCATCCCAGCACATCTTCTGAGAAGTGTCTGCTAAAAAAAAAGGAGGGGGGGGGGGCAAGAGTTTAATTTAAAGGAAAAAACAACAAATTAATACATAGCACAAGTCCTAGCCAGAACTCCAATGGGAGTTGCACAGTTCACACAAAGACGTGCTCTGTGATTATTGGAGCTGATTCCTCAATCCCTTGGTTGGGGTTAGGGGAAAGAGTGGTGGTTCCCGGAGAACAAGTCAGTAAGACTGTCTCTTGGCTGTCCAAAATTCCCCCCACCCCCCTCTCTCTGAGCATCGTTTTGTACACTTCTCCATGGAAATAAGGGCCTTGTGAATAAAAGTTATGTCGACCCAGAACCCCAGAGCCTAGTGCAGCACCTGGCACAGTTGATGTTCAATGTGAAAGGGCTTCACATCAAGGTACATGCTAATGGAAGTAAAGCCATTGATTAAAGACCTCAAGGACTCTTGGACCCTGTCCTAGCCCTGGCTACTTATGCAATGACATCTTAATTAGACATTCAGGCCCTGGGTTAAAACCCTGGAGCCACCCACCCAGTCACCCATTAGCTAGGCAGCCATAGCAGACCAGCAAGAAGGCCCCCTAAAATCTCCAGGAAGGAGACACCAAGGTCTACCCTAGCCTATCTTAGTTTCTCCCTATATTTTCCTTCTCATGGCTCCTTTCATGGCTCCATTCCCCCTTGGGACCCTAGGCTGGTCGGCAGGACTTACCCCTCTTTGTTGTGTTTGCCATTCCACTCGATCTTGCCAACATTCCCAGTGTCAGAGCCCAGGTCTGATTTGTGAAGAAAGATCCCCAGGCGCGTCTTGAACTCCTTGGCTCTGGAAGACAAAGAAGGAACATGTAAAGATTCTCCATTTACTGAGCCAGGACAGAAGGGTTTATGGGGTCTTTGAAAAGCTTGGGCCAGTGCCACCCAAATTCCAGCCTCCAAGGTTCCTGGGAACCCTTGGCTCTTCCAAGGCCTCAACTTTGCTTCTCTCCTTAGTAGCATAAAAATCTAGAAACAAGGGAAGCAATGTCTGAGCCATGCCTTAGGCTTTCTGAGGTTGACAGCACTCCAGACACTAAAGTCACACTGCTCTCACCCTCCAGGCTTGTCATGAATATTTCTAGAACTGTCTTGAAATGGATTCCTCATCTTTACCCTTTCCTTCCCCGCCACCAGCTCCAGCAAGGATTGGGGGCGGGTGAGTAGCTCCCTGGGAAGCGGGCACACCCCTCACTTGGGGACTTTAGAAACACCTCCCTGCCTTTCCAGGGCCAGGGAAGGACATGCCCCTAGATCCGGGCTGTAGAATGAAAACCAAGTGCTTAAGAAACGGGGGAAGACAGTTCTGCCAGGTGATGCCAACGTGGAATTCTGCGGGTCACCAGAGAAGGACTGCCACTTATCCGGGGATAGGGAATGACAGTAAGCAGTGGTCCCCCCCCCCCCATTTTTCCTTCTTCCTTCCCTCATTCTGGTGCTCCTCTGAGACTCTACGGGAAGCCTCCAAGCATGTGGCGCCAAGTGACCCCGGCCTCTCCATTCAATTATTAGCATCCTATCACCCGGCCCATCCTGGGCCCATTTTCTCCCGTCAGCCGCACAAGCTGCTCTTACCTCTCCAGGCAGCTGGTGGGGAAGGCGGACAGCGTCCGGCACATGGCTGCGGGTGCAGGGCAGCACGTAGTTAGGACAATCGTGGCGGGTTCCAACCGGCACGGGAGCTCGGGGAGCGTGAGGAGGCAGAGAGTCCGCAGCGGCTGATGCTCTCGGGTCGGGTCCAGCAGATCAGCGGTGCGCACGGAGCCCGCCAGCCCTCGGCTTTTATTCCCTCGGAGGGGGCGGGGCCGGCTGCCCGCCGCCGACCAATCCGAGAGTGGGACTGAGCGCTGCCTGGGCAGAGGCGGGGCCGGGAACAGAACCCGCAGAGCGCCGGGCCCTGTTCTGCACCCCCACCCGCGTGCCGCCTTCACACCGCGGGGCACGCGGGGCGGCTCTTCTCCCGGCAGACTCCCGCACGCGGAGGGAGAAGCGGCAGGGACGTCACATGGAGATGAGACGCACATACCCCGTTTAGCTGGAAAAAACCCTCAGTGCCCTCTTGTGCAATAAAAGCTGGAAGCCAACTTAACGGCAGGAGAGGATTTGCGTCGGTGGGGGTGTGGGGTGAAGGGTCTAGGAGGCAGACAAGATGTCGATCGCAGCCTGAGGCTATTGGGTCCGGAAAAGCAACCCCTGGCAACACAGCATAGTGATTATACTGATAACCAGCATTTCCTGCGCTCCTACCCCGGTAGCCAAGGGCTAAGTAAGCCCTTATCATTACCTCCTCATCACCTCCATTTTATAAATGAAGAAACTAAGTTAGAAGGTTAAAGAGACTTGCCTAAGCTCGTGGAGCTGGAACTAGCGGACACGTGGAGGGAGGTGGGGACTTGATTGAGCATCTGTGTATTAGACACTTGCACTAGGGCTCAGGTTAAATAATTGCTCCAAGTTACACAGTAAGGGTTACCCGGAATTCAAGTATGGATTTACTAGGCACTTCCACTGCTTCCCCCTCACAAAAGAAAAATTAGAGTCTCATCATCTCTGTAACCAATGAATGGTCCTGGGTCAAAGCAGGCTGGTTGAGGGTCCTGATCTCGGAGATAAGGTGATGAATGTCCTCCTTGCCTCTCCCCACCCCCGGATGGAGGTGTTATAGCCTCCCCCTCACCCCCCAGTTCCCTCTGGGCTTGCTATGAAGAGGTTTCCTGTGAGGCTGCCAGATCCTGGTTTCAAATTATGGCCTTCCCCTTTCCTGATGGAAGTTTTCTTAGCCTAACCCCGGGCAAAATTCTTAACCTTCTTCCCATGCCTCGTTTCCCTGGTCTCATGATGAGAACATGACACATATATTCCATATGGTGGTAGCGAGGTGTAAAAAAGCTCATTCTTAGTTTTAGTCTCCCAGGAAACAGGAAACTCAATTCCTCTGGGGCTGGGACGCGCTGGGGAGAGTTCTGGGAACTGAGCAAGGGTGAGAGAAGTTAGGCTGGGCAGAGGGGGGAGGTGAATGCCCCCAGGAGGACAGTCCCTTGAAGCTGTTCCTCACTGAAGCTAGGGGACAAATGCCCCCGCACCAACTTTTCGTTGAATGCAGTTGCCCCAAGAAATGTCCCTCTATTAACCAAGGCAACTCTCCCTCTGTCAAGAACAGCTCCTAGAGGAGCAGCTTAGACAAGAACCTAGTATAAAGGAACCATGGACATGGACAACAGGTGGGATTGACTCTGGGGGGAAGGGATGGGTGGGGAGGGGGACAGAGGGGAGCAAAAAGGGGATGGATGTAATACAACAACAATAAAATTTTTTTTTAAATCTAAAAAAAAAAAACAGCCCCTAGAGATTGACTACACTGTGGACCTACAGCAGACAATACTCTGGGGGGCAGGCAAAGAGGGCCTTGGTCCCCAAAAGAGGGTTGGGGTGGCGTGCTGCAGCACCTGCAAGAACGTGTAAGGCTCTAAGAACAGGGTCCAACACGTGGTCAGCACTCAGTAAATGCTGGTGCTCAGTGGCACTCAACACAGGGATTTCGCAACAAGAAGGAAAAGCAGTGAGTGTTGTGCCTCATAGAATTTAGGTTTTTATTTCATAAAGGGGCATCTAAGAGCTGCTATTGCTCAGCAAGGCCTGGAAGTAAAGGGTTAGAAACGAGAGAAACAGGAGAAGAGGTTCCCCACCTGCGAGAGCTCCGGGGGGAAAGCCCGGGAAAGCTGGTGGGGAAAGGAAAGGGGAAAGGCGCAGAGCGGGAAGAAGAGGAAGGCATCCGAGGTGCCCTGGAGCCTTGCTCGAGCCAGAGGCCCACATCAGAACAAGGCACGGCTTCACTCCTCCCAGCAGATCCCGTCATTAGCCGGGGCCTGCAGAAGCTAATCAGCACGCTATGCCCTCCTAAGAGCCAGGGCGGAACCCTTCCCAGGCTCGCAGTGGATGGGGGGCTGGTGAGCGGAGCTCAGGGGCAGGTACAGCGGCAGCTCACATATGGGCGGCACCATCTCCGCTGCCAGCATCCATGGAGAGATTTAGGAATTCCTGCATCACAGAGGCGCTTAGGCTGGCGGGGTGTAGAAACATCCGAGGGGCTGGATGATGACGAGGGTGAGATCACCCGCTGAGAACGAACTAGACAGTCCCTGGGGGCCGTTTCCTGGCTGGGTTGTGGCAGAACTATGGGTGTCCTCCTCTCCGGCGCAGGGGAAGTTGACTGGGTTCAGCCTGGGTGTAGGAAATGACTATTTCCCCTGGTTATCCTTTGGGGCACTGGGTACAGCTCAGTTTGATGGCTGTGCCCTTCCTTCCTCCCTGGTTTCTTCTCCCCTCCCCTCCCTCCCTCTTCCCTCTGGGCAGGATTCCGGTGGAGTGGGAGTATGGGAGATCTCCTTCTCTCTAACCAACCGGGCCAACGGACTCCTAGCCTCCAAGGCAGGGCGGTCTCGGCCACTGATACCCGAGGATACTAGAAACATATCTGGGCTTCTGTGTATGGCATATAAGTCTCCAACTACCTGATCTGAGGTCCTTCCACCTCAGAACCGAAAACCCAGCCAAACACAGCAGTCAGCAGGTTCCCCGGGTGCCCTGTTGCCCATGACCCCAAACCCCTGAAGGCCCCTGCCCTCCCTGTACAATCATTTGAAAAGGTACTTTCAATAAACACATTTTATTCCTATATTGACATATAATTGACATATGATAAAATGTGAAGATCTCCAGAGTTCAGTTTGATGATTTTTGATAAATGCACACACCCAATCAAGCCGTGTCACGCATTCATCACTAGAAGCCTCTTCTGTGATAGTGATAGGTACCCCCTTTCAGAGGCAACCAGTAGTCTGAGTCCTAGAGCCATAAGATGAGCGCTGACTCTTGCTGACCTTTCTACTTCTTTTTGAGGCCTAGCTCAACAGTGTTTTCTCATTCCATCTTTAGCCTCCAGCATCATGCCCAATTCAGTGTAGGTTCTATAACTGTTGGCTAGTTGGCTGTTTCAACGTAAATCATAATAACTAACATTTATTGAACACTTGCTTTGTGCCAAGCTCTGTTCTTTAAAATCTCAAAACTCCCACCTAAGATGGGTCCTTTCTTACCCTCTTTTCATGTTTGCGTAAACTGGGGCACAGAGTGGTTAAGTAACTTGCCTATGGTCACACAGCGACCGTAGATCTAGCTGGCTTTTGAGCTCAGATAGTTCAACTCCAGAGCCTGTGTTCCTAAGCATACACCCTCCCAGCTGGCTGTGTGGCATTCTTTAGAACTCAGAATGCTCCTATGGGAAGAATGAAGCATAGCTTGGGAAATACTGGCAGGATGCTACAAGTCATCCTTCTGTTCTCTGCAATTCTCCTTGCTCTGTCATCTCCCTAACCCCCTTCTCTGCTCACCCCATTCCTCTCTCATAGTTCACATTTTCCTTGTTTTGTTTTGCCCTTAGCTGTGTCATCACCGGCCCCGGACTTCTCTGCTTCCTCAGTCCCATGTGGGTCCAAGTCCGGAGCGTGACTGTGGAGAGCCCTGTGTTTCCAAGTGCCCTCGGTTAACATCTGGGCTTTGGTTTCTCTTTGCAGGAAACTCCAAGTTCAGCTGCTTTGCCCTGCCGACATTCCCACTGTGCTTCCCCACCAACCCTCTTCCCTCATTGAAGCTGTCTGGAAGAAGGCCAGGGAGCTTCCTAGGGAAGCGAACTTCAGCTCCCCAAGTCTTTGAGATGTTTGGGCCCTGGGGACCCCCACCCCGGGGAGCCTGAGTGCTGGTAGATGGAGCCTCCGCCTCTTGAGCGCCTCCCGGCTACCAGTGCCCAGGATCCCCGCAGCGTGCCTGCCCTGGGCCTCTCCCCAGCCTCGCCTCTTGCTGTCTTAGCTCTCACCTGCAAACTCTCCTGGTGTCCTATCAATGTGTCACCTAAAGTACTGATAAAGTCAGACAGAAAGTGAGCCCCTAATTGTGCCACTTCCCACGCAGGAGAATTAATTACCTAGGAACCCAGCGTCTTCTTCCTGCTCATCCTCCCTCCCCTTCCTCTTCTTCATCCATCTCCAACGTCACTTTCTGAGAGCCTCTCCTTTCTGCTCACTGGGACTTGGTAACAACATTGATCAAAAGCTGGTTTTTCTCATTCAATCATCGAGGGAGGTCGTGAAGCCACTTCGAAGGAAAGATTAGAGGGAAGCGGGTGAGGCCTGAGGTTTGCAAAGCACTGAAAGGTGATGTTTACAATTCCAATGTCCACTTCTTTCCTGGCAGAGGAGGGGGCATTTCTCCATTCCAGAGCTGAAAAGGCAGGCGGGCGCCGCACGCCAGCTGCACCTCTCCAGGCCCGAGACAAGCCCGGGGAGACCTAATGGATGCCACTCCCTGGTTGGGGAGGATTCTGACCAACTCTGCCTCTGCCCTGTTCTCCAACGGGGCCCAGCCGTGCTGATATGTATGTGATGTTACAGAGCAAAGAGAAGGCACATTGTTCTCGGGGCAGACTCTGCAGACAGACAAGCGGGTGTAGCAAGAGGGACAAGGATATAGAATAGGTGGAAAAGATGTATCTTTTACTCTCACATTGTGTGTGTGTGTGTGTGCGAGTGTGTGTAGGACCAGGGGACTGAAAGACCCTCACGGAGGGAAACCTCTACAAGCAGTAGTTGATGTCCCAGCCCATCCCCCTCCCTCATTTCTTGAGAAACCTCAGTACATCAAAGTGCCCCCAGCTCCAGGGACACTGAGAAACTGCCTCTGAGGTTTGGGTGCTCACTCAGGCTGACCTGGCACCCCGAATCTTGAAGCCTGCTCAGTGGCACATTTCAGGTAGTCGTTAGATGCTGAGCGAGGAATGAAGAAACGCATCCAATCCGTAGGGTGACTGTCTTTGGAGAGTCACTGTCATGTTCACCTCCCCAGGAGCCTTGAGCTCACAAACACTCATGGTGGAACTTCAGATGACTTTCTGGAAATGGGTGGAAGACAAGCCGGATGACTCAGTGGAACTTATTATGCACCTCCTGAACACGTCCCCAGCTGTGGCCTGTGGAGTCCCCCACTGCAGGCAAACGGGCACCAAGTCAGGGCTGTTCCGGCAGTTGTGGTTCCAGTGCCCGGCTTGTATTCGACTCAGAACACCAAACACACAGGGACCCTCCGCCACCTCGACCTCCCTCTTTGGAGGTCTTCAGTAAGCAAAGCCCCTACTGAAGGAAGGAGCATCCCTCCCACCCCTCCCCTTTCCTGCTATCACGGGAGGCCTGCGCTGGGGAGAAGCTGTGGGCCAGACCCAAGTTCTGTGTTGGGTGGTAGAGACAGGTTTCAGGGGGCTGCCGCTGGCTACCACGTAGCCCTGCTCTAGATCCTGTCTTGGAGGAAGGGAAACTGCCATGTGCAGGGCCCACCATGATCCCACCTCGCCAGCACTGCCTCTGCAGAGGGCGAACCAGACAGCAGTGGGGGTCAGCAGTGGACCCGCAACGCCACACTTGGTTTCTTCCAGCGGGTCCAAACCCGGGGCTACTCTGTGCTTCTCTCACACTGGACCCCAGCTGCGACATCAGGCCCTTTCTCTTCACTGCCCTAGTTAGGGGTTCGAGGGGCTTACACAGGCCCCAGGAGCACAGGCTCCAGTATGTGAATATCACACACATGTGCGGAGATGTCGGTTACGGGAGGGACGTTTGCCCTCACCTGGGAGTTAGGGACCTGCCCTCCATGCAGCCCTCTGCCCCACCTCGGAGTCGCCATCCATGAACCCTTTGTCCACAGGGAGAGTGGGGAGTGGGGGAGGGGAGGGCTGACGCGGGGGGTCAGGGGAAAAGCAGATTTTGCAGGAAAACACTCGCTGCGAGTGCCCACGACAAGGTGTGTGGAAACGTGGCTCTCTCATTGTGCCCGCAACTCCTGAGCAGAGAAGGAAACGTGGTTTGCTGTGTGAGCAGCTGGAGGCCGGGCTGGCAGAGCTGGGTGGGAGGGAGGCGGGCAGGAGGGAGCACTGGGAACAGGTGGTCCTCTCACAAGCTCCCAGGCCATCAGCCCTGGCACAGCAGCTGTCCTAGAAACGGGCCCAGGTGGACAAAGGGGAGAGCACAGCGGGGGTGCGTGGTGTTTTGCAGAGACAAGAAATGAGCTCTGCCTAATAGGCCCCACACATCCAAACACAGGGAGACACGCGGTGAGCTGTGTGACTGGGGCCGGGTGAGCACGCCCTCCCCATGTGCTGGCTGGCTGTGCGGCTGCAAGTGGGATCACTGGGGAGGCTGCTATTTCCAGGTCCCTAGACTTCCCTGGCCCAGCTGTGCTGATAGCAACGTGACAATGAATGGGCATTTTCTGTGCTAGGCGCACGGGCGTGCCAGTTCTCCTCCCTTCAATCCTCACACTGACCTCCGGAGAAGGCACTCCAACGGCTGTTGCTTTGTAGCTGGGGAAACTGAGGCCTGGAGGGTTCGCTGAGGAAGGTACGTAGAGCCACGATTCGATACTGGACGCCTGACTCCAGCACCCCTGGAGGGAGCCACTCGGCAGCTGGAGAGCCCTCTCCTTCCCCTCCTGGGTTCCCAAACACTCACATCTCCAGCTCTAAGAGGTCTTGAGAATCGAACCTTTACCCTCTCTTAGAGTTCAATCTGGGCTGCACTTGCTGGGAAAGGATGGTCGGCTTCCAAGGTGCCGTTTGTGGAGGGCCAGCCCGGTCACCCTCCCTCAGCAACGTCTGACCCTGGGCCTCGCGATCTTCAGGGAGAAAGGTCCCTCCGCTGTAAGAATGGTACTTCCGCTTATTGGGCCGCTACCAAGTCTCAGCCCGGAGTTCGGAAGTTCACAAGCCCATTCGACGCTCACTGCCGACCTGCCGGGTGGGCCCATCGCACGGTGGCCCTTGTCCCAGCTCTGTGGCTGCTCCTCTTGTCTTTTCTCTGTCTGTTCAGTGAAGGTGTCGTCCGGGGCTGTGGCCTTGACCTGTCTCTCTTCTCGTACTAGAGCCTCTACCAGAATAAGTGCTATTGCTTTAACTGTCATATGGTGATTCCCACCCACGCAAGCCCCAAACCCATCTCTCTGGCCCCTGCTGAAGTTCAAGACCCACCTTTCCACCATTAAGCGTCTTCATACCTAACTCCTCCAAAGCGGATTCAGTACCTTGTAAACGCCACCACGCTTAACTAGATAAACAGCATTAATTGATGACAGTAAAGTATCTATTCCGTTGCTTTTAGGACAAATCTCATTCACCATCAGGGATCCCTCCCTCCTATCCCTCCTATTTCCAAACAGCCTCCGAGTCCTCTCTACTCGAATTTACTGTCATTTCCTTGTAACCTTGTGTTTAGCAACTCTCTTCCACACATTGTGACCATCCAGACAGTACAGTAGCTGCACACAGTAGGCACTCCAGAAGCGGTTACTTGCAAGAATGAATGTCCTCTCCTGTGAGGCTGAACTCGAGGACCAATAAGCCGTAGGGACAGGAAGTCACAGGAGCCACCATGCACCAGCTACCCCGCTTTCTTCTCCCTAAGACAGATGCTCATTCTCCCTAAGACACATGCCCAAGAGCACAGGAAAGCTACCGTGAAGGAGGGGAAAGAGAGCACAATGCTACTCACTGATGACAAAACATAATTTAAAACACAGGCGGTCTAGCCTCTGGGATGAATTCCATGACTATCTAGCTGTGTGGCCACAGGCCATCACCAACCTCTCTTGTGCCTCAGTTTTCTCACTTGCAAACAAGGAATAATAATGTCTATCTTACCCAATAAAGGGGCGTGTGTGTGTGAGTGTGTTCTGAGACAGCTAAGACTTACACGAAGAATGCAGTGCTAGCCTCATTTTGTTTTAGGAAAATGAGCAAGATTTTGTCTTGCCCATGACCAGTGAAGAATCCTGAGTCACTCAGTTTGAGGCTGGGGGTGGTGGGCAGGGCAGTGCTTCATCCCTGTGAAGGGTGGGAATTTCCATCCAGCTGGGAGTGATGAGCCCTGTTTGGCTCTCGGGCCTTGTTTTCTCCCACCCCCCCTTTCCCTTTCCTCTGACCAAGTGACAACTGCTGGGAAACAGAATGGAGAATCTTAAAATAGAGAAGCATGTCTGGAATCACAGCCCCACCAGTCTCCCCACAGAGCAGACGCAGAGAAACAATGGGCTCACGTGGCCCTCAGTCCACCGCCCAGAAGAGCTGGAGGCCATGAAAAAAGAAACACACTGATTCCTGAGAAAAGCGGTCATCCAAGAATGTGGTGTTTTGGCTGGCTGCCCTGCCAGGCGCCCCATCTGGGTAAGAGAGATGCAACATCCTGATAATGCTCCTGTATCATCGAAGGCCCAGAGTCCCCCCACACCCGCCCCAAAGAGCAGCTGTTCCTGGAAGCAGTGACCGTGGCACTGACCCCAGCTGGCTGGGGAAAGACCATGAGAGGCCCAGGGGGAGGGGAGAACTCCACGAACTGATGGTTTCAAAGAAGCTTGACTTCCCGGGCTCTGAGCGCTTCGTTTGGAATGCTTATGTAACAAAATGCGGGCGACATAAAATGCTCTGAAGGGACAGCCACCTTGAAGATTAGATCCTCGATTCTGTGACCCAGCAAACCCCCAATCAAATTCCAATCTGGCAAACGATCAGCCTGACCCTGAAGGAAGGGTCCTCCCAGAGTGTGAAGGTTGGAGTGATGGGACAAAAATCAAAAAATTCTGAAAAGCACCGGTTCCTCTCTACGTGTGGGAAGGGTAGACAGATGATGAACACCTATCAGTGGTAAAAGAGCTGCCAACAGGGAGGAGAACAATAAAGGAAATAGAAAGTCAAAGGGGAATTACCTTCGGCAAGGTGGTCGGAAAGGTGTACTAGTCAACTTCCTGTCGCTAAAGGACAGAATTGGATGTTATCGGCCTTAATGAGGAAAAAAAAAATGATCGAAGGGAGTTTTGGGTAGCCCACAGAGTTTTCAGGAAGTCCCAGAACACAGATAAGAACAAAGGGAGGCTCAGCAGCGAAAAATCCCTCCGCAAAACCACCAGAGATGCCAGCAGGTGCCACGGCTGGGCCAGACACCTCTGCTGGCTGCGCAGCCAGTGCTGGAACTCCCCCGGCACCGCCATGGCTCTGGTGCCCTGGAAACCGGATGCTGCCGCCACCACGAACCCCACAGTGGATTCTCCACCACCCCACTTCTTTGCATCACCAGCTCCTGACTCAAAATCCCAGATGGGTGCACTAATTGGCGCCCTGCTGCTGCTGATGCCAAGTCCCAAGCTGTGCTGGGCAAATGCGGGCAGTTGCTGGCAACGGTCCCGGTGCTGATGAATTTGCAGATCTGAGTGAGCTTCAGGCAGGGTGGGGAGGGGTGAGGGCCCAGAACGTCCATCCATTCTTTATTGAAGTGTTCCCTGCTCCTGCCCCAGTTTGGCTGATGCAGCCTTTCTGCTTCCCCCTTGAGATGGTTAGCCTCTTTTCCAATACAAATAGTAGCTGCTAATTACGAGTGCCTGTTACATGCCAACCCTTCACAGACATGATCTCTAAGACTTATTACCTCCTTGCAGGGTTAATTATGCTCTCCACTTTCGGATGCTGAATCTAAGGCTTAGAGAGATTATAGATCTTGTCCGGACTCTCCAAAGCGGGAAACTGCTGAGCTCCCATTTGAAGGCAGGTCTGTTACGTTCTCAGGTGCATAGACTGCCTCCTAAGGGGGTTGAAATCCAGACAGATTTTCAGCACAGAAGTAATGCCTTCTTCCAAATCCCAGCCATGATACAGGGGCAAGGCAATAAACTCCATCTGGATTTAGGCCAGAGGGCTCCACAGCCCTTTACCTGCCCATCACCTAGAGCCCATCTTGATACCTTAGGACTGAAGTCGCCCAGCTTCCTGGGTAGCCCAGCTCTTGGGCCATTTGGCAGGGTTCTCTGAGTCCTTCTTGTCAAGGCAGACCTCTGCACCCCACTGAGCTTTGTCCACCAGACGCCCAGAAAGCCCCTCTGGGGTTCTGTGCTTCTGGGTTTACACTGCTAACGGCAGGGCTTGTTTCATGAAATGCCTATGGTCCCTGAAGCCGCATGTGAGTTGCACTTCTATGAACCAATTCCATATCCCCTGTCATTTCAGAAATCATTGTTAATCTCCCACCACGCATCAGCGCTTATGGACATCGGGGTATTTCATTCAGCTTCAAGTTGCATGGCGCCCTGCCTTCCCTCCTTTGCCTGGGAAGCAAAGATCCATAAGCCAATATTTAAATGTACCAGGGAAGCTCACCATTGATGGGCTCCCAAGAGAGGCATCATCTTATAAACTGAAAGGAAAAAAAAAAAAAATGCTGCTTGATTTGATCATCCCCTACGACATTCCTATTTTAAATTAAATTTTTTCTTGTTTTATCTTTTATCAGATTACATGTCTGTACTTAGTGACCTCATAATAAGTCAGTACTATTACATGGCTCATTTGGTCCAAAAGAATAGACAGAGAAAGAGAGAGGCCGTGAGAATGAATATGGATTTCTGGGCCTTTCTGTTACTGATTAATCAGCCAGCCATTCAAGGCTCAGTTTCTCTTTTTGGAGTACAGAGCACAGTCTCGTTTGTACATATGAGAGGCTGTCTGAGATGTTAAGGAGACCCTGCAGTCTTAACAGAGCAGGGGTGTCAAGCTCATTTTCACCGGGGCCACATCAGCCTCGAGGTTGCCTTCAAAGGGCTGAATGTCATTTTAGGACTCTGTAAATGGAACAGCTCCTTAACGGTTAAGCAAGCCGGGTAAAAACAAGGGAGGGGGCTGGATTCAGCCCATGGGTCTTGTGTTTGCTGCCTGTGTATTGAGAATGTGTCATCTGCGTGGGTCTATTAGGAGAAAAGCATCTCACCTATGGGTATCATGAAGGGGTGGCCGCCATCACTTGCTGAGTGCTCTCTCCTGGGCCAGGTTTCCATTTCCCCAAAGTGCAGGTGCCAGTGTCACCCCCAGCAAGAGGAGCAAAATGGCTGCAAGGCTGCAGACTCGGCAGCTGCAGCTGCTGGCAGCGTTCCCTGGGCAGCACACAGCGGCGGTGTTAGGTGTGAATCAAACGTGCGGGCCTCTGGAGATTTGCCTCCCGCTTCTCTGAGACACAGCTTAGCAGAATTGCTAGAAATATGGTGACACATTGCCTCAGCCCCAGGGCTCTCGGGGAGATGGGAGAGGGGGTAGGGCTGCTCCTCCCAGGGCGGGAGGAGCCCAGTCCCTCTCACCACCCTCCTGGGTGCCCCCGTGCCCTGCCGCTTGGCTCTCTCCTCCACCCTGTTTTTCTGGAACTAATAAACCGTAAGAAGCAGAGCTGACTCCCAGCCTCCCTAGGCGCCTGTTTGGGACTGTGATTACATGTCCAGAGGCACAGGGCTCTCTGCCTGGAGACCCCTGGGCAGGAGTCAGGCTCGAAATGAGCCTGGATCCCCCATTTCTCCCCGGGTTACTTGCATGAGGAACCCAGTCCATGTGTCCATGCACATGTATACGGGTGCACATACATGTATGATTCCTAAGCTAAAAGATGGGAGTTCTCTCCAGAAAGGTCAGCAGTTTCAGCTGCATTTACTTGACCTCCCCTTCGGAGGGTGGGTGACCTCCGATGGCGTACCAATGGATGACCCAGTGAAGACTCACTCCTCGGCCTGCTCCATGTGGAGTCTGACAACAGCCAGGGAGCCTGTGGAAACCTAGCCAGAATGCCTGCATTTGGGGCCGTCTGGGGGGTGGGGTCTTGAGTCTGGGGGTGAGGGGATTATTATTATTTTTTTATCTGCCAGGCTGAACAATGCGGAACTGCTACTGAGCAGTGCTTTACGGAGCTGTGGGAACATGTGGGAGGCCTTAGCCAGGTATTGGAAAAAAACTAAACAAGTGAAAATTAGAGGCAATTATGAACCCCAGGGGGGGAGGGGACATTAATTGGCTTCACAGTAAACAATATTTGTACAATCATGAGAACAAAAGCATTGTTACCCAGAAATCCGGCAAGGCTAGAAGAAGCGAAGAGGGGAAATTACATGAGTTTAAAACTCTCATTACCATAATAGGAAGTCTATAGCTAATGTCTAAAATTGAGTTGGAAGCAAGAAACACTCTGTGAGTTAGAAATACTGGGGAAATACCTAGGTGAATCACTTAATGTTGGGTTGCCAGTGGCTTTGTCTGTGGAAAAGGAGGTGGGGCAGGGAGAAAAGATAAAAAAATAGCTCATTTTTATTGTGTTTTTTTTTTCCAGATAGATTATTTACAACTAGTTTTTCATCAATAATTTTATGTAAAATAAAAGTATATTAAATGAATATTTAATTTAAATCCCACAGGTCATGTATGTAAAACAGACACATAAACAGACACAGAAAGAGTTATGGGAGCTACCTGTGCACAGGTAGGAGAGAGAAGACAAGCCCACCTAAGAAGGAGGGCCAAGAAATTCCTGACTTCTCCTCCTTATTCTGGGAAGGCTGCATGGAGGAAGTGGGCCTTGAAAGATAGATAGGAAAGCAGACATTTACAAGCCAAACTTTGCAATATCCAGTAGCCAGCTAGTATTTCTCTTTGTAACTCCATCTCCATAATCTTAACACAGCCAGTGCTCCAAATTTTTTTGCTTAATTGAATTGGATTCCAGGCAAAAGGAATAGCATAAGAGAGGACAAGGGGTGAGCAAGGGTAGGGGTATATATATCGAGGCCACAGTATAATCCCATGTGTTGATAACAGGAGGCACAAAATTGATCAACAGAAGATATGCTGGAAAAGAAAGTTTAGGCTGGAGCTGTAACTTAGGAGTGGCTGCCGAGCTCCCTGAGGTCAAGAACCATGACATTGACCCTATTTTGCTTGTTATAGGTTCAAGGCCTGTGCAGCGCAGGTACATGGAAAATATTTAAATGAATGAAAGAATATTAAAAGGTATCTCATTAATAGAAAGTTCGCCATGGAGCTCCTTTATATCAAATGTCTCTTTGTCCATTTAATTTAGACTGAGTGCATGTAAATTATTTTTGCATTCAGCTTTTAGAATAAAGAGAAATTGATGTGGCAACTGCTTTGGCATGTAGACCTGTGCCTGAATCCCACTTGACTACTGGGGGAAATCCTTTTTCCAAATTCTTTGTGTGTTCATGTGCAAGGTCTATTGCAAAGTTATACTGGTGGCCTCTCTCCCCAGCTTTGTAGAACTTCACATAAATGGAATCATACAGAACGTAGAGTTTGTGTCTGGCTTCTTCAACTCAACGGGTTTTTTGAGATTCATCCATGTTGTTATAACTGTCAGGAATACATCATTTCACTTCTGAGTAGTATTCTCCATGGTATGAATTTGCCGTGACTTGTTTATCCATTACCCTACTGACTTGGCCTTTCTCAGGTTTCTGCCTACTTGTGAATGCAGCTGTAATGAACATCTGTGTACATGTCTTTTCATGGACATGTCTTCAGTCCCGCGAGTGGAATAGCTGGGTCATGGGTTAGATATATATTTAGCTTGACGTGAAACTGTCACAGGAAGCCTTCCAATGTGCTTTTTTACTGTTTTACATTTACACCAGCTCCAGATAAGAATTCCAGTTATTCCATATCCTTGCCCACCCCTGTTGGAATCAGGGTTTTCATTTCACATCCTAGTTGAGTCTGTAGTGAAATCTTGCTATGGGTTTTGGTCTAATTTTCCCAACTGCTCCCCCATCCTGGGAAGAGCCTCTCAGAGCTCCCAGCATGAGTCTCTCAGCATCCCTTGCACTTGTCGTTTGTACTTCGCAAGTGCTGTTGACGGCCTGGGGAGAGGCATCCTGATGCCGCACCAACAGGGTGTGTATTTGTGTGTTTACAGAGAGTGGTGACTGCAGCCAGCTGACAGCTTGCTCCCTGGCAAAGAAAAATTTGCCTATGTCATTTGCAAATTTAGAAAGGAGGCCTCAGAGGCCACAGTAAAGGATTACACAAGCATTGACATCTATGGATAATCTCATGGCTCTCTTCATGGCTTCAGTGCTGTGGATAAAAATAACCTGGGGTCAGAGCAGGGATGTAAGAAAAAGTCTCATAACTAAAATAAGGAAACGCGTGTGTGGGTATCCATGGAAGTGTTAAGAATACCAGGTTGTTTCAAACACTGGCACTATTATTTACAAAGCAAGCTATTGGCAATTTGTTTTGCACTTTCTTCATGATAGATGGTGTTGACCAGTTTTTTTTTTTTTTAATTCATCGACTGTTCATGTATATTTTTTTGTGAAGTGTCGGTGTCAGCCTTCTGACCAGTTTTTAAAGTTGTTTTTTGTTTTTTTTTAATTGAGTTATAGGAGTTCCTTGCATATTCTGGATACAAGTTTATTGTCAGATATATGTACTACAAATATATTCTCCCAGTCTGGCTTCCCTATTTATTTTAACAATGTCATTTGATTAGCAGAAGTGTCAAATTTTGCTAGTCTCGTTTATTTTTTTTTTCCCCCGTGGATGCTAAGTGCTTTTTGTGTCCCATGAAATCTTTGCGTATCTCCAAGCTTCTAACAGCCTTATGTAAATTATTGCTTTTGGAACCAATCTTTCATCACCCTCAAAGGGCCTCAAGGAGAAACGGTGAGGTCCAGCCAGCATGACCCCTGCCCTTTCACCCCCTTGACCTCCTTCCTCTGTCTCCACCAGGATCAGAGCAGCCCCCTCTTCGTTTGATGTACTGCAGTTTCAACTAGAGTTTGATTTAACAACAACAAAATAATCCCACTTTTTTTAGCCACTCTCCTGAACTGTAAATTCCTTGCATCCAGGAATCACCCATGTATTCTTCATATCTCCAATGTCTGAACACGCAATAGAAATCTTTAATTGAGACTTTGGTAGGGCGAGGGGGGGTTGGATGGATGGTGAAGGGGACAGAGGGGAGGAAAAAGGGAATGGATATAATACATCAACAATAAAATTAAATTTAAAAAAATTTTTAATTGAAACCAATCTAACCAAATTTTGGCAGGGATGAGGGGCTGCATTCCATGAAGCCAAACCTTACGTAAGATGCATCCTCCTGGGCTTTGGATCCGGGCCAGACTCCACGAAAGGGAGTGAGGATCCCGGTGGCAGTGAGCTCTGAGGCCTCTGCTTGCAGTGGGCTCTATAGGAAGCAGCAAGAAAAGCACTGCCTTCCACTTATGTAACCTTTTGCTATTTATAAAACACTTTCATATACCTTATCTCCAAACAAACAAACAAAAAAAACCTCTAAATGCAAAAGGCCTCACCTTACTCACAAAGACAGGCAATTACCCCGAATATATGGGAGGGTGAGGGAGAGGCAGGGCTGCCACAGTTCCAGATGGGACAGCATTCTGCCCCTTTGGGATGATGATAAGGACACCCAAAGGCCCTTTGAATCCCTCCCTCCCAGAATTCTGACACTCAAAACCTCACCAAGCTTTATCCTTTAGGACTTTATCTCAGCTGAATGCAAGTAATGCTGGGATGACAGGCCACCCTTAGTCACCCTCCAGTTTCTGCATGGGGTCAGGAATGGCGGGAGAATTTCCAACTGGGAAGCCAGGGGCCTTCAGGACCTCCCTCCCAAGTCTGATAGCTGGGCTCCAGTCAAAATCTGCAGACACCACCCCCACCTCTGAGTTAGACAAGTGTGACCTAAGACACAGGATGCCCACACTTCCTGCCTGTCTGCGGAGCCACCTCCAGCCCGATGCCTGGCGTCTGCCCCACATTTCCACTATTTATCGCAGGGTAATCCCATGTGACCTAAGAAACTGCCTTACGTTGATTGATTTCACACCTAGAAAGGTGGATACTGCAGTGGTTAGCACCATGAAGATACTCGTCTACATGTACAGGAAGCTCAGCACATACAACTGTGCCGGAAATCCATTTTGAAATTAAGAAACAGAGTTCACCCCGGGCTGCCGAGCTAAGTCACCCTGTTTTTGAGGATAAATGGAGGGAACTTTCTCAGGCCAAGCCTAGTGATTTTTAAAAGGCCTATGGGTTATCCAATCACCCGTATCCCTAAACCTTCTAACCTTCATCACCATTAGTCAGGGTTCTCCAGAGTTACCTTGCAGTGGCTTCTTCTCCCTTCCAGGGGTTCTAGGTGACACAAATGCTGAGGAAAGCGGGGCCGGTACCTGGGGCTTATCACGTCCTCCCCAGGCATCCTGCTCCTGGACCAGAGGCTCGAGAGGCAAGGAGGGGAATCAGGGAACTACTCCCAACTGGGGTTCAGATTCAGCAGCTTTCAAAAGTCTACTGTGTTTTAGGCAGGCATTGTAGTGTGTGTGTGTGTGTGTGTGTGTGTGTGTGTGCGCGCGCGCGCGTGTGTGTGTGGCTTACGTTCCAAGATGTATTATAGAGGTGAGGAAAGAAAAAGAAAACAGGGCTCAGTGAGGCTGAATACCTGCCTACCTACAGCCCACAGCGGGGAGGTCAGGATTCTACCCTAGTTTTCACAGTGCCAAATTCAAGTCCAGGGTTCTTTCCATTAGACCGCAGGTGCCACCCTAGGGGCAACCCCAGGCCCCCTCTGCATCCTCCTCCTAGAATAGCACAGATCCCAGCAGCCTCTCTCTGCCCTGAGCACCGGCGTGGCCAGGTGGCCCTTTCACCTGAGAGGCCGCCCAGGCTTCGGAGTTCCGTCTTATTCTTTCCCCCTTCAGATAGCACACAGGGGAGATAGGAAAGCGACCATTTACGGGCAGCACTTAATAACCCCAAAGCCTTCTCTTATTTACTGTCCCCATAGCTCTGGGACACAGGATAGATAAGCTTTATTTGTTCTAGGGAAGGAGAAGAGAGTGGAGGGAGGGAGGGAGGAGGTGAAAGAAAATTAGCCAAGGATTTAGAACCCAGCTCTAAAGAATCAAAGCGCTGAGAACCCTGATGTATGGAAAGCAAGGTAAGGTCCGTGGCTGCTGGGAGAACAGCGACATGAACCTTATTTCTTGAACGCCTCCTGGATGCCAGATACTGCCTGATACTGCGTGAGTAGGTTGCGGCCAGCATGATCTCGTTCAACGCAATCTTTCCATCTCTGCCGTCAGTCATGTGTTTTCATGGACCTCAGCACCCAAAATTGAATTAATCTTTATAATCCCGGATTCATCCCATCCATACTAGCCTTATTGGTCCGTGCTTGAGTCTTAATTTATTTACTTCGTTATCTTTCATTCATCCATTCTAGTGATACAATGAACACCTTTGACCCTAAATTCAACCAATAACTAGCCTACTGATACCTTACATCTACTCAAATGGTTCCCTCTACCCCCTCTTCCCGAGGGCAACCCCAGTAGTTCCTTGTTCATTTTTCGTTCTATTACATACTATACATAGAAATTTCAAAAGATATTGTTGATTTTGGTGATGCTTACGTTTTAGTAGAAGAACTTGATTTTTTAAAGTGGAGCATTGGTTTTGCTAAGATTCATCCGTGTGGTTGCTACAATGTCACTGCAGTCCACCCATGTTCACAGCTACATGAAATTCCATTGTGCGGATGCGCCACAGTTTATCCATTCTTCTTCTGAGGGCCTTTGGTGTGGTGTCGGGTCTGAGGTTCGTACCAGGGCTACGAAGAACATTCCTGTGCTTTTTTCCTGATGTCTGTAGATAAGAATATTTCTGAGATTTACATCTATGAGTGCAAATGCTGGGCCCATTTTACAGAGGAGAAAACTGAGGCTCAGAATGGTTGAGGAACCTATTCACGATCACACAGCTAGTAAAATAAGCAGATCCAGGATTTGAATCCAGACTGGTGCAAGGAACAGAGGGTGAGGGAAAAGTGGAGGATAGGGGAAATAAGGAGCTATCAGAATAGTGAGGAAGCTTCACATTTTGTCATTTTATCTTGAGACAAAAACTTCCATCTGCGGAAGGTGCTGAGCACCGCCTACATCTGTTCTCGTGCACTTTTGGCCTGTGCTGGGCCTGGGAAGCTCCAGAGTTGGGGGAAAACTCAGGCTCTGGTTCTGCCCTCAAAGACACTCGGTCATTTAATTTCCAGGACTGACCTCTTCGTTTCAGAAGTGGCAAATCTTTCTAGGTTTAAGGAGCAGCCTTTTCCTGGGGTAACCCCTCCTCCCACCATCTGAGACCTCCCAGACCCTGCCCCTGCCTGTCCCCACCATCCCCCCACAACACACACACACACACACACACACACACACACACACACACACCATGCCAGAGCCTCCCCTGCTGTTCCTGGTCCCACCTGCCCCAACCCACCCCCACCCCAGGCACACACTTCACTGGGTGAGGCCACCCACAGAGCCATTTAATCATCCTGAGTGCAAGGCCAGCCACAAGCGCAGGCACCAGGAAGGGAAAACAAGAGGAACAGCTGCACTGTGATGTCAGTGATAGGCAGATGGGCATTCAAATAAAAATTAGAATTAGCAAGCAAATATGCCCTGGGCAGACCAGCTGTTCACTGGCCTCTGCCTGCAGGATTCACAGGTCTATGCATATTTAAGGAATGGCAGGATCTATGAAACCTCTCTCTGGAGGCCCTGGCAGCAGATTTCGTCCCTCTGGACAGACGTCTCTCTGTCCCAAGGCCACAGCCGGGCCTGGCCCAGGCTTTCTCCTTCTAATGGAATTTGTGGGAGGTTTAAGGGACAGTGGGGGAAACAGCGCGGGCCGACTGGAAAGATGAATGCTGTAGCCCTGCAAGTAGAGGGCCAGGGATATCATCTCACACAGAAAGGACAGCCCGGTGTCACCTGAGGTCATCCAGGAGCACCGAGCTGTTCTCTGCGCAGCGTATCTGCGCCCTGGGAGCGGGACCTGCCTGCCAAGAGGCATCAGACTTGGTGCTTGCTTTTGAGAGCTTATATCCTGGGTAAAATAAGATCAAGTGAACAATGGAAAAAGTTGGTTAAATAGCTCAGCTTTCTGAAAAAAGAGGCGGCCTTCAGAGGCCTTTTTCGTTAGGAAGGCAAAGTGAGGCCAGGGCGAAGGACTGGAGCCTGCACCCCCACCTGCCATTCGTTTGGGGAACCGCATGAGCGTGGCCCCTGAGAGCCGCCCTGTAGGGTGGGACAATGATGCCTGATTGGCCTGCCGTGAGGACAAACAAGAGACCAGAGAACACTGGGACAGCATGGGCATCCAGGAAAAGCTACATAGCAGCAGTCCCTGCACCAGGACATGAGTGTCCCCGTCAGTCCCCAGCTCACGTTCAGTGATTACAGGACGTGTTCTTTCCTCTCTTTCCCGACTGGGTGGATGTGTACACACGGTGTTTCCCCTCCAGCTTTAGAGTGCACCTCCCCGCTCCCCGGTTTCCGGCAGCCCTGCCCCACACCGGCGCAGACCCCAAAGGCTGTCGGCTCTGCCCTGGTGGGGCCCAAGGGCTAGGCTGCCCCCACCCTCATGCATGTGGTCGGCCGAAGCCCCTCTCTGCAGCAACCTGGGACGGCCAGCCTCGGCCCAGCCTGCTGCCACTCTGTCTGGCTCTGGGACAGACGCTTCCTTTAGGACAGGGAAGCGGGAGGAGGGGCAGGGGCTCCTGGGACAAAAAGATGGGCAGCTGCCGCTGCTGCGGAGGCCCTGCGCCCCGGACTTGAGGGGGGACGTGGCGTGGGAACGAGACAGACGTCTGCGCCCCCCCCGCCCCCATTCAGGCTCACCTCCAGAAGCTAATGGTCTGGGGAGGCGACACTGAAGGCCTTTTATTCTAAGCGGCCGGGCTCCCCTTGCTTCTGCTCAAAAGAGGGCTTATCCCAGGCTGGGGAGCAGGTGGCCGGCAGCTGCTTCCTCCACAGGCGAGGTTGTCTCTTGTTTCAGGCTGCAGAGCAGGCCCAGATGCCGCCTTTGTGCCTGAGCATGTCACCCCTGGCTGCGACAAGTCCCTCCACGGAGCTGCCAACCAAGGGCCATTGACCAGTGGGAGGGGCAAGGGTCCCACAGATCCCTGAGCTGCGGCTGGGCCCCGGGCACTACCCCCTCTTCTCCTAGAAGCACCTTTATCTTAGCAACTGCCTAACCCTGGGTCAGGAAGGGAAACCAGTCCGCCTTCCCCTCTCACTGCCCCACACTCATGTCCCCAGGAGTTACACACACACACACACACACACACACACACCCCGTTTGCTGTGATGCAGGAGACTTTACTCTGCCCCTGAGGGTTCCTGTGTCTAGGACTTCGGTGGTTTGAATGTGATAAGGACACATAAGGTCCTAGAAGCTCCTTTCCCAGCTCCCAGCTCACCCCTTTCCTGCCATTGCCTGGGATGTGACGCCGTTCCAGGTCCAAGCGGAGTTGCTGGTTGGAATCACACTTGCTTATTGGTTATAATCGATCTGATAGTGTTACTGGGAACCCCTGACAACTTAATTTTTTAAATATATGATTAAAATAATTATCTTTAATATCCCAGTAAGCCTATTCTGCACAGCTATTCCGCAGCAAGGGAGGGGGACTCAATTTAAATCTATTCTGGAGCTGCTCACGCACCCTGTACCTTGAAGGACAATGTCCACATTGGTTCTGTTTCCTGTGTTTCTCCAAAGGCTTTAAGTCAAAAGTATAATTCTGACCTCAGAATTGATTCCAAAGGGCTGTGCTGAAGGCACCGGAGGAGTTGATTTGGTTTTGAGAGACTCCGGAATTTTTTTTTTTAATTGCCAATTCAAAATCCAGTTAGTTGGTTTGCATTGTGAAGGCCTCATGGGAAAGCGTGTGTGACAAGTGACAGATTCCTGTTGCACGCAGCTCAGGTTAGGAGTGGCCCTACTACCCTGGTCAGCGCAAAGCACCCTCCTGCATGAAGGATGCCTGGTTTTGTTTCTAACCGACAGAAGTCCTGGTTTTCTGCAAGCACAGCTTACAGCCACCTACTCTGATAGCCATTCTACTGCCCACAGCTCTGTGACTGGCTCTGGCCCCCAGAAAAGGTTTAGAGACTACGCAAATCAGGACCTGCACCTCTAATTCTTACACTCTTTTCTGAGTGCTGGCAGCCACCCTTCCTGGAGATGTAGGTTTGATTACCTGCCTTCTGCCAATGAGAAAACAGGGGCTGGAAGAGGCTCAGTTGCTTCCCAGGGTCTCACCTAGAGTAAGCAACAGCGTCAGGGTTCAATCTCAGGCTGGCATGTCCAAATCTTTTGCTCTTTTCCACTGTAAGGCTGGGCGGAGAGCCCCCTGTCCCTACTGGTGCCTGCAAGGTGGGTCTTAGTGCCCGGGGAGATGGGGCTACTCCTCCCACCTTGGGAAGGGCTGCCTGGAGCCTGCGCACTGCCTGGAGGCACTTGCCCACCCCCTCACCCCCAGTGGCAGCAGTAGATAATAGAGCCAATACTTGTCCCTGGGTAGAAGGTGAGGGATGTGACCCAGCCTCCCTGGAAAATATGTCGGGCTGGGAGGATGATGGCCGAGCTGTTGTGAGAAAGGGAGGAGGACTTATGGCACTGATGGTCCAATAGCATGTACAAAGGGCTGGGCATAACCACGCCTGACCACGTGCCCAGGGAACATCGTGGGCAGATAATCTCATCCAATTTCCAACGAACTTCAGCCACCATCATTTTTCACCAGAAGCCCAGCTTCTCCAGAGCACAGATTGCTGAGCGAGCTAAAGGCAGGGAATTAACTTCTATTTCCACCCCTTCCTTCCCTGCATTGGTGAACATACATGTACCAGAACCCTCTCATCCCATGAGCAGTTTAGCACCAGTACTCCCTCCTCTTCCCTGCTCCCAGGTGCTTCCCTGCCCCACTCGCATTCTCCCCACCCCACCCCGAAATCTCTTCCAGTCTTTGGTGGAGCTGGCATGAAGAGATCTGGTTCTGCGTGTTCAATTCTGCCATCAGCAAGCTGCATGACCTTGGGTGGTTACTTAACTTCCGTGTGCTTCAGTTTCTGCATGTGAGTGGGACAATAACAATATCTACCTGCTGAAATGGCTTGAACTGCGCCCCTAAGCCCCTGATATTCATATGCGGAAGCCCCTAACCCTTAGGACCTCGGAATGGGACCGTCGTTGAAGACAGACCTTTAGAGAGGTGATTGAGTTAAAATGAGGCAGTCAGGGTGGGCCCTGATCTACCCTGACTTGTGTCCTCACAGGAAGAAAAGGAACAGGAAGGGCGAGGTCACAGAGGAAAGGCCATGTGAGGACGCAGGGTGAAGGTGGTCATCTACCAGCCAAGGAGATAGGCCTCCAAAGCAACTAACCCTGCCTCTACCTGGATCTTGGACTTCCAGTCTCCTAGATGAAGCACCTTAAGTGCTCTACAAAGCTCCTGGCCCCTCAGAGTTTTCTTGAGTGTTGCCATTTCTGCATAAGTGGCCATTTCCTTTCCTTGGCACTGATTTGGTAGGTCCTGTGGGATCTGGGCTCTCTCTCCTGGTCTCTGTGAAGAGTTGTGAAGGGTTCAGTTCTTGTGAGAGGTAAGGAAGGTCTTTGAGGGGGAAACTTGGAGCAGTCTTGCCTTCATCTCCATTCAAGCAGCGCCCCTCATCCAGAAGAGGTGCTCACACAACATTTGAAAACACAATTTTTTTTTTTTTTTGATAAATATTTAGGGACCACAGCAAGGAACTAGGCAGGCACAGTCTCTGACCTGAGGGAGTTTATGGTTTAGCAGAAAAGGAGACATCCTTTGCTCTCAGTCAGGAAGCCCTGCATGGAGATCCTGGTTTGAGTCCTGGAGATCGGGTGGGACAGAAGATACCCGGTTAGCACACTGTCACCCACTGCATCCTGGGCGTCCTGCAAAGCAGCTTCGGAACCCCATAGAATGGTGTCTGATTTCAGCCTAGAAAATCAAAAGCATCAGCAGCGGCTGGCATGGAGCTCTGGCTGCAGAGGGAAAGCAGCAGCTGCTGCCTTGTCTTTCTAGGGGCAAGAGAGGCCCTAATTCTTCTAATGGCCTCTGGAAACAAAGAGACTGGTGTGGGGTTATCCAAGGAGCTGTCTAAGAGGGTTTCCTGGAGCATGAACAGACTGCTGCAGAGAGAAGCTGGGGCTCAGCCCAGCGAGGGGCAGGCCTCCAGCCGAAGGAAGAAAGTTTCCAGCCTTGTTGGGGGAGCTGGAAGTAGGAAAGAACCATTGAGGAGACAGCGTCTTCAATGAGACAGGCCTGAGAGCCCAAGGCCTGTCCCAGAAGTCCCCAGGACTCCCTTTCCTCCCCTCCTTCCCTGCTCTTCTTAGTCCTGAAGGAGTCAGAAACCCCCAGGGAGCAATTGGGTAAGAAGGCGTAGGAGGCAAAGCAGGAAAGAGAGAATCCAATCACACCCCTCCCCGGAGCCTCCTGCCTCTGGGGCCCAGGCTGCCCCAGGCCCTGCCCAGTCCGCAAAACTCGAATTTAGGAGTGATCATTGGCATTACATAAGGCTTTTTCCTTGAACACAATGCATTCACCTTAAAAGAAATGTCAGCTTTCCTTTCAAGATGCGTGTTCTCTGGTGCATTTTAATTGTGTGGATTGTTAAGATTTTGTAGATCTCTATGATCACTGCACCTGAAAAATGAGTTTTTGCAAGGAGATACTACCCCTCATTCTCCCGGGGTCCCTTCCACAGAGCTTCTACCCACCAGGGACGCTCCAAGAGTCGATGACGAATGCGCACTTTTCAGGGACACGCCGGTTACGTAACGCAAGTACAGTCATAAACGAGATCAACCACTCTTTCTGATTACCCCAGCTGCACAAATACACAGCCATCCTGGAGCCTTTTCTCTCCCTGCTTTTTCAAGCAGTAGGTGGTACCAGGACAAATACCACCTCATGTTTGTGGGCATCTTACAGTTTCAAAGGGATTCTCACCCCCATGCTCACCCCAAAACACCTCGATCCCATTTCCACCCACTCTACCAGCTCCCTCCTGGTGGCTGGCCCCGTGCCAGCCTCAGGGGTGGGGGCAAGGCCATGTGCTCCCCCAGGGGGTCCATGTGTTCCACGGTGTGTTTCATACAGAGTCAGCCGGCCAGAAATGTGGACGGAGAGCCAGGGGCAGCATGTTCAGGTTCTGTTTATTAAGTCTCACAGCCTTAAGTATAAGTCAAGGTGAATGACTTTATTCCACTTTGCACGGTATTGAAACAACTCAATGAGGACTCCATCAGCCAAGCGGTTTATGTGGCAGATGCTGCTACAAATGTGTTGTGCGCGCCGTGTGACTCAGCTAATGCTACCGTGGTCGGAGAGCACGCGGAGACCGGTCACCTCTTCTGCACCTGGCAGAGGCGAGGGAGCAGAGGGGCAAAGGGAGTAAGAATCAAGAAGAGGACAGTGTATTGAGAAGACCCAGCCGGCAGACCTGGGCAGGCCAGTGGCACCCTCTTACAGTGTCCCATGTGGTCCACAGAATCAAACTGGAGCCCTGAGAGGCCACGGGGACGGGAAGACATCTCTGCTCTTGGGTTCTTCCTCCACAGTCTTATGCCAAGTGGCACAGGGGTGACTTTGCCACCTCCCTTGCTTGCAATCCGGAGGGACACAGATTCCAAGAGGACTGATTAGGGTGGAAAATCCTAATTCCTCAGCCTTGCTTGGACGTGGGCACAGAGAGGGTCAGGAAAGCCCGGGGCACGATGGTGGATGGGAGATCATTCAGCCTCTGAATGTGCTTCTCGTCCCTTCTCCCTTCTGGGAGGGACAGCACAGTTGCTGCTGGTCTCCCCTGCCCCCTTCCTCCTGTCTTCCCACTCCTACCCTCGCCCAGCTCTCAACACAAGGGGTTTGCGCCTTTCCTGCCAGCCCAGGGCCTGGAGTGCCCGGACACCCTGCCCTGCCCGAGAGAGGTGCCCAGGGCCTGCAGCCTGGATGGGACCCCGCCTCACAGCTGCGGTTGATTCGGAGCAGCACCAGAGAATCAAACAGCTGCCCATCCCAAGTGAAACCAAGCGGGACTGGTGAGAGCTCAGAGCAGGAACTGAAACCCCACCACGGCCTTGGAAAAGAAAGCCTCGAAGAACTTGAAGGGTGAGGACAACCCTCCTCTGAGGAACCTGGAACTTCTTGCACTCCTGCTTCACCCACTGCCTGACTTCCAACTACCCTGCCGCATGGCCGTGGAAGCACAGGCTAACGTGAAAAGGCCAAATACAAGAATACTGGAAAACTAATAAACCGGGGAAACGGCCCAGGAGGCCAGCTTGGAGGAAGTGCTTGAATAAGATGGGGAGGCGTGGCAAACCCTCCCTTGACCAAGTGCCCCTAGCCACCACCTTTGGCATACCTGCTGCCCAACAACGCATGCAGCCAGGGCAGAAACACTGCACTTGTACCTCACAGGAGCAAGTCAGACCAGAAGGGTGCAGAGGCTGCCACCACAATGCTCCAGGTCCCTGGGCTTGTTTGCACCTGGGTGTGCTCCGGCCCTCAGGCTCACATGGTGGTGCTTCCCGCTCAGCTGCACTCCTCCTCACTCCGCGTGCCACGCTCCCTTACCTCACCGGTACGTGGGAATCACCTGCGAAGCTCTCCCAGCTCCTAATGCCTTGGGTCCCAATGCCAAGCTGTTCTGGGGTGGCACTGGGTTGGCCATTTGGGTTTTTAAATCCCCCGCGCACACACACCCGCAGGTGATGCAATAAAAGCCATTGTCTCTTTCCAAAGCAAGGTCTACTACACACCTAGGAGCTTATTAAAAATGCAGACTTTTGGGTCCCACCCCAGCTCTGTTGGGTCAGCATCTCTGGGTGTGAACCTGGGAATTAGCACTAGTACCAGGCTTTCTGGAGTGGGGTGGGGTGCTCCTTGGTGCTCAACTTTCATAATAACTACTGCTCAGAGGGCCCTTCCTCATTTCAGCGGTGCCTAGGGCTATGAATGGCCAGTATTAATCACTTCTATTTGGTTGGCCAAGGGCAACAGGAAATCCCTTGCCAGCCTCACACAGCTTAACTCCAGTAGGGCCAAAAGGCCACTCCAAATGGAGAACAGTCCTCGAGTCACAGATCCGGTTCACTGCCCTGGCTTGGCCTGGGTCCGGAAAGGTCCCAGGCGCACAGCAGACCTCGAGCCCAGAAGGCAACCCACAGCACGAGCCGGCGTGAGGAGCAAAGGAAGACGCTAAATGGAAGACGCAGCCCCTACAGATGCCCACCCGAGGCAGCGACGAGGGCTGCGGAAGAGGAAATGGGGGAGCAGGCAGGACCAGGGGAGGTGGAAGGTCGGGGATGAGGTATGCTCGGATATTGCTCTAGATGTTGTAAACATTTCTCTTTGTTTTGTTGCAGACCAAAATCTGGGTTGGCATGACCAAAGGGCCTGAAAGTAGGCATGAGAGCTCAGGGCTCGTGCCTTTCATGGGAAGCTCATCTCTGTGATGACTAGTCTAACGCTCCCAATTGTCTCACATGCACCCACGCGCACACACACACATACACACACTCCATGGGAGTACCGTAAATATCGCTATCATGTTCCTCTACACGCCTCACATACCCTCGATTAGTGGCTAACTTCAGGATACCCAAGCCTGGTCCTGTGTGCCTCCTCATCATGGGACGAGGCTGCCAGGCACCATGACACCACATCTGTAGCCTTCATTCCACCAACAGTTGGCAAGAACTCTAGGGCCCAAATGAGGCCACTACATGACACTCTTGTCCAGAGTCTTCTCTTGGGGATACTGGAAGTGGTAAAAAAAAAAAAAAAAGTCCCCTTTTAGAATGTTTCCGATTTCTGTAACTCCATGCTGTTCCAATTTCTATGCACCTCGGATTTGACAGTAGAGTTGGCAGCAAATGCACGTTTCATATGTAAACAATATTTAAAATACCCTGTTCGAGAATTTGATCATTACGTTAATTCTGGCAGCTTTGGCTAAGGATATTTTTTTAACTGGTGGGGGCAGGGGAATATAACCTGATCTAACTAGGAATTTCCATTTGAGGCTTCAGAGTTCTTGAACATGAAATTCCACAGGTCTCGTCAGCATCAGAACTGGGAGGCATGTGTTCTCTTTCTCCCTGGTGGTTTCTACAGACACACATCCTCACTCACGGACTCCATGTATCATGGCAGGGCAGGGACCCAACACCGATGGGACGCAAGAGCCTTCCTGGCCTTGTCTAGCTATAGCCAAAGAAGGAAGAGATTCACAAAGTTCTAGACAGAAATGCAAACAGTGGAACCCCTGCATGTCTAAAGAAGGCCATCACCCCATAAGAGGAGAATGCTTTGGCCCAGTTCTGTCACCCGAACTGATTGGAACAAATGCTCTTCCATTCAGTCAAGCTGAAAATTCTGGAGAGCTGCCATGTCTCTGAGCCCATGGTCTTTGAATTATCCCCCAAGTTCCTTTGCCACATTCTCCATGGCTTAGTTCACCAGAAGGCCAGCCTCTTTCAGGGTCCTTTTCCATTTTGCAGTCTGTCTACTGAGGATTCATCTCCTTGGCACTGCAGTCTAGTGCCAAAGTCAGCCGTTTCCTGGGCAGCTAGGGTAGGTTCCATGTGTCTTGCTCATCCTCCAAGAGTTTCCTGACATATTTCCAAGAGCAGCCCCAGGGTTCCTTCCCTGAGGGCATTTTAGGAAGGTTCTCCACAACCACATGTTCACAGTGATCTTCTTAGCCTTCTGTTCAATCCCAAAAGGTCGGAGATCAGGAGGGAAGCTGCTGAATAGGCAAGGTGGCCCTCAGGAGAAGGACCTTTCTAAGGAAGCAAGCTCCCAGGAAGCAAGCTGGAAAAAAAGAGTTATGGCCTAAGTTCCCATTCTCCCCCATCATAATTGCATGACCTGCATGGAAGGAGGGACAGAGAGAGACGGAAAGTGTTAGGCACCGTGAGAGCTGTCCATGCTATGGGAGTTCACCTCCCTTTGCCAAGCTGTCTGTCATTCTAAGAGATCGGCGGTGTGTGAGGCTGTGGGGAAGCCAGGGCAGGGAGGACATCAAGCGGCAGAAGGCTATATGGTGCCCCATTGCACAAGGGGTACTGGTGCTACATTTCCTGGTCGCTCAACTTCTGGGAAGTTTCTTGGTAGAATTTAGGAAGATTTGCAAGCTGTGTCTTTCTCAATATCAGCTCCACATCACAAGCGATGAAGGACATCTCCCAAGGCCCTTTCTGGAAGGGTCTTGCAAGGGTAGGGGTTGGTTTTATGAATTTCCTAGTCTGAGATGAGCATTGAGCGCAGCTTTTCAAACTGCTCCTGTGGAAATGGGAGAAATAGCCAACTCCAAGGAGTTGGCTCCTTCTCCCAAAGGCCTCCTGTCAATGACGGTGCTAGAAACCCAGGATTCCACAGAGGTGTCTCTCCTAAACTGTGAGGTCTCAGCACCCGGGACAAGCCATTACACTGTGACAGCAAATCTCAGAATTGAGCCAGTCTTCTCAATATCCCTCACAGGGGTATAGAATGAGCTAGAGAGTCAGGAATCCTAACTGGGGAGGCATGGAAGGGCTGGAGACTGCATTTGTATTATGTACAGATTAGCCCAGCCTAGTGAACGTGCCTTCTCAGGGAGGTGATCCATGGCATGGAGGGCAAGCTGCTGACCCACAGCAGGGTGACTGCAGCAAGGTGCCACCACTCCCCAAAACACAAACATGGGTAAATGAAACAGTCCCAGTTCTGATGACTGGATCCCACTTTGGAATGGCCCTCATCCCTTCCTCACCCCCAGCCTCCCAACCGAACCGCCACCGCTTTTGAACACCTATGACGTTTCACATTGGAATATGGTCTTGGCAGCAAGGGGGTGGGGAAAGCCGGTGATCTCCAAGAGTCCCCCTCTGAGGTCTAGCTGAGCCTCCTCTGGCTTTGGGACAGCAAATCTAAGTACATTTTGGATCTCAGGAACCTAGGGTAAGAGTCTTTCTCCATGAGGCTGTGTACTTTTCCCTGGGCTTGGTCAAAGCAAGTCAGGGATGGCTCTGCCAGGTTCTTCCTCGTGGCCTCTCGGGTCTGGAAGTCTATGTTTACCTGGAGACAGAAAGAGAGGGTACCATCACAGGTGGCTCTCATTGGCCACGGCTCCTGGCAGCTGGCCCTAGCTGCATAATAATCAATGGTCCCACTTTACAGATGTAAGGTTAATCACATTTTCCCAACTGTTTTCATGGAGGTCATCCCTTTTGATTCCAGAAAGAATCTTGTGAGGTCCGAAGACCAAAGAGTCCTCATCCCAATGTATAGATAAAGACACAGAAGGAAAGAGATACTAAAAAGCTGGTCTAAAGTAATATGGAAAGTTTGCAACAGAGTCCAGCAAAAACCACAGTGCACTTTACTCTTAATCCAGAGGCCTTGCCAATGTCAGGCAAAGAGTTAGACTACAGACAGTATGTATGAATGCTGATTCCCTAAAGGAAGCTTGCCCTCTTGTCCTTTCTCCAACCACTAAGAAAACAAATGCTCCGGGGAGAGAGACTGTGGTTAGAATGCACATCCCTGTTCCAGGCAGCATCGTAGGAAACTTACTGAATCCTGGCCACTGACCAAAGACCTCCTGTAGCCCAAAGCATAACTGAAGAGTCCTAGGTATGTAATGCACCCAAACTCATTGACAGCAAATATTTTTCTTCTATAAAAACCTCCCAAGTAAACTTCTCTTATATAGCCCAGACTAACAGTTATTGATTTCATTTTCTTATTATAACTACTTATAATAAGTGATCATAAAATTATATCAAGGACTGCAATTACTCATTCACAAGCAGTGACAAATATTCAATAGGAGCTTTATCCCTCATAGAGTAGTCTTGAAAGCAAGGGGCTATTGTATCATTTCACATCAGGGAAAATGAGATTCAGAGAGGCTAGGTAACTTCACCAAGATCACACAGCTAGTTAAGGGGTGGAGCTGAGATTGGAAGAAGATTCCAAAGGGGATCCTCATTCCATTACACCACACTGCCTCCCACTAGGAAAACTCACATGGACTCAGTGGTATCCATCCTTTCCAAATCCCTATAGAAACACTGCTCCTGAGAGCAATGTCTAACTGACAGAGAGCTAAAGCACTCCTGACAGGGCTCCTTTTCTATAAGCCCCAGGCTCTTCCCCTCAAAATGATCCCCTTTTCATCAAGAGCCATCAGTTCAAAAGCAAGTCCCCATCCTGCCTTGCTCAAACCCCACGAGGAGAGAGGTGCGAGCCTGGAGCCAGGAGCCACAGATGCAGGTCTGACAAGACGCTAGCCACTGCCAACACACCTCCCTTGGGGCCTGCACATCCACAAACTCCTCAAAGATCCTGTGAGCCCGGGAGGCCAGCTTGGTAGCTGACCGGATCTTCTTGAACTCCTCACAGGCCAGCCAGAACTCCAGGTTCTCCTCGCTGAACTCCGTCTTCAGGAAAGCGCGGAACGCAGCCACCCCATCTGTGGATGGGGAGGGGGTGGAAAGGAAGAGAGACAGGGAGAAGCTTAAGCTCGGGAACTGCAGAAGAAAGAGGGAAACGTAGTCATAACGCCAGAGTGGCCCTGACTGTCTAAGTCCCCACTGCTCCTCCACATCCTCTTGAAGACTTTAGGCCACGGGTGTCAAACTCATTTTCACCGGGGCCACATCAGCCTCACAGTTGCCTTCAAGGGCCGAGTGTCATTTTAGGGCTGTATAAATGTAACTGCTCCTTAACAGTGGAGTGAGCCAGGTAGGAACGAGGTGCCGGGGGAAGGTGCTGGGCAGATGAAACAAGGTTGAGGGTGGGATTCAGCCCCAGGGCCTTGTGTTTGCCACCTGTGCTCTAGGCTTTTAGAAACACAGGCACTCGGAAGCAAGCCATGCTTCTTAGTCAAGGATCACAGTGAAAATAAGGAGAAATGGTTAGGAAAACACAATAGTAGTGATTATGGGAAGGCCCTCCCAATCAGCCCTCAGAAGTCATGCTGTCTGTCCCCTGTTGCAGACCTGGCTGCCCACTGGGTCCACTGGCGAGCCCGTGTTTCTAATTAGGCCAAAGTAAGGCACGGACTCCATTCCTTACCCTACTCCAAAGCAACCACGCTGTAAAAGCAACCTATTATCAAATGAACTAGGAGAAGGCGTGAATTCCTCATGGCAAATCCTTCGCTACAACCAGAATCACGTCTGAAGGTAAATACCTACAGGAATTCAGCTGGTCATGCTATTCATTCTATTACATGGAGGCAATCCCCAGCCTCTTTCAAAATGTGTTTTAATGGTTCATAATATCGATCATCTGTTTTTTCCCAAGATCTTGCCTGTCAAAGTATGTGTTTTAATGAACATTAATTATAATTTTTCTTCTGAATGACATTGAATACACCCGTCATTCACCTGTATTCAAACAGAGCCTCCAATTGGAATAAGGAGAACAGGACTAGCATGTAGATGTGGGGAAGGAAATAGCGTTCATTGATATTTTTATTCAATTAATTGTTTTTATTTTTAAATATTTTTAAGTTAATTTTATGATTGTTGTATTACAATTGTTTCATTTTTTTCCCCTTTGCTCTCCCCCGTCCCCCTCCCTGTCCCCCCTCCCTCAGTCAATCCCCAGGTCATTGTCCATGTCCGTGGGTCCTCCTTGCTTGCTCCTCGTCTGATCCCTCCCCCTGCTTTCTTAATTGTTTTAACTCCTACCAGTCTCCTCTAAATAAATACCACTGATAGCTTTTTATGAGCTGTCCTATAACAACATCCTGGCCACTAGGAGCCCAAACACCTTCCCTCAAAGGAGGAGCAGATCCAATCTAGAGTCAGGTCACTGCATCGATCAAAATGGACTCTCGCTATGGTGTTTCTAAAATTCATTATGAGGACTATATGTTAACAGTTCATTCTGGGTGATGGTTTGACCTAGGCAAGCATCGGAGGTGCACTAGTAATTGCCAGAGCGGTGGGGTCCCCAGATCATTTGATGGATTTGTGGCACCATGCTGTCCATGTGTTTGAATGCCTGTTTTTACTTTTCTGAAACATTTTCATTTCCCCTAATTAAAAAGACATTGTTTATCTTTGTCTTTCAATAGAGACATTTTAATGCCAACACTAGAACAATAGCCATAAAAACCCAGATTTTTAATTGCTGAAGGTCCAAACTTGAGAGAGAAAAGGGTTTTCGATGGGACTCAAAAGCTAAATTTTCAATCACAAAGAAATCTAAATTCAGAGGTACGAGCCGAAATTGTCAAACAAAACTAGAGATGGCCATGAATTCATCGCCCAAGAGAAGGGGTCATGTCTGTTAATCACATGGGGACAGTGGGCATAAGCCATGACTACCATAGGCAAAAATCAGGACGTGTGGTCACCTTATCTCTAACACGAGGAAAATGGGGAAAGCAGAATAGGATGTAAGCTGGCTCCCCATTAAGCAGAATGGAAATAACTTGTTCCTGTGCTGGGGAAGGAGGAGAGTAACATAGTCTACACTCAAGTGAGACCTCTACTCAGGGACCCACCCAACCTTCATTCCTACACGAGGTTCAGAACCCGGAGAGCACGGTGTAGAAACCCCAAATGCACCGAGAATCAGAGTGAGCATGGCCATGATCAGGCAGAGAGATGGACTGAGGATCATTCATTTGATTCAGTGATTTGTTTAAACCTACTAATGCACTACAATGTACTGTTCAAAGTCTTGGGATATGTCACAAAACAAATTTTAAAAACTCTGCCCATATAATTCCTTGGGATGCTCCCTTAGCCACCCTTGGCTCTTCCCAGTACTCATAGAGGGGGCCCAGAAGTATCCACGGCAAAGAAATCAAATTGGAGAGTTAGCCGGCCTGTCAGGAGCCCACTGCCACGGCAAGAGGCTGGATGGAAAACCATCCCAAATTGTGGACGCCTCTGAGGAGACAATGTTGGTGACAGCCAAGGTGGCCTCTAAGCGGTGACCAGTCCCCACATGACAAGAGCCATGGACAGGGAGGACTTGAGGACCGTAGGCCAGGGGCCCTCCCCTGCTGCCTTTCCTCTAAAGGCAGGGAGTGGGACTGAAAGGTTGGTGGGAAGAACCCTTCAACATTATGCACTTGCCTAAAAGAGCAAATGCAAAGTGACTTAGAGGAGTAACTTGAAGAGCCTATTGTTTTGAAACCAGCAGAGATTAAATTCCTGGCATGGGAAAGCTCAAGTTTATTGTTTGTGTTAGATTTTGTTTTGCTTTTCATCAAGCCAAAACAGGTGTTTGTGAGCAAGTGGTATCTAGTTACAGATAAAGAAAAAAAAAAATTACCTTTCTGCCTCTCTCAACAGTGCTGGTGCAGATAATCCAGCTAAGGAAACTGGCCTCATGCTACACAAGGGACAGACATTCTCTCTTTTCACCTCAGTCTCAGCTTTGGTGGGTCTTTGTGTGGATCAAAGACGTAACACCTGCAAAGTGCTCTCAGGGATGTTGCTTTACTTCCTCCTATTTTATAGATGAGAAACTGATGCTTAGAGAATTGGCTCGACTGAGCTCACACAAGTCATTATAGGTAGCATTCAAAATAAAGAAGCTATGCTAACTCCCAGTCCAACACACCAATAAAGCCATCTCCTTTCATTCATGGATGCATGGATTCATTCAATGAGTTATTGATTCACTGATTCATTCATTATGTGGCCTAGGCATTCTGCTAGGTGCTAAAAAGAAAGGCATAATTAAGCTCTCCTAAAACTTGCAGTGAAAGGGCCATTGGAGCCAAGCAAACACAATTATGGTAATCACGGCATATATGATAAGTAATAAGGTAGCGCGTAGGCTGCAGCTGTGAAAGTACCCAGGAGGGGCGCCACAGCCAGGCCTGAGGATCAAAGGAAAGACTTTCAGGAGGAAAAAGCCTCTAAGCTCAGTGAGAGAAGAAAGGAGCAGATAGAGAAAAGAATTGCAGGGATGGGGGAGAGGGAACCACATGCACAAAGGCCTAGAATTAAGAAAGTTAATTTAAATAACCAGAAGTAGTTTAGTAAGACCAGTGTTGAATAATAATGATAATACTAAAAGTCATTGAGTCTACCTATAGGATAGACAGAGCCAGAGAGAAGAGGAAATGATCCAACGCTACAAAAGGAAGTGGCCACTGTGTCCAGGGCTAGCTACCCAGAGGTCAAGTTGCATATGGTCTGAGAGTGGTCATTAGAAGCAGTGACAAGGTTCAGTAACCAGTGGCAGGGACAGTTTTAGTGGTGTGATGGGGGCCCTAGCCACACCGTGGTGAGTGCAGCGGTGAACAAAGGGAAATAGAAATAGTTATGCAGATGTCTCTTGCAAGGAGGGGAAAGATCAGACAGCACAGCTGTCTGTAAATAGGTCAAGAAAGAGGGGTGTTTTTTGTTGTTCTTTGGGGTGTCTTTATTATTCTTTATTTTGTAAGATAGTCTTAAATATGTTTAAATGTTGACCTAATCAGAAAAGATTTGTTGAGCAGGATGAGCTGAGAGGGTTTACTGGATCAAATGTTGCCCCTGGGAAGGCAGAAGAACAGAATGATGGTGGAGCGGAAGGAAGGGCTGCATGTGGAGGCAGGGAAGTTTCCAGTTTGGAGTCCCCATCTGATTTTAGTTGAAGAAGGTGGTAGGACCTAGGGATGGTAGGGTTTTATTTTTATTGATTGATTTAGGATGGGGCAGGCAGGGAGTTTTATTCCTTTACTAGCTGCTATGCTTTTCACTGGGGCTTTTATAAATCCCAGCACAACTTATTTCCACGATGCCGATCCAGCCACAGTTATTGCTCTCATTTTCCATAGGAAGAAACTCTAACTTGCAAAGGTCCAAGCTCCCAGGTACCCAACTGTGACAGAGAGCCAAGTTTCCCTTCCAGGTCCCTAGGACTCCAAAGCAGGATCTTGCCAGATGTGCTTGCGGGCAGAAGGGAAAGAGCAAAGAAAGGGAGATTGAAGAGGCAGAAGAATCATACATGGAAAAGGCAAATTCTATAGCAGGAGGGGAGCTGAGGTCTGGGGATGCTGTCACAAAGCGTGGCTTAATGACCTTGGGAAGGTGTCGGCAGCCTTCCCCGCAAATGTGCCCGCATTTCCAGGGCAGATTTTCCAGGAGGTGGGAAGGGGACGGAAACAAATAGGACATTTGAAATTTGCCAGTGATCTCCAGGAAGAGCTTGAGGAGAGATGAGAAGGAGGGGAATGGCCTGGGAGGGTCTGCCCCTGCGAGGCAGCAGCACCCGCTGACGGAGGCAGACTCCCTGAGAAGCTCACAAAGCCCAGCCCACATTGGCCTGCCGACACCCCATCTCCTTGGCTCACCCACCACGCCCAGCCCCCAACCTGCCCCTGCTTTTCATACCCCTAAGACCAGGCTGACTGGCAGGCCTGAAAGGTCAAAGAGAAACTCCACCAGGAAGAATGGAAGTGAGAAGGGGGTGGAATGCCCCCAGGGGGTGCCAGGCCCTGCCCCTTCGCCTGAGCAGGTGGCCACAGAGTGCTTCAGTGCAGACCACTTGTCCCCCACCTGGCCCACCTTCCCTGTTTCTGTCACCTAGCAAAGGAATTGTAGGAGCCAGGAGCGTTTCTTCTTCCCATCTCTTCTCAGCAGTTTCATCGGCTCCTCTCCCTGACCCCTCAGCATCTTTACCCATCCCACTCTCTTTTCTTATGGCCTTCTGTAACTAGATACCTCCTTTTCGCCCCTTTCTGCAATTATCCCTTTCCACCAGGACACTCCCCTTCTGCTTGCCTGCAAACTGCCATTGGTTTAAATGGCAGGATACTGGTTTACCTCTGAAAGGCTCGTGAGCATCTACCAGCATCTCTCAGTGTGACCTGCATTGTGTTAGCTGTGTTTCCCCTGCAAGGGCCCCCTGCACCCCGCTCTGTGCACCCCAGATACAATCCGCCCCCATGCCAGGAAATGGAGTCCCCACTCCACCATCCCCACAGACTCCAGGCGGCTGGACAGAGAGCGACTTGTCTGGGGTCCCTAAAGCTATTCTGCTTGGGATCGTGTCCTGGCACACACTAGCTAGTGACCTTAGGCAAGATGCTAGCCTCTCTGTGCCTCCACGCTTTCATCAGTGAAATGCAGCCCCAACTGTTGCTCCATGGGGACATGGGGATGAGCAAGTTCACGTAATACATGTGAACAGCACACAGGACCTGCCACTCAGATCGTGAGTGCTCCCGCCATGTTTGTGACAGTCACACCTGCACTCTGGTGGGTTAAGAAGTCATCGCACAAGATATAACAGACTTAATAGCCAAAACTAATCCTGATCATGCAACAATGATGGGCAGTGAACGATTCATGAAACACAGGGAAAACAGAAGGATCTGCCTTTTTTTCCATTTCACTTTGGTTTTCTTTGTAGGACCCTCTAACAAGTCCAGGGTCTCAGGACATTACATATGTTTTGAGGTTAGTGTCTGTCTAGTCATAGAAGGAAAACGTTCATGTCCAGAATTCCTGGAACACGGAGCAGAAGACTGGCATTCCTCCGAGTAGGCTCTGAACCTCCAAGAACACACCCCGTGGCCCCGCACACACGCGCTGCCTGCTGCTGGCGTTCCCTCTCTAGTTCTTGGATGCAGGGTGCTTACATAAGAAGAGAAAGTAGGTCACTAGGAACGGGCAGTGCAGCTGGTGCGGTGGGGAGGGCAGCTTAGGAAACAGTTCAAAGTCCGGGAGCCCTGGCTGAGCTGGCAGGGGGTGGGCTCAAGCCTAGCTCAGTTCCCAGGCTTGGAAAATTACAAGATCACAAGAACCTTTTTTTTGGATTTTTTTTTTCTTTAATATTTTATTTATTATTTTTAGAGAAAGGCAGAGGGAGAGAGGCAGAGAGGGAGAGAGACATCAATGTATGGTTGCCTTTCACCTGCCTCCAGCTACGGACCTGGCCTGGAGACCTGGCTTGCAACCTGGTTATGTGCCCTGACTGGGAATCGAACCAGCGATGTTTGGTTCACAGGCCTGGGGCCTTATCCATTGAGCCACCAGCCGGGCCCATTTTTTGTTCTTTTTGAACTTTTTGCAGCCCCAAAGACCAGAGTCCTCTTGTGTCCCTGATCAATTCGAAAAAAATTGACCAGTGAATGGGTTCTAAGGTCAGACAGAGAATAGGAGAGGAAAATACTTTTATTTATAAAATTCAGGATATATGTACTAATCATGGTAACGTCCAAACTGCTTTCATTCAGGACCAAGTTCACTAATTTGAAATCTGTGATGAGAACATCCAGAACAAAGCCTTCCTTTTGTGTTATCCACAAAAGAAACGAGTAAGTATTTACTTTTAGACAAGCAGTCGACTAGGGCTAAGTAAGACTTAGGCAGGAGCCTTATTTTGAGGGCAAACTCCAGTTACCGGAATGTATTAGCAAACGCTTGGTACCCTAATTATACTTCAGTCCTGCGAGTAACATAATTTTCTTCAGTGACCTCTACTTTGTTAGTGTATTTATAGGGAGGTGATATGTTATAACAGGAGTGCTTGCTAGAGCCTCTGGGCTGGCAAGGACATGAGCGATGCCGGGACCAGGCCTTGCACTGGACACAAGGACGTGGTGAAGCCCTGAGGTCGCGTGGGGTCCTATTCCTAGGATGAAGCAGTGGAAGAGTAAGGGCAACGCCTATCCCAAAATTCTTCCCTTAGCTTATCAATCAGAAACCGAGTCAGGCAGCAAAACCACAAGCTGCAGCCTGTCTCTCCAACTCTCTCAAGAAACAAGCCGGGAGTTTTCTATTGAGGGAGAGGCAAATGCCCCTAATACACTGAAAGTTCAGCATTCACAAGCGACTCTTCTCATACGAGAGAAGTTACATGAAACCTCACGTGTGCCAGCCTGAAACATGTCAAAAATCAAGTGTCAAGCAATATTTGCCTTGTTGGTTTGGTATAGGAGGACGAAGACTCTCAAAAAGAGAATATATCAGATTCACCTACTGGGATTTTAAAGATGACCCCAAGCGGATTCTCTTACAAACATTGCAGGGATGAGGAAGGGAAGCCATAGCTTCAGGAGGCCAAGGGGAGAGGGGTTGTATTACGAAATCTGAATAAATCCACCGGTAATTCTAACATAGCCTCACCCTACCCGAACTGTTCAACCTCCAATTACCCGTGGGGACAGGGAGCTGATGCCATGGGCTAGCATCTAGGAGTTCTGAAATGCAGGTTTTCTCATCAAATGGAATGGGTTATAACAAAAGTAATATGAGAACAGTTATCCCTGTGCAGCCCCACTAAGCAAACATCCTCATGCTTAGCATCTGACGGCCATAATCACATTTAATTCTCACAACCAATCTATACGCTAAGTCTTATTCCTCCCCCCTCCCCTTTTTAAACGTAGAAGTAGCTAAATAAAATTTAATTAGCTTTGAATGGATTCTTGTGAGGTTTTTTTATTAAAGATTTTTAATTATTTATTTTTAGAGAGAGGGGAAGGGAGAGAGAAAGAGAGAAACATCAACATGTGATTGCCTCTCACGTGCCCACCAACTGGGGACCTGGCCAGCAACCCAGGCATATGCCCTCACTGGGAATCTAACTGGCAACCCTTTAGTTTCCAGGCCGGTGCTGAATCCATTGAGCCACACCAGCCAGGGTGATTCTTGTGCTTCTTAAAGGGCAAAATATAAACTTCTGTTTCTCCGTGGGCCTTCCATTTCTGACTCCCCAGAGAAGTGGAGAAAGTGTGAGGAATAGTTTTTCAACCTGGAACTCTGGATGCTTTCTAGGGACTTGATTCAGGAAATCTGGTCTTGATGCCAGAGGATTTGATTATTCCTGAGTAAATTACACCATGGGGGATGTGTTCCTTATTTTCCCCCTTTTTACCGATGAGGAAAGTGAGGTTTACAGAGGTGATACCATTTGCCAAAGGTCACCCTGCCGGTCAATGACAGAATGGGTGTTGGAGGCCTGTCCAGTTGTTTTCATTCAAACATTTTTCAACATGCTTTTAATAGCTGCCTTATGTAATCCGGGCACTCGTATAAGGCCAGATGCAGCCACGCGCCAGGTGCAAACACAAGTCTCAACAATGCAGAGACGGTGGCAAGAGGAGAGCGACGTCTCTTTTCGACCTCTCTCTACTTTACAGATCTCTAACCCTCACCCTCAATTTCTACCCAGAAAGCACACCATTTCGTGACTGCGGGCTCTCCCTAACCTGGGTGGAATCTGCAACACATCCAAGGGAGCTGCTGCCTGAGCACTTCGCCAAGCTGCCATGTAGGTTTTAGTCTCTGGGAAAGCACAGACCGCCTGCCCTGCCAAGATGCACCGGACTCATGGTTGCACAAGCGTGTTTCCGAGCAGTGCTTCTCAAGCTCTGGTGGGCACAGACATTCCTGGAGGGCTGAGAAATAACAGATTGACGGCCCTGCTGCCAGAGATTCCCATTCAGTAGGCCTGAGACAGAACCCAGGAACTTTGGTTTCTCACAAGCTCCCTGCGGGGGCTGGCGTTGCCTTCCTTAGATCACACTTTGGGTTTCTAGAATTGTTGATTCTAGAACCTTTGTCTTGGGAGAAGGATAGGGAGGAGGGCCATGCAGCAAATGGACACATGGTTGTTAAACTATAGATTCTAGAGCTGAAGACCATATGGATGAATAATTAGAGAACTTTGTGAGCTGGCAGTCATAGTGTTTGTTTGTTTGTTTTGTTTTGGGTTTTCTTCTTAGTTGCTGTGTGGCCAGGTCAAGTCATTACACTTTTCTATATCTCAGTCGTTATCGCAAAGAAGGCTAATTTTTAAAAAAGCTAAATGCTTTTTTATTGCCTCCTTTTCTCAAAGATGGATGCTAACTCTACAAATGCAAAAGAGCTTTCAGCTGTGCTATTCCACTAACCAAGCCTTCCCTGGCCTGGTGGGGCCAGGTCAGCATAGACTCCCACCCTGTTTAGGGCAAACAGTGAAACAAAGCCAAGAACCAAACAGATGCACGGGCGAGGGGCTCCATCAGCCAAATGTGAGATCAGGCTGAAAGAGGAGAAAAGAAAGGGGAGAAACCTTGTCTACACCTTCACCTTAAAAGTGAAATGAATCCAACTTTTATGTCCAAAAAACAAAGGAAGGAGGGAGGAAGGAGGAAGAAGGAAGGAAAGAAGGAAAGAAGGAAGGAAGGAAAAGTTGATTCAGTGTTAAGGACAAAATGGCCCACTAAAGGCTAAACAAATAACAAGTATGTGTCTGAACCTCGTGAAGGACAAAAGCGGAAGACACACAGCCTGGGGGCCAGCCCTCCAGTAGCCTGTCAGAAAAGATCCCCCACAAGCTGGAGCTTTCCCGCCCAGAGTGTGAGCTGTAGGGGCAGAAAGGCTTCTGGGTGTCTGCATGCACATGTGTGCACATGTGTACACACACACATACACACCCTTGGGGGCAGGCTATGTGCACAACTCAGACACCCAGTCCCACTGTCACCAGATGGACAGGAAAATGATACCAAATTAACACACATTAGAAATCCTTCTCTATCTAACGAAGCCATCAGCAATTTTAATTTCATTTTTCATTCGTTAGTTAAAAAAGCAAGAGAGCGAGAGCACTTAGCAAGTGGTTGCCTCCCGGACCTCCATGGGCCCGCCTGCAGCTTCCTACGGGACTTGCCTCCAGATGTGATCGGAAACAGAACTGTGCCAGACCCTTGCCTTCATAGCCTTCTTTTTTATTCTCGGGTTTAAAACGTAGCAAAGTTGCTTTCTTTTGTTCTTTCCCCCTGAGACTGATTCTGAGATTTGAACCGTGGGACCCTACCCAAGCTAGGAGGAGACCTTCTAACGCAGGTGCCTTCGCCCCTCTCTGGTTGCTCAAGCCATTCCAGCTTTGAAGGGTTCGCGTAACCCTGCAGGCAGCGCTGACTCGAGCCACCTGAGCCCGTTATTGCCCCGCCTCAGTGCTTACTGCACACAGCACCCCAGAACCAGGGGGCAGGACTGGATCCAGCCTCTGAGACATCCTACTCCAGGTCCTTGACTGCAGAGATGAGGACACAGACTTTCCAGGACACGGGAATTCTATCAAGGCTGCGCAGCTGTTGAGTAGCTGAGCTGGGTCAAAATCTGACTACCAGCCAAGGTTCTCAGATGCATACAACAGTCCCCCATGAAATGGAGACAATGCTGTAAGCTAACAGCAGCCCTTCTGCTCCCAGAAGCGAGGGCTTCTAACATTGACAGGCACCGAATGTCGGGGTTCTAGCTGCTACCTTGAGCAGCTGTAATATCAGTTAGTTAATATCAGCTGTAATATTTCTTGTGTTAATTGTATGCATGTCTGTCTTCTCAGAAAGTTGCATGTGCCACCCGGGAGGGTCTGTTCTATTCATCAGCTGATCAGTTGCTTGGCATAGAGTTTTGTATACAATGAATGCTCAGATACACCTTTTGTAAGACAGAGGAGGGCCCGGAATGCCCAGCAAGGCAGGAATGGCAGAGATGCTGGGTAGATGGAGAAGGGAACCAAAATAATAATTTGAATTTCTCTGGCATAGAAAACTTGGGGAGGACAGCTGCCTAGGCATGGAGAATAACCAGGAAGTAGGTTCTAGACACACTCACATTTTTTTTTCCTGGGGCCCAGTCATTCAGTGATTCTCCTTTCTTTACTTTTTAGGACATTTCTGTTGTCTTAATTGAAAGTCCTGCACATCCCTGATCACTGCCGTCCCTCCTGAGGGACCAGCATGCGCACAATCCTTTTGAAAAAGCTTCATCAGCCCTAATTGAGTCACAACGCTAACCCAAATTAATCAGACTTTCAGAAAGTTGTCTGCGCTCGTCAAGGTAACCGGGGCTCTGCGGCTCCCTCCACTGCCTTCCCAGGGAGCGAGCGTTCAAGTTGTAGAGCCTTGACATTTGCACAGTGACCCTGCACAGAGACCCCTGTCCCCTCGAAGACATTCACTTCATGGGTTTTTTTATTTCCATGCTAAACAGATATTTAAAATAGAACATTGGGCTCCAAGAAGGATCACGGAACTTCCAACTCCAGAAAGCCTATTTCTGTAGTTGTTTTCCAGAGGAAAAGAATCTGGTGCCAGGCCCCAGCCCCTTAGTGGAGTCCCCATCTCGGAAGAGTGTTACTGGAGTCCTGGAAATCAAATTCAGCCCAACCAGAGCAGAATCAAGTGTCTTTAGGTCTAAAAGCCATTGAATCAAATAAAATCAAACCTCCTACATCTCCAGGTCCTGCCACAGCAGCAACTGGAACATATCCAACGCTTCCATCCTCATTTCACCACCAAAACTCTGCCTATTATGACTCAACATTAGTAATTGGTAGCAAATCCGCAACCCTATTCTCAGGCACGTTTATTCTGCACTTGAGAATTAAACATCATTAAAAACAAACAAACAAACAAAAAACACCACCATATTCTTACAAGACACCATTGAGTACAGAACCCCAAAATTGTCCAAAGGTATCTTCCTGTGAAGAGTCTCATATCTGAGTGACAGGTAGCACACAGGTATTTCTACCCCCATTTTAGAATGAGGAAACAGCCTCAGGGACTTCAAATAAGTGAGTCAGTCATGAATCTGAAATAGAAAGGAGACTTCGAGATAACCTTGAATCAAATCCAGCTGGAAAAGGGTGTGAGCTAATGGTGACACTTTGTTTAGCTTAATGTGACTCTGAAAAGTAAGCCTTGTAAAAAAATTTAAAAATTAAAAAAAAAAAAAAAAAAAACACAACAAAGCACAAGTGTCACTGTCAAACCCTAAGAATCATCGTGCATATGCCATTACCTTGGCAAATCTACCACATAAGCCTCTGCTGGGGGTGTAGCCATATGTTATATATGCTGTACTATGCAGCTTTATTTTCCTTCCTAAGTATAATCCATAGAACACTAAAATGACGATCTCACAAAATTACTCGCTACAATATGTGCTTCTCCTTAGATTTTTGCACGTCAGTGTAAAACCTATCCAAAAGCATTTGTTAATTAGCATCAGGATTTGGGGGGCATAGTCAGAGGGAACTGCTCACCCAGCTGAAAGCTAAATCCCTTTCAAAGACGTCTTCTGAAGATCAAGAGACTCATCAGGGCCACTCAACTCTCTAGTAGCTGAGCTGGGTCAAAATGGAAGGGACAGATTTGACTACCAAGCAGTGCCCTTCACTGTACAAAACCGTGTCCCCCAGTTCACTGGGGACAGGTCTCTGAACCAAAAGCAGATCTGCTTCTCCAAATTAATCAAGACTTCTAACGTTGACAAGACGAATTTAAGAGGAGAACCAAATGCCAGTGAGAAACCTTTTCTCTTCAAAAGACCCTCTCTCTCCTCCTCCCATGTATTTGGTGCCACTAGGGTTCCAAAGCCCAGTGAACTTGGACTTGTTTATGACGAGAAAAGAGCCAGGGCTGAAAAGCGTAGCCATCCTCAAGGCTCCCTTCCCACAACCCTTTCTGCCTTGTGGGAAACAGAAGGCATAAAAGATGAAGAAAGGGAAAACTGGAAGCAGAGGGTAACAGAAGCAAGTTCTAGTTAGACTTGCACCCAGTCAGAAACTGGGGGGCCTGATACAGCTGGGGTAATAACCCCCCTCACCCCAAATAAAAAGCAACAAGAGAGACTACCAACTTAAATGAGCAACAAAATGCAAAGAATATCTGGCTGAGAGTAATCCAACGCTCTCCAGTAACCTGGGGCTCAGCCATTTCATCTTATACGTAAGATCTGGTGAAACCTACTTCCTCGTTCCCATTGAACTCATCACTCCAACTCCATAAGCTATATATTTTTTTCTTGCTGAAACTGCTGAGAACACGGAGGCTACTTCCAACCCAGAAAACAGAAGAGAAAACCCTCTTTCCACTGCATGCCAGTTGTGTTTTGTTATTCACATGCCCCTCTGCACAGGAGGATCATGGGAGCCGAGCTGCCAGGAATACCCAGCACAGCACCTGCCTGGATCACAGTGGGCATTTGGAGCACCTCTGAATAAATGAATGACCAGCCTCGACAAGGGGGAAGGCTGAGTTCTACTCACACTTATGGGAGAGAAGCACGTCGAAGGAATCGGCCCACCTCGTGGCTTCTTCCGTGGAAAGTCTCCTGGAAAAGAAAAACCGTCTCTCTTGACTCTTTCTGAAATGACCGCCTCTCCTTGGGGCGCCCACTGAGAGGTGCTCAGGAGGACAAACTGGAGGCCAGGGAGACTATCCTGGGTTTCCTGAGATTCTGTCACTATAATGTGGTACATTCCTTAATAACTGATGGGAAAATCTCAGGATTGGACTTCAGCGAATTTAGTATGTTGACTTGCATTCCAAAAGACAAAGCCAAGCAAGTGTGTGATTTAAAGATGCCAAGATAACAATGGAAGGAAGCTGGCCTTGAAGTCAGAAAAGTTGGGCTGGACCACTGCCTCCATTGCTGTCACCTTAATTTTTTCACCCATCATGGAACCCTGGGACGGTTAAATGCATTGACATCTGTGACATCATTTAACCCCGTGCCCGCACAGTAGAGGCACTGAATCCAATGATCTCACCCTAAGCAGATTTTTAGAGGAGATTAGAGTGTTCATTTCCAAACTGAGAGCCCAGACTGACAACTAAGTAGGACCAAGAAATAGATTTTCCTGCAGCTTCAGCACACTGGGAGATGATAAAATTTTCTTAAAAGTCAAAGGAGTGGAAAAGTATACCGAGTTAAGTCATCCATTTGAAAAAGGAAACCACCATCCTGTCTGTCACTCATGTGCAGAGACATAAAAGTCGCTGCCAAGAGGCGGGAATGATTGTCCCTTTTAACCAGATTGTGCCTCTAGTTAACAACGCACTGGGGAAGAACGAGCTCTGCATCCGCTGTGGGAGCCCCGCGCCAGGCACCCGGGAGCACCGGTGGCCACACTACTCACTTCAGAGCACGGTTGGGCTTGTCGGGAAGAATCGCTGTGAAATCACTACACGAGTCTGACTTGTGAGACAGGCATCCCAGGCGAGTCCTCATCCCTTTGTTCCTGAAACAAGCACAGGGGCAGAAGGACGGGGACTGTCAAGACCAGGGCTGTCAGCTCCAGAAATGGTCCCTGGAGCTGTGGCTGCCGAAGCCAGCACTCCCTCCCCAGCCCGCATCCTGCCCCAGGTGGCCCCCGAAGATTTCATGATCAGGAGGAGAAACACCTAAGAGATCAAGGGATATACTTACTCCCTAGCTTGACTACAGGAATAGTAATAGGTACCCTGCCCCTAGAGGCCTCATGCTTTTTAAAGCTGACATGCAAGCTGATGGAAGTCAATGAAGGTCATTAGCTTGGAAGAATTGCTAAATTAGGATTCTCTGCAGGGAAAGGAAATACAGTGATGACAAAATAACAGTCCACATTTTACTCTCCTACCAGGAGGGCAAAGGAGCCGCAGCCGCAGCTCCTGATTGCAAAGGGGGAGTGAGGCTTGCTTACTTGCACGTATCAGAATCTCAGAGCACAAAGCTTGGGGCTTCAAGGCAGGTCAGTGGTGACTCAGGGTCTGCCCACTCATCCCACAAACTCGGGACAGACCCGAATGGCTACAGACCAGCAAGCACCATGCCTGCAGGTGAGAGGAAGCCAGCTGGACCACTCAGCCATGAGGAACCAGTGCCAAGATTTTTATCTACTTTTTATTTATATTTTGGCTTATCTCAATCAGCCTGCTTAAAACTTTAACATGCATGTTGATACCTCTCATATATTTTATTTTCCTGAGGTCCAGACACTTCATAGTCACCTATTTTGGGGATCAAGTGAGAAATTATGCTAATGCCTCTTTCTGAGCCCCAACATCAGGCCCTTTTTACTTTTAACCAAGTAGTGGCAAACTGCAGCCCTAGAAGAGGCCTACTTGTGTTAATAAAGCTTTATTAGAACACAACAACCCCCATCTATTTATAGACACTTGAAAGCTGCCTTTGAGCCCAAGGGCAGAGTTGGGTAGTTACAACATAGACTAGACATGGCCCAAAAACAGAAAATATTTACTCTATGGCCCTTGACAAAATAAGTTTACTGATGTGTGACCTTCAACCCTGGCAGCTCATAAAGAAAGGCAAAGGTAAGTAGGAGGGGTTTGGTACAATCAGATCAGGACTTAAGAATGACTTATGAAAGGGCACATAGTAACAATTTGCTTTGGAAATGGCCCTAGGACATGTCATTCTCCTTGTTGAAAGGAAGTCCTTCCTGTCTGGCGTTCCTTCCCTCTTTTTCACAAATTCTGAGCCTGGGTAGAGGCATTCGGAATCATCTGCATTTCCATCTCTTCCTTTCACCTCAAATGGGTTTTTATCCTGGGGGTAAATGTTCACAGAAATCTAACAAACATCTGGAGAAGGCATTACCTTTGGTGAGGATGGACCGCCTGAGGGTCCCACAGCCCAGCCGTGAGGAAGGAGCCTTTTAAGGCTGGGACATCCAAGTCCCTAGAAATGTCCCTGCCCTACAGAACACCGGGCCTGCACATCTATGCCCCCACTTCTCCTCTCAGCCAGGTGCACCGCGAAGCCATGGATTTCCTGGCATTTCATAGCACCTGCTACAGCAAGCATCTCCTGTCCCCTCACGCTGACAGATGCCAAGGCACTGTCACACCAGGCCACACAAACAACTGATCGGGGCCCTTGAGCCAGCACATTCCGTGAATTCAAACAAAGGTCCTGCTCAGGCTGCACCACCGGCTAAAACCCAACTTGCAGCGAGTCAGTTCACTCCTTCGTGTTCGAGACCATCAGGGAGTCAGGCCAATGCTCCCAAAAAGCCAGTAAGAGGATTTCCCAACAACCACTGATCTGTGCAAGCCATTTAACGAGGTTTAGCAGGGGCCAAGATGTTTTTCCCAGACAGTTTGCAATAGTCCTCCACAAGTTATTCTTTAGAACAAAACAGTTTTGATTTTCCATCTTGTCCAGCTGAGACCTCAGTTCTAACCTTTTAGTTAGGTCTGAAATAATGGGAGCAGAAGCAAGAGCCAGAGGTTAAGATTACTTAAAAAAAAAAAAAAAAAAAATCTAGGCTAGCCCTCCTCTTTCTTCCTTGTCCCAGTAACTCATAGAGGTCCCTGGAGGGTTGGGTACAGGTTCATGCACATTGCGTCGGACCAGTCACGGGGAGGTCTTGGTGCTGAAGAAGGCCCAGCTGTGCAAGAAGCACCCTGGAAGGATGGCTCAGTCCACACAGGAGGCCTGGGGAATGGATGCCAATGGCCCACCCTTGGGAGGCTCCAACAGTGGGCAGGGGCGAAGGTGGAGAAAGAGCAGAGGGCAGGGGCAAAGAGACAGGCTGGGGTCAGTTACCTGCGTGGCATCAGTAAGGCGGCCATGCAGGCACCCGCTTACGGCTACCCTCCGGCCGGTGTGCAAGGACGTCAGGGCGGGAAGTTGGGCTGCGGGGCACAGGGATTTACCCTTTCACGTCCTCTCACCTAAAATCAAAGAATCTGCCATAAGAGGGGGCCACCCTCTCTTGCCTGACTGCTACAGACTGTCTCCGATTGCCTTTTGCCAACTGAATACCTCCCCATGCACACCCCGTGCCCCACAAACATCTGCTTGTCCTGAGCCAGGATCACTAACCAGGGACGGACAAGAACTGCCTGCTGGGCAGGAATTCCGATTTCCCTAGCTGCCAGCCATCCACGGTAAATTGGGACGCGTGCCCCAGGGGAGGAAGACAGGAGCCTGGCAGGCCTTCCCTTCACCTTGCTTGAGTGGGGCCCCAGGGACCAGCCAGCCCAGGGTGGTGGTTGGGGGATTCTGCCCTTGCTCCAGAAACATTTGGTTGACAGCTGTTCTCTCACCTCCCCCCAAGGTTGGCACCCATCTCAGAGGTGGCAGTGTGGGCGCCCCGGCAGGGCGAGAGTGGGAGGAAGGTTAGGATAACTCCAAGGGAGGCCTGACAGGCACTGTCACCACACAGGCCTGCTCCTCTGCGGGGGCCATAGGCACAGACAGAAGAAATAAATATGCAAGTCACTCTTTCTTGCCCATTGGAAGCTGCCTGACCTTCCTCAGCCCGGAATGGCCCGTTCCTGACATAAAGCAGGGGGACATAAAGAAGGGGGACAGAGAGGTTGATGACTGGTCCTCTCATTCGCCTGAGGGTCCTGTTCTCAGGACTTCAAACCCTTGGTTGCCACAGAAGGGAACTGATAGGAAGAACTGTGAAGACAGCAGCCTATTCACAAAGGGACCCCCTGGGAGACCCCAACATCAGCCATCGAATCCATTTAGAAAGAAACCTAATTTAGATAGAGAAAGCCCCTACGAGATCCGTCTAAATTGTCTTGATAATACTACCTAGAACATTTCACAAAGACTTTTGGAAATACCTTTTCTAACAATACCTTAATAAAATAACAAGATCATTTTGTTAGAACTAAAAAAAAAAAAAAAAATTAGTTAGACTTGGTGTAAGGCTCCTCCCCAAGCCTAGTGGCATGGGCTGTGTCCCCTACCATCAGGGACACTTCCTGAATCTTGGTCCTAACTGTCAGCACACCTGCTTGCTCAGAAGTCAGGAGATCAAAGCCTAGCTGTAAGGACCTCTGGAAATCACTATTTGGGGGCATCCCACAGCCTCATTTTCTCTGGCTTGTGGGATAGAGCTCCGGAGAAGGGGGAAGGCTATGCCGGGGGTCTTCATGACCTTGGAGTTGACCAGAACCAGGTACTACCACCCACATGTACGGCAGGCAAGGTCATTTGGGGCAGGTATCCCCAGGCCTCCTGTCGCTGCCTGGTTACCCTTCTCATTCCCACTGCTAGCCCACACTGGCTTGCTGCTCAGATGCCAGCCTCCCCCTCTCCCAAATCCAGCACTGCCCACCAGCGCCCCTCAGACCCCCCACCAGCCCTTCGATTAGCTCAGCCTTGGAGCCCATTCAATGAGGATCTGCAGGCTTCTCTGACCCCAGCTTCCTCGTGTTCCCCAGCAACTCACAAGCTCTTATTCCATTTGGCCCTTGACTTTGGGGGGTCAGAGTTTGGGGTTACCCACAGCCCAGGAGAACCAAGGGTGTGATTACACCCACAGTTCACGTGCCTTTCCAGGTGGCATCAAGTGACAGGTGACTCTCCAGGATGGGTCCTAATGGGAAGAGAGGATGCTCCACGGGAAAAATAAAAGCAGAGAGTGAAGATTTATACAGAGGGGAAGAGAGAGGAAGAGCCTCGGCAGGGAGAAAGCAATCAATATGGAGAGGCAGGTTAATTAAATATGGATAATGCGCTCAGCCCACACGGGCACCAGGGAGGGAAGGAAAAACGCAAAAGCAACACTCACCGTCTTTGGCTGGTTCTCATGGCCCGCGGGGCTTTGCCAACCGATGGTCAGGATAGCGGCGAGTTCAGGAGCGCTGGGGAAAGAGCGGACCTGGCTTTAGCAGGCAGCGCCTTGGTGGCCCAAGGCCATGTGTGCAGGCACACGGAGACACTCGCGGGCACGCACACGCGCAGGTAGGCACAATCCACCTCCCACCCCTCGAGCCGGGCAGCCAGCAGCCCTGCTGAGAGCGCCTCTCCCCCTCGTCACACCCAGTAAATACTGAGGCAGCCTACACCCGGCGGGCGGCGGCTCAGCGCTGGGGCGCAGCGTGCATGCCCGTCCTCACCGGCAGGATGCTGGAGGTGCCCCTGAGCAGAGCCCGCCTGGCACCCCTCCCGCACCTTCCGCCTCGTCCTCGCTCGGCTGCTCAGGGAGAAGCCCCGCAGCCCAGCGCTGCCTCCCTCTGCACCCAGAGGCTGTGCAGGGGGCAGCGAAGCCGTAGGTGTTAACTCTTTCCGGCCACTGATGGAACCAAGTGGCCAGGGGGGCCCTCTTCTAACCAGCTCTGCGGCTGGCTGGAGGCTGGTGGCGGCTCCGGGGAGCCGGGAGCAGAAAATTTGCACCCCAGGCAGCTGCTGGCAGCAGGAGCCAAGTCGCATCCGATCTCCTAATGAGGCAGGAGGAGGGGGCTGTCTTGCTGGGTGTGATGTGATGTGATAAATGCAGAGAGCGAGAGAGAGCGGCAACGGGGCAGGTCACACATGTAAATTCCACCCTCTTTCTCCCAATTTCCATTGTGCTGTGGTACCGAGCCAAGGCACCCAGCCCTGAAACGAATGACCACGACCCCACCCCACGCCACATCTCAGCTGGCCCCTCACTCTGGAGAGGCGTTTCTCTACTCTCCCCCCGCCGCGGCACCCACCCCGCCGCTCCTCACTCCTTGAGAAATTCCCACCTCCCAGAACACGTATCCAACTCCACGCGACGGCCTCTCACCTGGCCTTCCCTGCAGTGGAAATTCACCCCTCTCCCTCATCCATCACCTAGCAACTTCCCCTCACTTGCATTGGCTACGAGAGAGACTTTTCCCTTTGTTCTGCCCAATCTGCACGTTCTTCCCAGTTTTCGGTCGGCTACGTGTTTTCTTCCAAACCGCCTTACCCACATGGATGTTCACACTGCCTGCTGGGTGCAGGGGGGAAGGCTTCCACTGCCTTGCTGCCCCAGCGCTGTACTTCTCCGAGCCTGGTCCCCGGAGCCAGCCGAGAGGCAGCATCACCTGGGCATGTTGTCAGAAATGCGAATTCTCAGGCCCCACCCCCACACCTACCGGCTTAGAAACCAGGGATGGGGCCCAGCCTTCCAGGTGATTCTGATGCACGCTCAGCTTTGCAAACCACTGCCTTGGGATGAGGCTTAGCTCCTCCTCATTCCCCTCTCGGTCTGCCCAGCTGCCCTCACCCCCACCTGAGGAACTAGCTCCACAGAAACCCAGCCTTCGCTACAAGCGACTTCTTTGGAAACCCAGGAGGCCGCATTGGGGACAGGCGGCACGGATCTCTATGGAAAATGGTGGCTTTTTAATAAAGATGTTAGATTCCATTTGTCTAACCTTATACAACGTACAAAGCATTTTCATGCTTTATCAACCCCTGCTGCCCCAGTGTTACAGATGAGAAAACTGGGGCTAGGCAGGCAGCATGCCCTTTTCAAAGCGGCGCAACACCTAAGAGGAACTAGAGGAAGGACCAGGACTTGTTTTCTGCGACTCTTACAGCGGAGCTTTTTCCACCACCTTATGCTGGTACCGTCTTTCCTGGCAGATCTGTTGGTGCATAACCTGCCTTTTTGCAGTGAAATGATAGGATGAAATCAAAATTCTGATGCTGCCTCTACAGTGACTCATCGTCTGGCTCTCTGAAAATGTGCACAGAGCCCCTCTGTTAGGTAAAGGAAACTTAGTGTTAAGAAGTGAGATGCATAAGAGGTGTTTTCCATTGCTTAAAACCCCTGCCTTGAACCCTAATGCTAAGTGGGGTTTAGAATTTAAGGGAAGACTTCTGGACATGCGGCTGACACACTGTACTGTGAGAAACCAGTATATAGATAAACTAGCGAATTAAAGCCCATTGGTCAGTGCTTCCCTGGTCCAAGGTAAGTTTATAGCATAAGGTGGACGCATCCCTGGATTCCATGCACATGGCTAATGCCCAATGAGTGCTTAGTATATGCCAGGCACTGTACTAAGCATTGCATTTGGGTTATCTTAGTTAACTCTCACAACAAACTTAAAAGGCTGATGACATCTTGATCATTCCCACTTTACAGATGGAAAAACAAACACAAGACATTTGTAAGTAGCAGGGCTGGTGTTATGCTTCTAGCTCTGCTCTGTCCATCACTTTAACACAAGGGTAGTAACATCATGGGCTCCTCTCTCCATTCTGCATGGGTGGGCTAGAGGCCTCCTTCAGGTCTCAGGCTGCCCAGTCTGGCACCCAGGATCGAAAGGCAATGAGGACACAGATCGGGGCTATAGATGGGCCCATCCCACGTCTCAAGTGGAAGCTGACCAACCTTAACCAGGTACCAGATTCTTCAATTAGCCTTTAGAGCAATGATATAGTCACAGGAAGTCAATAAGCCAACCCAAATGTTTAAAGAAAGACATAATAATTAATAAGGTTAGTTAATGCACTTTTTTTTTTAATCTATGAAACTTTTATTAATCTCTTTTTTTCTTTCTTTTTTTAAAATTTTATTGTTGTTGTATTACATCCATCCCTTTTTTGCTCCCCTCTGTCCCCCTCCCCACCCACCCATTCCCCCCAAAGTCAATCCCACCTGTTGTCCATGTCCATGGTTCCTTTATACTAGGTTCTTGTCTAAGCTGCTCCCCTTCTTTGCCTCTGCCTACCCCCTCCCCCCAACCCCGTTCCCCCTGACCACTGAAGGCCTATTCCTTGTATTCATATACTTGGTTCTGTTTTGCTTGTTGTTATTTTTGTTCATTATTGTCCTGTAATAGGTGAGATCATATGATATTTGTCCTTCACTGACTGGCTTATTTCACTAAGCATAATACTCTCCAGTTCCATCCATGTTGTTGCAAAGGGTACAAGTTCCTTCTAGTTAATGTACTTTTTAAAAGAGGACAAGAATAAAAAGTATGTGGACGTGCATCAGCCATGGATATAAATAGAAAACTAAAAGTAGTCCGAAATCTTTTTAAAATTTTTTTACTTTACCAAAACATTCCTAAACACCAAGGACTAACCATCCAGCACCCTAGTTTGAGAAGCACAGAACCGGCCCCCTGGCAGGGGAGGACTCTCAATTAATCTTCCTTCCTACAGAGACTGGTGCATAGAAAATTCCAGGGGCAGTTCAGCTGAACAGAGGGATAAGCACTCCAGCGTGGTCTCCTTTCCCGAAAGAGAGAAACAGAAAACACAAGCAGGCTGAAGTGCTAGGCACTTCACGAGCAAGGCACTCACCTACTTGGCTCTGCATCTGAGGATTTGGAGCCCAAAAGCAGGGATACAGAGCTCTGGATTCTTTCCTGGTTACCGATCCACATGCTTTTTCCCCAAAAAAATAGTCATTACAAGCCCTGCACTGGCTTCTCAGGCTGCCCTGGCTCTCTCTGCACTTGCCTGTCTAGATGTGCCCTCCTGGGAGACCGCATCTTGCACGTACTGGCCACTGCTTCTCTCCAGAGTCGGGGTTTGGGACCTGCCTCGCCCGCGCTCCAGGCCAATTTCCCAGCCAGCTCCCTCCCTCTGAGATGCTGCAGGCATCCTATCTGCAAAACAGCCACTTTCCCCCCAAACCCTCCATTCCTGCTGGGCTCCTTCTGTGTGTTCATGACACCTCTCCCTTCTAGCCCCTCAGAGCAAAGTTGGCTTCTTTCCCTCCATTCCCCATGCTTTTGTCCCTCAGTGTAGTGCATGGCCTTCCGACCTCCTAAACACCTGATTTTCCTGCCCTTGCTTCACCAGCCCTGATCCCCTGCCAGCCTTCCGGCCCATTCATGACCACAGGAGTTAAGCCCAGAACAGATACCACAAAGTGGGTCATCCGTATCATCTTTGATGGGCTCCATGGCATCTGCTTGCCCTTTCTGACAGTCCAATCATTTACTTTCCCAATCTTATATCCCTAGTGCACGTGCGCGCGCGCGCACACACACGCAACTGACTCCTTGACTGCTTCCTCTGCCCGGATGGCTCCCACCCTGGAAACTGCCTCATAACGACCAGCTCCTCCTCAGAACTCAATACCTCCAAGCGAAAAATTCTCCTTTCCAAAGCTCTTGCAGAACTTCCTCCATCAGAAGAAACCTCTCTGTCCCAGCACCACTGCACTGCTGTGTGAGCCTCTGACAGCCCACGTCCCAGTCTGCGGTTCATCCTTGGGATTTGTTTCCTGATGCCCCCCAATGCTGGCATGCTCCACAGAGACCACCTCTAGGACTACTGCCCTTGCTATCAACCCCCGTCGCCTTGTGCAGAACAGGTTTTTAATAACTGTCAGCTGAATTTGGTTTTGTACTGATAAAAAAATATCTGAAGGATTACCGAGGGTTCCTTATGGCAGAAACACTTCAGGCTCCTGAAGTCTCCAGGTCAAGACTGAAGTTAGCCCAGTGCTATTAACCATCAGGGACCCTTGGGTACCCAAGGCATTTGCCAACTATTGTTCCCAACATCCCAGTCAAGGCAGGATAGAATCCACCTGAGCAAAAGGAGCACCGGCATCATCACAGGTCCCCAAAATGTAATTCAATTGGAGATAAAAGGAATTGAAGTCTGCAGTACAATATTTTTAAAAGCTGTGATCCTGGAGGGGGAGGCTTGTTGCCAAATGCCCCATGTTTTTATTCAATCAGCAGACCACCTAGGACAGTGCCACATTAAAAGCTTTTGCTAAAACAGTCATTTGGATACTAGACTTGAATTCTGGTCAGCATGCTAAAGCTCTCTGCAAATCTCTTAAAAGCAATTTCCACTTTGTAGCTTCCTAGTAACAGTAGAAACATGAAACAACATATGCCGCATTGATTTGGGGTTTCCATGGAGACTGGAAGGACATAGGGAAGGACAGAAAGAGGCCACTTGGCCCAAAATTCTGCTCAAAAAAAAAAAGAAAGAAAGAAAGAAAGAAAGAAAAAGGCACCTCGATTTCATTCCTCTGAGTATTAGCAGCCTCATTTCCTGCTCATCAGTTCCAGCATCTGGGTATTTAATTGGTAATAAGCCTGTGTGACCTCTCACAGAAACGTCCGAGGGGACACAGAAAAAAGCCAGCCACTCAAGGTATGGGCCCATGAGGTTTGCAAAGAGGAGTCAGGAAGCACAGGATTTGGCATCAGAAGGTCTCTGGGCCTGACTGCCATTAACCAGCTCCATGACCTTGAGCACCCTGACTAGCTACGTGACCACTAACGTAACCCAGAGCTTTGAATGTACATTTCCTTTTTTTGTAATAAAACGTAATTTCACACCCCTGCCCCTGCCTCGTTTTCAAAGTGGCTCTGAGCAAGAAACTAGAAAGGCTGTGTAAAGAAGAACACGTGGTAAATTCCAGTACACTGTCACTATGATTGTATTTGGTGATGCAGAGCTTCCCTTTAAAATGAAATTTTGCCAGTGAGCAAGAATATGCAAAAAGAAAAAAGAAAAGAAAAAAGATGGCTGATTTAGGGGCGAGTAGACTGACAGCAGGGGTGGTAGGGGGGGACTGTAGGTTTGACAGATCTCTCCTTCTCTGAGTGTCATTTTCATCATGAGCAAGATGGATATCACAGCACCAATGTCTTTGGCTTGTTAGAAGATTAAATGAGATCAGGCAATTGAGTGCTAATGCAATGCTTGCTGAATGGCAAATGACTGCGGTGTGAGTCACTTTTATTAGCTTTATTGACTGTTACATCATCTGTAAAATGGGACTCAGAATTCCTACTACTTCCTGATTTTACCTGGAGGATTGCTTGGAAGCTGTCTATTCAGCCAGGTGGTACGCTGTTTGGGGAAGCGCACTCAATGACTAGAATGTTATTATCTCAAGATTCGGCTTTACCATCTGCTCACCGGGGTGACACAAAATTGCGTGGAGCACATGTGTAAGGGTTTTCAAGCTTCTGGGAGAGGGTTGCATAGCCTCTGTTACCTTTTTCTTTTTCCTTTTCTTGAGCCCTCATCTGTCTCCTTACCACTCGATGCAGCCTTTTCTTCTTTCTAGCCTCTTTTCTTTTTACTATCTTTGTACTTTTTCTAAGTGTGTCTAGAAGAATTTTTAAGTTAAATTTAGGAGGCTTTGTCGCTTAAACTGCAATGGTTCCTTAGGTCTCCTAAAATTAAATGGTATACCAACCAATGGGGGAAAAGGCACGAATGGGTAGATAGTTTAGGATTATAGGACTGTCCCATTAGGGATATATACATACATACATATACATATATATATACACACACACATAGATACATGTCTTAAAAGCACATCAATCCAATGCAGTTCATAAAGTTTATTTTGGATCCTGATTCAAATTTAAAATCATAACAATACTATTAGACAATTGGGGAAATTCCAGCATGGATGAGATATCAATATTAGTGTGATATCTATATTGAGGTTATTTTTTTTTTCTTAAGCAACTTGACTATTTAAAGATACATTCTGAACCATTTACAGTTGAAATGACATACTAGTTGTGCATGTGGAGTGTTGAGGCTGGGGGGTAGTACAGAGGAGTTCACTGTTTTAGTCTCTTGACTTGTGTATATTTGAAACTGTGTATAAAAGTGATTTAATTAATGTAAGCCATGACAACATGTTCTCCAGCAAAGTAAGCATGCAAAGTGTGAACTCTTAGTGCAAGGATCCTGAAATGTAGAAGGGGCAACTTGACCAGGAATTGTTTTCCTGTGTAGGTTTCATTGACAAGTGGTTTTCCCCATGGATAACCTATTATTTGACTCTGGAGGAGCAGGTGCTAATATTCACAGAGGCTTAGAGTGGGTATGACTCTTTGATGTCACCTGTGGAAACTAAACTTGAAGGACTTTGCCCCAGGTCTCATTTCACCAAGACACAGCCAGGACTCAAGCCCAGAGCTCCTGGAGCAGAGTTCAGTGACATCCTTTCTTCCCACATGTTAGCTACCCATCTACACACCCAGAATCCAGGGCAATAAGTCAACCTTGGATGAGGATAAAATGGTGATCTGTTTGCTTACTTGCATAACCTTCTCCATTCCTATTGAAACCCTTAGCCTTCAACAGTGACCTTGGTTTTACAAATCAGCCTCCCTGTGGCCAGCTGGCTTCTGGAAAGGCATTTGATGGGCAGAAAGCCAGGTTGTAGAGAAAGGCGGGGCCTGTGGTACATACACAATCCTACACACACCCACAGCGGATCTCACGGTTCATCAAGATAGCAGAGGCCTCAAGTATGAAATACCGCAACATGCTTCCTTGTCTTCTCCCCTACGGACCCATCCTCGTGTTACACCCATCTTTCCTTTCTTCTCAGATGTGTCTGCTCAAGGTGAATCCTTTCTCCTGAGTCCCTAACCCTTCCCTTCCCACTTTCTCTGCTTTATCAACTCTTTTCTCTTTTGTAAAAAATATTGACTGATTGATTTGAGAGGGAGAAAAGAAGAGAATCACTGATTTGTTGCTAACACTTAGGCATTTATTAGTTGATATATGCTTAGACTAGGGATTGAACCCACAACCTTGGCATATTGGGACAACACTCTAACCAACTGAGCTACCTGGCCAGCTACTCTTTCCTCTGTCTTTATTCTCTTTTTCCATGTTATTTGATACCTACAAATAAAAATAACTCACTTAAATTTTTTCCCTTATGTATCCTCTTTTTGTTAGCAAAGTTATCTGAACAAATTTGCCTCCCTACTTTCTATCCCCTCCTCAATTCTTCACAATTTGGCTTCCATCCCTCCCACACCCTTGAAACAGAGACCTCCATACTGTGAGGTGCAATGGCCCAATGGTCCTTATCCTCATGGACCTCTTCACTGCATTTGCCAGGACAGCTATTCACTTCTGGGGCTCTACCTGCCCTCCCCTCCAGCTTCCTTCCCTGGCCTCTCCTCCTCTGCCCACCCTATAAATGCTGGTATTCTCCTGCCTCTAGCTTTGGTTTCCTGCTCTTCTCTCCTTAAATGCTCCTTGTGCAATCTCATCCTTGCCTATCGTCCTAACTACACTAAGGGTCCTGACCATTTCTAAATATTTTCCTCTAATTCTGACCACTCTCCTAATCATTTTGATTCTTACAGCCTGTAGCGGCTGAAGTTACCCCTCAGGTGCAACAAATATATCTAAAACCTGACCACATCATGTCCCCTCCTTTTCCTGACCCATTGTCTTATCCCCCACCCCCTCAACACACTGAGCTGAGAGGTCTCAGTTTTTCTAGAATTCCTGGTCTCAGTTTCTGGTACCACCATCCACTGAGTAACTTAAGCCAGAAGAAATAGGAAAGTAATTATGGATGACTCCTTTCCTCTCATCTCCTATAGTCAACCAATTACCGAGTCCTATTGATTAAGTGTCCTTCATAGTTTTCACATCTGTCCTCTCCTCTCCATTCTCACTACCACTGCTGGTTCATGGGCATATCTTTGTGATCTTTAATCAATGTGATCCAGCCTATCTCCTTAAATTCAACTCCATTCTGCAGCCATAATTACCTGTTTAAATCACAAATGTGACTATGTTCCTTTTTCTCCCAGGCTACCAGCCCCCTTAGCCTAAGGATAAATTTCAAGGTTTAGTCAAAATCCTGGGACATAAATTCCACAATATCTGGGCACTGCCTACCTTGAGCGTTCTCTGCCACTCCCCTATTTTATGTTTCACGCTTCAACAACGCTGTGTTGTTCACAATCTTGACTACACATCAAAGCCTCCACATCTCTGCACCTCATTTCTGCCATTCCTTATGCCCAGTCATCCTTCAAGCTGCACTTCAGGACCACTTCTTCCAAGCAGCACCCCTGCACATCCAAGTTCTGTAAGTGCCCAATGCTCCCAGGCATACTTCTCTACCTGGCATGAGTAGGTGCCTTCAACTCTTCTCCCAACGAATCTCTAAGTTCATCAAGGGTAAGAAAGTGTACTCATTCATTCACTCATTCATTCATTCTCTCAGCTAACATTTAAGTATCTCTTGTGTGCCAAACAATGTACCTACCAGGCATCAGTACTTACATTACCAACATATATCACATAAATAAAAGACATATTTTTCATCTCCCCATCTCCAACATTTACCACAGTACTTGGCACCAAGAAGATGCTCAACCAATGCTTGTTGAATTTAACTGAACTAGTCAGCAAGTAGGTGAGTGAGACTACGTTTGGAGCAGGACACTGGTCAGAAGAGATACTGTCGAGCCATAGAAACAGGTCTGGTGACAAAGGTTCAAGCTCCAACTATGCTCTTTCATGGCTGGGTCATCTTGGCTTAAGACCTTACTTTATTATCTCTGAAATCAGAATTACTAAGGCAATGCCAACTTCTTGTATGACTGTGGGAAGTCATTGTGAGATATAAGCCAACAAGGACTATTGAATTATTCATCCTTATAAAACACGAAGTCATGTTTTTAGCATCTGAGTCGTAGAAGGCAGAGGCCTAACACCAGAGGGGTGATAGGGACAGGCCACAGAGGAAGGCGCAGCTGGGTCAGAGATGGAGAAGTAGCGGGACCTAGTTGTTAAAGCCCTGGGGCTGGGATGCAAGGGCAGGGCACCGCCACAGTGGAAGTGGGGCTCTGTCCCCGGATCTCACAGAGCCAGGGTGCTGTCCATCAATGTCTCCTTACAAAGAGGCAGTAACAAAAGCTTTCCCATTAGCCATCAGGGTCTATAGCTGTGGGCAGAGAGCAGCGTCAGCCCTTGCCCCCCTCCTCCGAATATACAATAAGCTTTTTCTGAAGGTCCATTTCTGACGGCTTCAAGCAATGGCTTTTGTGTCCTTCCTTTCTGCTCCATTCTAGCCAGCCACCTAGAGTCATGCGCAAAGGGCAACTCCACAGCCCTCAGACCCAGAGATGGGCCTGGCTGTAGCAACAGTGGCAGAAAATAGTGAAGACCTGGCCTCCAGGGGACAGTTCTCCCACTGGGATCTGTTCCTGCCATCACCCCGCCTTCCGGGAAACCAGACACTTTGCTTTCGGGCGATGCTGGGTGAACGTGAATGCCTGCAGTGGGGGTGGGAGGAGAGGTTGGCGCTGTGTGGGTGAACTCTCATGCACAAAGATGCTGAGCAAATTCTGACACTTCTCCTTGAGAGACAAAGTCCTGAGTGAAGGGCCCAGGATTATTCAACTGATGGCCCTAGGGAGACTGTAACTCATGGTCACCGGGGCTTTGGCAACACTATAGTCCCAGTGAATTCACTTGCTGCCGCCGACTCATCGCTGGGCCCCACATCCACCCTCTCACCTGTCCCCTGGGAGGTGCTGGCATTTGTGTGACGATGGCACCATGGCAGAGGTACCTTCTTCAGGTCAGGCTCACTGACTCAGGGGACAAAGACCTCGTTCAACTGGACAAAGACTATGAGGAAGTTTTTCAGGTTCCTTTTGTGTTAAACACTGTGAGCAACTGTTTTCTGGTGTTCTGTTTTGTTTTTATGCCAAAAGGACCCAGACCCCAGCAGCAGTTTATGCTTGTCTGGCCACAGCAGACTATACACATCACACCACACCCTCTAATTCCTGCTCACCCCACCCACGGACCTTCTTCAAGGAAGCCTGCTCCAAAGATGGAGCAGAGAACAATGGGTTAATAAACGCTAGTTTGCCAGATTGACTGAGTGCTCCTGGGGCCTCCCCTCAGCCCAGGGCCCTGTTGCATGTTTAGGACTTTGAACTTTTCCCAAGTGTGCATCTGATCTCATGAAAACAATTCTCCCCCTCCCTCACTTTCCAGTACCTCCTTTGGCTTCCAAGAAAACCCTCCAGTTTTCCTAATCTGTAGAAACAAATAATCTAAAAATAACCCAAGTTGTGGAATAGGGTGGGCTTTCTTTCTCATTTCATTAGACTGAAAGTACCCTAAGAGCAGGACCTACCAGGGCCTGGAGGCCAGATTGGCAGCATGGCTGATACTGAGAGGCTCTGACACAGGGAGAGAAAAGCTGCCCAGCTCTCCCCCACCCACCGTATCCTCTGACTTCACAGGAAGAACCATTCAGCTGATGCCCGGGGCTCATTGCCTCCTATAGGCGGCATCTGGGAGGAACTGGTGACCTCCCCCCGCCCAGAATCTGCAGCTATATGTGGTGTTGGGTGCCAACTAGACCAACCATGTGATCATTTCACAGTACGTGCAGGTATTGCATTATTAGGTTGTATACCTGAAGCTAATGTACTGTTAATTATATATCAAGTTTTTAAAAACATGGCCCCAGCCAGTCTAGTTCTAAAAATAGGAAAATAATCCAGAATGTGAGCAAATTTTTAATTATGCTGTGATGTCAGCTTTGTTTATAATAATAAAAGTGTGGGAAAAATTTTTTTTACAAAACTGGTGGCCTGCCAGTGGAAGTGATAATTAATTTCATGGTGGGAGTCTTTTCACAACGTACACATATAGGGAATCATCCGGTTGTACGGGTTCAACATATCACAGTTTTGTCAGTTACACTTCCATAAAGCTGGGAAAAAAAAGTGGTGACCTCCAGTCTATTTTCATCTCCCTTCAGCTCACTGTGACTGTGTGTCCTGCATCAGAATGTGTCTCCAGTGACAGCCACCAGCGACACTGGGGACCCGCATGCTGACTGGGAGCCAAACAGGTGTGCGGTCAGGCCACTGTGCAAGGGACCCACTTAGAACAACAGCAGAAAAAGACAAGAACAAAACTAAAAGAGACAGTGTCACAGTCCGGCTATCAACCGAAGATATTTACAGAGCCCGAAGGCAGCTGAGGGAAGAAACAGCATCCCTTTTGGACCAGAAAGCAAGTCTCAGGGGACCGGGGCGTTGGGATTGCTGAGGGGGAAAAACAAAAAGGGACAGAGGCAGCTCAGCCCCCATGGGCTGGGAAGAACGGGCGTGTTCCTGTGCCCCTGCTGCTGGCAAGGGTGCCGGCCTCCCCCATGCTGAGGAGCTCTGTCAGAATAAACGGGGACCAGGACAGAAGGCCAGGGCCTCTTCTGCCTTGAAGTGTCTGTCCTGTTCCTCCCCAGCAGAACTCTGGCTCGGGGTGGCCGGTTCAGGCCACTCCACTCAGGCCCTGCTGGAAAGAGCTGCCCCCTCTTACCTGCCTGGCAACGGGCAATGCAGCCGGGAAGGTGTGGCTGGCACGGGCCCCAGGAGATCGTGGCTTCGGGAAGCCCTGAGTGACAGTCAGCCACCTTCAAGAAGGGAGAGGCTGGTGAGGGAGCCAGCAGCCATGTAGCCTGGCGCCTCTAACAGAGGGGCCCCTGTTCAGCTCCACTGGCGCGCCTCAGGCTTTGCATCGCATGAACAGGGAAAGAGGGAGCAGTGGGGAAGGGGGGGTGCGGAGTGAGGGGAGGGGCACTGTGACAGATGATGCGCACTGCCAGGCAGAGTTGGAGAAAGACCCCGGACTCCGGCAGGATGGCACTGCTGACAGCTGCCTCACAGAGGGGACAGCCACTCTGGAGAATTCAGGGAGTGGCAGAGTGCAGAGGGACAGCAGGGGCGGTGGGGGGGAGGGGGGGTCCCCTGGCTTGCACAGTGGGGAAGGAGGTGGAGCAGGTAACTGGGAAGGTGGGGGGGGGGGGGTGACCGACTTTGGCCCCAACACAGCCCTGGCTGGAAGCACCTGCTCCATGACAGGGTGCAGAGAAGGGACGGGGCAAAGCCACATCCTCCTGGTCTGCCTTCAAAGCCGTCTCTCTCCTTTCCTAACCAGCAAGCAGGGCCGCTCTGGCTTAGGAATTTGGAACAGGTAGGTCATTTAGACCAAGTACAGTTCCAACTTCCTCAAGCAGGAGGGGAAAATAGGCATGGAAGAGTATAAGGCGCGAAATGCTTAGTGTTACTTGTCACCCTGAGTTGCAGGCAAGCCTGAGAACCCCCTCAGCCATGTGCCTGAACCTGGGATTGGGGGCTTGTGGGAGGAAGAGAGGGGCCAGGAGGGATGGAAAGAGAGTGTCGTGGGAGGCTTTGGTGTAAGTTCCAGGTCAGGAGTTGGGTCCGCCCTGGAGCAGCTTCTGGGCCTGAGGGGTAACCCTTCACATGGGATTCTAGATCTCCTCAACCTGCCACCCACGTGCGGTGGGGTCACTGCGCAGGCTGCCCGTCATGGGCTCAGTTTACAACCGGCGCCTGGGAAAGAGGCTGACAGGGAAACACATAAACAAGCAGTGGAAGCTGGAAATGACCGGAAGAAGCCACAGCTGGAGAACACACAACAAGCACAGTTAAGGAAGGGAAAAGAGTCTCAAACAAGGGCCTTCTTGGGAGGGAAGGGGTAGGATGGGGAGGGACAGAGAACCAGATGGTGACAGATTTCTAGGGAACTGTCCTTCCCCGCAACAAGCTGAGTCTCTTCCTTCAGGCCTGTGTCTTGAGGTCTTGCCAGGTGCTGGTCTACATGCCCCCTCGGGGAATGGCTGCTACGCTTGGGACACTTCCTGTGTATATGTCACTGCTGTGTACAACGCTGCACCAGTTCAACAGAATCAGGTCAACTCAGCAAGCAATCGTTGGAGTCCACTGTGTGCTGTGGGAGATGCAAAGATGACCAGGACACCTTTGTCATATCTCAGGGGATCCAGAAAAGAGACTTAAACAAGTGGCTCTGATGTATGGCCAAGTGAGCTAAGGACTCAAAGAATGCCCTAGAAATGCAGGGGAGAGCAAAGGGTCCATCCATCTACGAAATTGGAGCTTTTCAGAGGAGGCCTCCACAGACCTGCATGTGGAAGGGTCCCTGTGGATTTTGACACATGGAATTGAGAGGAGGAGAATTCAAGGCTGAAGAAACAGCCCCAGCCAAGGCGCAGGGTCTAAAACAGTGGGCGCTCCTTCTAGGAAGACTGGAGCAAGTCCAGGGTCATAGAAAGACAGAGTGGAAGAGATGATGTGAGGGGTACATTTTGACCAGCTGGTGAGAAAGTTTTAATAAAGGAGTGTTGGCCAAATCGTTTTCATTACCAGATCTGTGTTTTGAGAAGAGTGGACAGGTATTGGAGGAAAGTGATGGCAATCAAAGTCCCTAGGTGAGAGGATCAGAGCCAAAGTAAGGCAACGGCCTTGAGAAGAAAGAACAAAGGACAGAGAATTGGAGAGGCTGAGTCAGTCAGCTGGTCTTGATTTGATGTGAGGGATGGGGGTTGGGGGAGTTCAGGATGGGGAAGAATGGGAAGAAGTCGAGAATGACTCCATAACTTCACCTTTGAAAACTGGCTTTAAAGGCCAGGGGATCTAGGAGGTAGAGCAGGTATGGGCTGGTCAAAGAAAAACTCTAGTGTGTTTGTTGGAGATCAGTTGAGCTCTGTTGATTTCCCAGGGAAGATGAAAAGAAGCTGGAAAGACAGCATTAGATCTTAGCAAAGAGGTAGAAAGCTGAAAGCTCTTTACTTGGATAAGAGAGGATAGTAGATGAAATGACAGCAAGAAGAGAGAGGCTGAGGGCACAACTATGAGCAGTGACTCCATTTAGGAGATGAGTTAAGATAGAGGATCAAAGTGAAAGAGAAGGAAACCAGAGGAATGGGATGCCATAGAAGCTAGGGAGGTGGGCTTTCGAGAAAGAAGTCAAAGTGGGTGACAACTTAGATGAAAATGGCAGACTTCAAACTTCAGACTGAAGTGGTCAAGAGACAATCAGTTCAGAAGCGAATGAGAGAATGAGAAAGTTCCTGCCTGAATAGAACATCACCTAGTCCACACCCAGTAGATACAAGAGATTAGAGGTCAATAGCAGAACACACCACAGTCTGATGTATTGTACATATTCACATGCTCAGACACATGTTTAGTAGATGGTTTATACACATGCTGTGTCTGGTGGATGCAAAATTCCACAGAATTGTGCACCCATGTCCACCTACTTAATACCATCCACATCCATTCAGAGTGCTTGATGTGAAATTTGTTGAAAAAATGAATAAGACAATTTATAAATTTCATCAACTAATATTTATGTAGCACTTCCTATGGGCCAGGCACTGTGCTAAAGATACCATCACTAGAAATACTCTCACACACAAAATAATTTGGATTTCTTCAGTTTTCTTTCTTCCTACTCTGCCTCTGCCCATCTGTCAAAACTCATCCAATTTAAGAATCCACCCGCTCTTTATGAAGGTAATTCATAGACACCCCAAAGCCTTTCTCAACAATGACCCTCTAAGCCCCTCTTGTTTTTCAACTGCTGTTGCTCCAAACCTAGTCCAGTTTATTTTAAACCCTTAGGGTTACATTTATTTCAAGAGTTTGCCTCTCTACACGCCCTGGTGGTCTCACACCTGGCTCAGTTCTCTGACTTTCTCAACCCTTCTGCTTTAAGTAAGGATCTCCACTCAAGGCAACTCCTAAAGCCAGCCCCTTAACAAGAAAAGCTCAGGCTCCTTCCATGAGTCAGTGCCCTTATTCTTAAGTAATCCTTCTCTTGTCTTTGAAAAAAAAAAAAAAAAGCAACCCTTCAGCTATTGTTAAAAATAGATATCTGAACCAGGCTGAACTCCAGCTGACAACTGTAATCAAAATTCTGATACCCAGAGAGGGCAGAGTCCATGGCGGACGAAACCTTACAAAATGCTACCTTAACAAGGTTCTATTCCTTGTTGAAAGACAAAATATATTTTTAATTCTAAGACACATTGTTTTTTCTCACATTTTAACACTTCTGGAGCCAAAATGTCTTACAATCACCATGTGCCTATAATGTGGTAAGGTGACTGCGCCCCTCTTTGAAGGCCTCTCAAAAATATAAAGCTGTTGTGAATACAATCTTGCAATGGATGAATTCTTATAACTAAGAAAATATTGGCATGTCCCACCACTCCTCCCTGTCAAAATGCCAAATTAGTGCTTTTTAAAGTGATTCAAGCTGAAGTAAGAGGAAAGTAAGGTCATGAGAATTGGTAGAGTTTCCAAAATCTTTGATGCGGTCCTGGCACTGATTCAGGGACTTAGAGGTTATACTGAGAAGGGTTGGGCAGAGAATTGTTTTCCTTGCTTGACATTTACAGAATGAATGATGGTTGTGGAAAGTCAACTTGAGCTCCCTGTCTCAGCCTTCTCCTGCTACCCTCTGGACAAAAGAATGGAGGAAAATGTAAAATCAGAGAAGGAAGAAGCTAAAGTCGTGCAAATCTACAAAGTGGTTGACTTGATAGACTTTCAATGAGGAGCTGGCATCATCTGGTCATTTGTTTGTTTTCTTGTTGTTGTTGTTTTATTGCATTCATCATAGGCCTTAAGAGGAGAGGCTCTGGAACCAGAACCACTGGTTTGGATCTGAGCTCCACCATTAAAAACTATGTGGCTTTACGTAAGTGACTTAACCCTGCCTTAGTTTTTATATTTGTAAAATAAATGTGTTGATACTTGTACACTTACAGTGATGTCTGCCACAAGGAAATGCTCAATAAAGTGATTTATGTATTTATTATTACTTTCTACTTGAAATTTCCTCAGGATAAAAATGATTCCTGCCCTGGCTGGTGGCACAGTGGATAACACGCCAGCCTGTGAACCCAAAGGTCGCTGGTTCGATCCCCAGCCAGGGCACATAACCAGGTTGCAAGCCAGGTCTCCAGCCAGGTCCGTACCCGGAGGCAGGTGAAAGGCAACTATACATTGATGTTTCTCTACCTCTCTCCCTCTCTGCCTCTCTCCCTTCCTTTCTTTCTAAAAATAATAAATACAATATTTTTTTAAATGATTCCTTCTCTCTGAAAAGCACAAAAATAATTCCATGAAGTCCCAGAAGAAACCTATATCCCTCCCTGATGCATAATTATTTTTCTCCTAAGATGAAAGCCCTGTATACCTTTCCCTAAGATTTTCCTTTTCTTTTCTTTTTTTCTTTTTCTTTTTTTGGTAGGTGAGAAAAATCAGCATCATTATTTAGGTGAGAGTAAATTTGCTGCTGAGCAAACTCATTTTTTGGTGTTCAAAATTTCACCAGTCCCAAATAAGAAAAGGGCAGAGTTGTTCCCGCTGGAGTCAGATGCTTATCACTATTTTGTTTAACTCTGAAATAATGCTGACTTCAGAAGCACAGAACTTACCAGAAATGAGGACGAGAGGCAGGTGTGCACACGTCTCTGTAATGAATATGGAGTTCCGTGTATCCAGAGGCCCTAAGAGCCCAGGGAGAAACAAAGTACTATTTATTTCCATGAATAGACTACTTTTCATGATCCTGAAAAGGTTAAGGCAGAAGACGGGTTATTGCATATTATTGCATACAGGGAGTTATAATTTGCACATTTTTATTCATTTTTTATATTAAAAGCAGCCTCTCCTCCTGCTGTTCTTACATCACCCAGCACTCCTCCATTTCTGGGCCAGAGGGCTTTCGTGGTGGCTAGAGACAGGCCCCCTTCACTTTATTCCTTCCATCAGGCACTGCAGATGTCTATGGCTGAATGGGTGTTCTCAACGAGCCTCCTTGTTTAGAAATCAAAGGTGTGTGGCGGGGATGGAGTGGAGGGAGGACGTGGACTTGTGCCCAGGACGGCTCCTCTCAGGGCCCGGAGAGCCAAGGGTTAGCGTGGAAATCGGTCTCTGGGGCTGGGGTGGAGGTGGGCCAGGAGAAGCGGCCTGAGAATTTCCCCCACTCTCAGCCTCTGGGGATAGGCCCATGGCACAGGGAAAGTGGAAAATATTTTACAAAACAGGAGAGACACATGTCATATGGCTGTGGCCTCAGAAACTCCCAACAGATCCCCGAGGGAGGCCCCACAAAGTCAGCTTCATGGCTGCAGGCGCCTCAGAAATCCAAGGGGATTCACAGAACCCTGGGAGTTGCAACAGGGACACAGGGAAAGTCCCTTGAGCGGCCTTCATGTGCTGCACTGGGGCCTTCCCAGCAGGACGGATATCTCTATTCCAGGAGCCAAAAGGTCTGGGATCTACGGAAAGGGATCCCTCGGGACTGAAAGGAGCGTGCCCCAGCAGTGCCGTCGCGGTTCAGCTGCTTCATTAATGACACATGAGAAGACGCAGAGGCAGATTTAAGGGGGGGAGCAAACCCTCACAGGGTGCCTGCCCTGGGGAGATCCCGCCCCTCACACACCCCAGAGGAGACCACAGCAGCGGGGGTGACAGGACCACTTCTGGGGCTTCCGGCCAAAGGTGAAAACACAGGCAGAGTCTGCCTTGGTCTCAACCTGAGTCCTGAGTGCACACCAACGTGCCCTGACAGCCAGCGGAGTGGAGAAAGGCCTCCATCTGTGCTCCAGCGAGGGGAGGGGGCTGTCCCCTCAGCTGTGAGGCCGCTTCTGCCCAGCGATTGGCTGACACATTTTCAAAGCTACTCTCAAAGGCTTTGATGACCTGGCTCTTTCTGGGCAGCAGCTGAAGCCATTGGCTCTGAAAAATGGAAGAAAGCAAGTGTAACCATTCACCCCAACCTGACCCCCAAACGTCCCCCACCTACACTCTGCAACTGATGGGGTTACTTCACCCCTGTGGATTTTAATGAGTGCCCCACTTTCTGACCCCTTAGCATCCCTCCTCTAAAACGGAACCAGAGCGGCACTCTTCTTGGCTTCTCTTTCAAGAGACAGGAGGTGCCAGTCCACTGTAATCGTGTAAGCAAGACCCCAGGTTCTCTGTTGCACTGCCTCTGCCTACAGAATAGGCAGGATGCGTCCCATGTCTAATTTCCACAGCCTGTGTGAAATAGAGTTGCTGGAGGTCACAGGCATCTCAGGCAGACTGAATACTTTTAATTAGATTTCTCATTTTATTAAGTACCAAAAAAAAAAAAAAAAAAAAAAAAAAACGGAAATGGAAATGGAAATAGTACTTTGCTTAAAAATTAAGGCAATCTCAAATTTGTGTTAACTGATGAAATTTTGTATTTGAAAGTGCTTTGAATTTCAATTTTAGTATTTGAAAGGACTCTTCTAATTTGATCCTTCCAGCTGTTCAGTGGGCTTTGAGGAAACTGAGTCCCCAGAAGGAAAGCAAAACAGTTAAGAATTTATTGTGAGTCATACAGCAGAACTGGGATCCACATCCATGTTTTCCCAAGCCCAGTCAAAGGGCTTTCCAAGCTTTCCAAGCTTCTCAATTATATTAACGAATTACATAGGTTGTGAATCATTATTTGGAAGTTGTCAAATAAATTTACCCAATGAACTTGCCATGTTTTCTTGCAAACCTGCTCAATGTGTCCAGTGTGACATTTAGGCCTCTTCTTTCCCTCTGTCCCTAATGAGGCAAATAAATGAAATTTGTGGCACAGCGTGGGATAGTGGCTGTGTTGGTTGACAAACAGCAGACAACTATTGGATGTCTTTGGGTGGAATTGTGACATCATACCAGCCGCATTTTTGGAAATGCCATCTGTCGGCAAGACAAGAGACTCAGAGACAAAAGCAGATCAGAGTTATCAGCGCTCTTGGGGTCGTGTTCACGTCCAAACTTCCTCTGGGACAAATGCAACTTTTGCCCCTCCCTGTGTACCACAAAGGAGGTACATGTGGGCATCAGAGGTAGCAGCTGCTCCTGGGAGAGGCTGGGGTTACAGGACTGACCTTAAGATAACGCTTGAGAGGCACCTGCAAATACCCGGCAGCCTGGAACGCTGCATGTTATTACAAAGGATCGTGACTTCCAGCTGGGGTGGGGCAAATGCATGAAATTGAGAAGCGGGTCCCTCTATCTAAATAAGCAGAGGTAGCTTCCCGTCAGGGTCCAGTCGGCTTTGGAGCTGAAATCCACCCGCTGTGATCTATCCTCAGATCTTTCTTCTATCACTGCCGGAGTGTCTGCTTTTTGAAAGCACTTGCCTTCTATCTCATATAAGGGATTAACGAAAAGATCAAACAGTTAACCTGGGAGAGGGTTCGAGGCCCAATCCTAAATAAAATACTTACATTATCTAGGACTTCCTAAAGAAATTGAATTCTTCGACTTGGTTATCTGACTCTTACATGATTCTCATGATGGGAATTTCAGACCAGGTCAAAGGCGTGGCTCGCCGGGTGACGGCCTGATATTTCATCCCTTGCTTTACACCACATAGGTGCCCGCCTCACAAACTTCGATCACGGTGCACTCACTGTGAGCACATGGGCCTCTAAAGGGGCGTGCAACTGGTCCTTAGGACACGTAGACAAATGGCAAAAGGGCAGAGGAGCTTTGTTTCCATCAAGTTCATCCATGCACTCATCGATTCACTGATTTGTCCATTCATGTGAGTGCCTTTTAGGTGCCTACACTCCGCAATGCTGGGCTAGACGGAGGGGTTCCGAACAGTCCAGGCTGAGTATCCAATTTCAGATCAGAGCCCTTCCCTAAAATTTTCAAGGACTCCTTACCCCCAGGCTCCAACCTCTACAAGCGCCCTGCTCCTGCCCTCTGATGGAGGAGGGGCACTTTCTCCTGCAGCCCAAATTTCTGCGAGAAGTGCTCCACAGCAGAGGAAGCTGTAAACCAGACCTGTTCCCTGGGGCAGGGGAAGCTGTGTCCTCTCCAGAGGAGAATGTGAATAACTGCTGGGTCTCACGAACCCCAACACTCATACCACCCCCACCCCCTACCCCCAATCCTGAGGAGACAGCAAATGGGATTAGAGCCGCCGGAGGGGTGGCTTACAGGTAAATGTACACAGGCTTCAGCTAAGAAAAATGTCCCTTTTGCTTCGTGTGTCTTCAGTTCACCACAAACCCCAGGTTTTCATGACCTGATTTCTCCTCATTCATGCTCGCAGCATCCTCCCTCCTTTTCCCTCCATTCTGAAGTGGGGTTGGGGGACTGGCTGAAAAACATGAAGGGACTGAGGAGAACAGGTGGGTAATTTCAAAGCAGTCATGGGACTGTCGTGTACAGCGCAGGGAATGTGGTCAGTAATATTGCAATAACTACGTGTGGTGCAACGGGTGTGCTGGCAATGTAAGCCGGAAATAATACTTGACAAAGTATATAACTGTCTAACCACTTAGGCCGTACGCCTGAAATGAACACACAATAATATTAAATGAAAACTGTCATTGACTTTTTTGAATTAAAAAATTATGGGTGGGGAGGGGGACAGAGGGGAGCAAAAAGGGGGTGGGTGTAATACAACAACAATAAAAAACAATTAAAAAATTATGCCACGCCCTGCGTGGCTCAGTTCTGCAAAGCAAACGGTCACCAGTTGGGTTCCTGGTCCGGGCACACGCCTGGGTTGTGGGCTGGGCCCCTGGTTGGGAGGTGGTGTTTCTCACACCGATGTTTCTCCTCACTTTTTTCTCCCTCTCTTCCCCTCGCTCTGAAAATAAAATAACGATCTTTTCTTAATTAAAAATAATAATAAAGTGGAATAGAGAACCAATACCAGCTATAACCTGATTATCTTTAAAAATTGGGCCAGCATAGGGCACCATAGGTAATAACCACAGATGATTCTAAAAAAAAAATCACTTAAATTTGCCCTTGGCCTAAATTTGTTTACATGTGGGCATTTTTTTCAAAGTAGGTTTACCTTCCTGATAATATTTTGCTTGCAGTCTCTCAGCACTCATTGCCTGGGAGGCCAGAGAGGGGTCCATGCAGTGGGCTGGGTGCTGAGAGAAGCTGGTTTGAGACAGTAATTTGTAGGAGGGAAACCATTGTAACAAAGACTTAGTGAACAGCCAGGTAGCGTAGAGTATGGCCCTTGACTTGCAGGAGACAGAAAGTGGGAATGAGGCACAGGCTCTGTCTTAGAGAAATGTGCCATCTTCTGAGGAAGCATATGCAAAGACTTCGCCTTTCCACAACTGAGATTCCACAATGGCTTTTAATGTGAACCTAAAAAACACTGTTTTCAACACAAATACTCACTGGGCCCAGGTGGCTTTTAGTCTACTAGGACTCGGATAAATAGCAATCCCTCCAGTCACCATGCTACAATTTTCTATGTTTCTCTGCTTGTATAAAACACAACATTTCCTCCTTGTGTGTAATAGCAGAAGAATCATCTCCCAGGGTACACGAGTGTTCAGGATAATGGATTGGACAACTTCCCTCCTGAGGCTGCTGCTTGTCTGGGTTTACTGATGCCTTAATCACTGAGAAAGCACAGGGGGAATGTCTCACTTTGTCCTCGGTTAAACCATTTCCAGGCAGGTCCTGTCCCAGCCTTGCTTTCTGTTTTCATCCCTGCATCTGTGTTCCATTGCCCCTCATAGGACAGAAACCTCCCCTCATCCCACCATGCACAGAAGAAACAGGTGCCACTTGGGAGAACAGGAAAAGGGGTGAGGGTCACCTTGGGCCCCTACACAAGGAAGGACAAAAGTGTAGCTCTCAGGAACTAATCCTTCAGCCAGGTTCCACCCCCAAAATGAGTTCCTGCTCTCCCCTCACCCCCAGCCCCATTTCCATTTTGACAAGAACTAGTGATGTGAATTACATGTGTGTCACTTGCTGGGTGTGACCCCCAGACCCACCATCAACCCACCTCAAACCCGAGACATCCTTGGCATATTGCTGGGAGAGAGGGTGGCTTCATGCCAGGGGTGAGTGGGGGTTCCCAAGGCACCTCCAGCCAGGCTGACCAAAGGCCAGCACGGCCCGTCTCAGCGCCCTCACCGGAGGCACCCCAGCACACAACCTGTTTGCGCATGGGCGAGCCCTGTGCAGCCGGGAGTCCTGGCCAGCTAATTGCCGGTGACCTCTGAAATCAATGAACTCAGTGACAGGGCTCAAATAAGTTGTATCTGCTCTTACTCTGTGTCATCGTTTCAAAAAAAAAAAAAAAAAGGCTATTGTATCCAGGACAGAACGCATCGATGTGGGTGAGCACGAAGCAGAAAGCCTGAAAAAATGGCCCTATAATACCCACGGAATCAATATTAATGTAAGAGCAAATACCTGCCTCATGTACAAGCAAATGACCTAAGTTAAAGGACAAGTGATGTAGACGGTGAAGTTCCTTTTAAAACAAGGATGTGTGAGGGGCAGTTGTCAGACCCTTCCAATCCTTGCAGTGGTGGGTAAATCCCCCCAAAATGCCCTTCGTTCCCCCAACTCAGCAAGGGGAAAGTAGCCACACACTTGAAGGGCTTCTCCTGTACCTGCAGTATTTTAGGAGAAAGTTGGGGGGGACAAGAAATGAGACTCGGTGCCCCAGTATCAGTGAGAAACTTTTCAGACGTACATCTTGTAAATCAAGGCCGTGGTTTGGTTCCCCTGTCTAATCGGTGCTAACCGTGCCTGTCACCTGCTACAGCTGAGCTACCCAGGAGGAACTTAACCGCCTAAGGAGGGAGACAGGTGCTCAGAATGTTTAAGGGGCACTCTTCAACGATCCTGTAGAAATGTATACTTTTATACCAAAATCCAAGTTCCCCTGAAGAGCTAACACTTTCAACTGTCAGTCATTTGCATCTCTGTGTGAATTTGTTTCAGCTTCTTTTCTAAAACCAGGTATTGATCTGAACAAGAAGAGACCACGGAGACCCCACAGGCCACAGGTGCTGCTACCAGAAAACAGGCCCCTTGGGGGGAGACCAAAGAGGAAAAGCAGCCTCAGCCCTGCTCCATGGCCCCCGCCCCCTAAAAATACTCAGTCAACTGTGGTTTGAGCCAACTTTCTAAGAACACTAGCCATTTCAGTTTGACTTTGAACTTACTAGTCTAAATTCAAGTCCAAAACTGGATAGGTTGTGCCCAGAGCATCAAGAATTTGATTTTACTGCCCTGGCTGGTAGCACAGTGGATAAGGCGCCGGCCTGCGAACCCAAAGGTCGCAGGTTCGATTCCCCAGCCAGGGCACATAACCAGGTTGCAAACCAGGTCTCCAGTTGGGTCTGTGGCTGGAGGCAGGTGAAAAGCAACCATACATTGATGTCTCTCTCCCTCTCTGCCTCTCTCCCTTCCCCTCTTTCTGAAAATAATGAAATAAAATCTTAAAAAAAGAATTTGATTTTAGCCCTGATTGGTGTGGCTTAGTTAGTTGGATATCGTCCTGCAAAGCAAAAGGTCACCAGTTCCATCCCCAGTCAGGGCTTATGCCTGGGTTACAGGTTTGGTCACCACTCGGGACAGCTCTGGAAAGCACCCAAATGATGTTTCCCTCCCTTCCTCTCTCTCTAAAAATAAATAAATGACAATATATTTTTAAAAGAACTTGATTTTAATACCTGTTAAGCCATCCTGACTCCTTTTCCTGCCCTTCCTGCCCCACCCCTTCCCCACCAGAAAATAAGCTGCTAACATGGGACCAGATGATTTCCATGCTCTGGCAAAGAAAAGTCCAAGGGGAGAAGTTCCCAAGACAACTACCTGGTCATCATGATTATCAATAAATAGCATGTATTAAATATTTCCTTTATGCTAGCACGGTGCTAAGCTTTTGACCACCCCAGCAACCCAGAGGTGAATCTATTACTGTCTGATGATAAAACTGAGGCTTAGTAAGGTTAATCCTAGGACACGTGGCTTACAGGCAGTGCAGCTGGAATTCAGCCAGAACAGTCTGACTCCAAATGCTTCACCAATAGCTTAAGCAGCTGTGACCCTCCCTGGTCAGGAGAGCTAGCCAGTGGTGTAGCCTGCCATGGAGGGGCTGCTTGCTGCTCTGTGCCCGCCCTCCAGCCTTATCCTGAACAATGGGGCCTGACAAGATCATCCATGCCCATGCTACCTCCCAGGCTGTAGTGGAAAGGAAGCCCTGACCTGAGCTCTCCAGCGTCCTTCAAGGGGATGCGTGAAGGAGAGACAGACAGGTCTGGGCCCTACCCCGAGAGGAAATTATGGCTCAGAGAGGGATCTGAAGCCATGAGTGACCTGCCAGCCTCATGTCCATGACTTTCACAGTATGTGTCTTCCAGCTGCAGAAATAAGGACAGGGTGATTTTAGCTCTGCATATCTTAGCCTGACTCCATTGCTCCAGCCACCTGGCCAGCTCCAGACAGAGGGTGATTGTGTCTTTCTGCACCAAGATCCTTGGACTCTGCCGTGGAGGACAGACTGCAAAGTCAGGGGAGGTAAGTTTGGGTCTCAGTCGGGAACAGACCTCAGGGCTACCACCAGCAAGATCTCACCCCTCACTTCAGAGCTGAGTGTCAGCAGGAAACCACTTTCTCTCTGACCGCAGGCCTCTGAACATCCAAGGAGACGCTGCTACTCCCAACATCTGCGCACCCATGCACAGGAACCCTGAGCAGCCCAAGAGCAGGGAGGGGACGGATGCCCCGCAGGACACCGCCGTGCTTGACCTAGAAAGAGTGGCCTTGGCCTGCCCCAAGTGCCTTGCTCATTCTCCACACACTGTCTTCTCTGCCTTCCTTTCTCTGGTTTCATGAGCTCTTCTTTCTTCTGATTTTCCTCTTACTTCCGCAGATGCACTTCTATGCATATGTAGGGGTTTTTTTTTATCCTTTCCAAGACATTGTCCACCTTTCTCTCACTTTCCTAGTTTTATGGATCTTATTCCTTAGGGGGAAAACCTTAGGGTTTCATCCTTTCCACCCTCATCAAGTTCACTCTCCTCAGTCCACTCTTTGCTCACCAAAGGCCGGGCACAAGTACTTATGAGAGAAGAGACTCAAGAATCTGATCTATGAAGTGTACACACACACACCCCTTCGCACTTGGGCTCAAACTCATCAGAGCCCATTGAAGACCTTTCTCTCTAACTACGGCCTCCACGTCAACATGGCCCCTCACCCCATATTGTCTTCAGAACCCAGGAACTGTCCTTGGCTCTTGGTGAACTGTAAGTTACCCTAGAGGGCCGAAGACTAGATGAGCACAGACCAGGCAACAGACTGGAAACACTGCCACTGGATACCCTGTCTCTCATAGACACTCCTCTTACGGTCAGGAATTCAAGATCTGACAAGCTATCTATTCCAGGTCTTTTAAGAAGAAGGGAAAGACACCTAGTTACAAACTATTGTCAAGTTAATTCTTACTTTTTCAAATCTCACCACTGCCCCTTACTTGCTTTGTGAACTCAGGCAACCTTAACCTCTCTGCCTCAGTTTCCTCATCTTTAGAATAGGGATCATAAAAATCACCTGTCTCTTAGGGTCTTTGGTCACACAAATGTGAAACACTGACAGTTCTTGGTTACAAGCAAAAGAATTCAACTCTGGACAACTTAACCAACAAGATAGCTCCCAGACCTAAGGAAAAAACGGGATGCTCAGGTGCCAGGAAAGGCAGGGTGAGGAGAAACACAGAGACTTGAGGATACCGACACCTAAGTTGAGCAGGTGTCACCCAGCACCTTGCCCTGCAGAGGAAGTCCCTGTCCACCTCAAATGCATCAGGCTGGAAGGGAACAGGTGAGAGCCAGTACCCCTTGTACTAAGCCGATCCCCTCATTACCTCCCTCCTCCAGGTAAGCGTTAAAAACACAATGTCTGGCAACACCTTCTGAGCAGAAAGCTGACCAATCCATCACGATATATTCCGATCATAAATGTCAGACACACACCCCCTGACCCCACACATCAACCTACTGCTTATCATTCTGCCATTAAAATGTCATGCTCCCAGTTTCTGAGAGTCCTCTTTGAAATGACACGGGTCCCACCTTGTCAGCAAATACTTTACCTTTGCAGACGTTTGCTCTCCGTAGATGGAGAACCGAAATAGGACACTGTCTGGGTACCTGACGGGAAGCAGAACACCTGACTAGGACAAGACCCAGGAGGGAGGAAAGGAGGACTGGGAAGTGGCGGGGGACATACACCAGTGACAAATATCAAGACAGCTACTTGGTGGACAGGGGTCTGCCAGCACTGGCCCCACCTTGAGCTGCGGAACCATCTAGACGTGCCCTAACCTCTGTCCTCTGAGCACTTGGCCTCTGCACTGCCCGCCACCCAGGAATACAGCGGTCCCAGTGTTGGCTAAGTTCCAGAAACCGCCAGCCGCTGCCCAGGGCCTGGGAACTCAGCCCCTAAGCACCAGGAAACCTAACGTGGGCTTCCCACTGGTCGAACCCCATTTTCCTCCTTTGCTTTCCACCACCATCTGTGTGATGTTCAGAAATCAAAATTCTTACAACAAGCAAAACAGAACCAAGTATATGAATACAAGGAATAGGCCTTCAGTGGTCAGGGGGAAAGGGGTTGGGGGGAGGGGGGAGGCAGAGGCAAAAAGGGGAGCAGCTTAGACAAGAACCTAGTATAAAGGAACCATGGACATGGACAACAGGTGGGATTGACATTGGGGGGAATGGGTGGGTGGGGAGGGGGACAGAGGGTAGCAAAAAGGGGATGGATGTAATACAACAACAATAAAACTTTTTAAAAAAATTTAAAAAATAAAAGAAATCAAAATTCTTGTATAGCTGCATGCATAGCTCCCTGCAGTCAAAGAGAATGTATCATAACACCAGTAAGGGGAATAATTATATTAAAGAGCTTTTTAAACACCAGGCACGTTATACATGTTACCTTATTCATGCATGAGCCTGCTTGAATTCCACAACAAGCCTGCTGGGTGGGCTTTGCTACTGTCCTTTAACAGGTGAGGAAATTTAAGTCTGGGCATTAAGGGACTTGTCCAAGGTCAAACGGACAGTAAAGCCGGAGCTCAAATCCAACTGCAAAGCCTCAGACACACTTACCGCCTTTGGCAAAAGGTGCTGACTTATTACTATGTCCTAATCATGAATTCATGCGCCCGCAAAGGGCCCGTGAATATGTGATAGCTTTTCCCAAAGGTTTTACTGAGGAATACAGAAGGTAAACTTATACAGCTACATGGATGTCAATGCATGGTCACACTTGACCTTACGACTCGGGCAGGTTGCAGAGAGCCCAGACCCTTCCCTAATAGACGTTTATCTAATTGTATTGGAATTATACTGTGAGATCCAGCTACCTTTTAAATCTCCTTCTACTTATTAATATATCTTTTCAGTATGCTCCCATATTACCCACGGCTAGAATAGAAAAATGTCCCTGGCTTGGAACACCATCTGAACAGCTTTTACACCTTTTTAAAATGTGGGCATCCTTTAAAATATCCACATTTTACAATAAACAATACCATTTAGCATATTCCAACACAGAAGCATTTTTTTCCTTCTGTTCTTCTTTTGTAGTCATGGAGACTTCAAATGTGGTTGAAAGGAACAGACAAAATTAAAAGCTGCACAAAAAGTTGGTATCAGAGCAAATACTGATGGTTCATATCTCAGCAGTACTTGTGTCTGAGGAAGTCAAACATTCTGATCTCTTTCTCACAGGTGGTCTTGTCCTCTTAGGATCTGCACAGGACCTGGGTGAAGACCATGGTAAAAATAGATTGGGTCTTGGCTGGTAGCACAGTGGATAAGGTGCCAGCCTGTGAACCCAAAGGTTGCTGGTTCGATTCCCAGCCAGGGCACATAACCAGGTTGCAAGCCAGGTCTCCAGTCAGGTCTGTAGCTGGAGGCAGGTGAAAGGTAACCATACATTGATGTCTCTTTCCCTCTCTGCCTTTCTTCCTTCCCCTCTCTAAATATAATAAATAAAATCTTTTTTAAAAAAAAGCAGACTGGGTCTGTATTACCCTGAGATATAAAGAGTTTCACCAGGCCAGTTATTTAGCATCAAACTGGTCAACTTAATCATTTGAAGCTAATATTTGAATGAGTCAGCTCAGCCACGTTGGTTTCTCCAGACAAGAATTGCCAAATTCACACTAAGTCATGGAGAACAGCAGAGAATAAACTTCGGCTAACTCCACTGAATGTGTTGCTTTGAAAAAAAAAGAAAAGAAAGATTCCCTGTCCCCCTACCATCACCCTGTTGCTCACCCTGATAACTGCAACTGTCCCACATACTTCCCACTGTCACCCAGGGGGCATCTCTAAAAACACATCTCACCACCCCCTGTCCACTGACTGCAAGGTGGACTTGAAACTCTTCCTGACACAAGGTCCCTCCCAACCTGACCTCCTGCCCAATTCCCTGTCTCACTTTTCCCGAACCCACTGCTCCGATGCAGGTGTAAGAAGCTTTTTGTAACTAGCAGTTATTTAAATATTCCAGGTGTCCCCACCCCTCCTGACCACACACATGCCCCCAGGTCAACCTCAACACTGACTGTTTGAAAATACTCTTTCCTTTTATGGCTACTTTTAAGGTAAACTATTTTATTATAAAAGTATAGAGAAAATATAGTAAATCAAGAAAAACAGAAGCCAGAAACTTAAAAGCATACATAATCCCACTACTCAGAGATAATATCCTGTTCTCATTTTGATATATAGTTGACCCTTAAACAACATGGGGGTTAGGGGTACCTCCGCCCTCCATACAGTTGAAAATCCAGGTATAACTTTTGACTCCCCCAAAACTTAACTAATAGCCTATTGTTGACAGGAAGTCTTACCAAGAATGCAAATAGTCAATTAGCACATATTTAGTGTGTTAAGTGTATTACATGGTATTCTGGTAAACTAGAGAAAAGAAAACATAATTAAGAAAATCATAAGGAAGAGAAAATACATTTATGATATTTATTAGAAGATGTTTACATGTAAGTGGACCCACCCTATTCAAACCCCTGTTCAAGGGTCCCCCGCATTCCTTATGTGCACACAAACAGATATTTTCTACCCCACCATTTTGCCTTCTGAAATTTGACTTTCCTGCCATATCCTACAAGAAGATTTTTCTAACCTTTCCTCCCTTCTCAGTCCCCAAATTTAATCATGCTCACTCCCTCTCACCCTTCAGGTCTCAGTTTAAATGCCACATCCTCAGGTAGTCCTTTCCTGACCCCCCCCCCCCCAAGTAAATTACGTACATCAACCCAGTCACTCTCTCTGTGGCACAACACTTTTCTTTCATCGCATTACCTAAATTTATAATTGAGTATTTATGTGTGCGTTCATACCTTCACGCCTTTCTCATTAGGCTAAAAGTTCCACAAGTGCTGAGGAGCTTCAACACTTGTTGAATGCGTGTTGAGGGACTAAAGGAATGACAAGAAGGTCCCTTTTCCATACCTCCACTAACTCCATAGCAATCTCTACCATGTCAACTTTTGCTCACCACTAAACTATTTGCTCCTGGAAGACAAAGACTGTAAGTCTATAAAGTGGAGTTTAATATATATGAAGTCATCATGACAACCCTTTAACACCATGGCTTGCACATAGCAGATATTCTAGTTCTTTGAGAGATTGAAAAAAATGAGTTACTTGCTATATATGGGCAGGACAGGTGGCCAGTGATGCTGTTGGGTGATCCTATTTCTTAATGCAAACCCTTTTTCCTGGTTTTGCTTAATAGTGGTTTCTATATAAGGCCAAAATATAGCTGAAAAGGGGAGACATTGCTGTGTTTCAAATGTTTCATTTTCTAAACCAAACATCCAGATCATTGGACACATATGAGCAAGAGTCTCTTCATCCAGGTGTTTGAATCTTGGCTCATTCAGAGTCTAAAGGAAAAAAGAAACGATGCTTTGCTCCTCCACCAGCAATAAAACTCAGTCAATATAAATAATTGAAAGAAGATGGAAATCAGTAATTACTGTGGTAAAAACCCACATTTTCGGTGCACCACAATCTTTCTACCTTCCAAAGAGCATTGATTCACACAAGAGACAACTCTTAGGTGGAAATATCAGTGAGCTTGCTTTTAGCCTCAAATAAAATCCAACTGAAAGTGACTGAAATATCAATAATTTTCACTGAGCGCATAAGAGGAAACCTAGAGGTTGGCTAATTCAGCAGCATCAACAAAGACCCTGGTTGTTTCTACCTTTCTGCTGTGCCTTTCTTAGGAGACATATTTAGTGTCGGTGGCAGTGAGAGCTGGGGGTCACATACATAACAAATAGCATCTGGCAAAGAAGGTGGTTCTTTGCCACACCTCTTTAAGGTGGCAAACTTTGTCCTCTTCCCCTCCCCACCGCACTGCAGAGTAGGATTGGCTCAAATGCCCGCGCTTACCCCCGTTATTGGAAAGGGAGGTAAGTTTATCATGATTTAGAACAGCTCCAATCAAACGATACATCACTAGCTTTTGAGCTGTTTATGCAATTTCTGCTTCTCCAGATGTTTCTCTTTTAAATCATCCCATCATTTTTATCATTGCTGAAAGCTTATCTTAAATATTTCTTCATCATTTTAAAATTTTTTCAAAAAAGGTTAAACTGGGTCTTTCTTCACTTTTCTTGTTTTTCTTTCCTTTCTCTCCCTGCGGGCCATCATATTTCTAGTTTCGGAATGCCAAAAGTTGTAAATAGGTTTTTGAGAAATGACTGAATTTAACCCTAAATTATCATAGGAAAATGACTTAGTCGTAAAATAGCAGTGGTCTCCCTGGAGTGATTTGAAAGAACTACTGAAAGTTCTTTCACAAAGAAACGTTTACTAACCTTCTTTATAACCTCAAATTCCTATTATGTAAGAGTATGTCCTTTTGGGTGAAAGCTTTGGGTTTTCTGTTAAAATGAAACTACCTATGGAAGAAACGACATCTCACTTCACCACTCAAAACTTATCCAGTAACGTCCAAGTTCAATTGGCCATACAAAGCTCTGAGAAGGGCTAGACCTGCCTTCTTGGCATCATCCCCAGACTTGGCATCAGAAACTCACTACCCAACAGGACCACTGCACTCTTGCATTCTGAGCATGCCCAGTGCTTGCCTCCCTCTGTCCTTCCTTTCTAATGGATCCAAGGTGCCCTCCCTCTCCATTTAAACATCCATGTTTATCAATAACCTGCCACTAGCATTGGGCCTGTAGCACTTAAATTCTGCCTGGATTACAATTAGTTTTTTAATTCTTCCTGATTTAGTAAGGTTTTCTTTGGTGTAAAGTGACAGAAACCCAATTCATTCATTCATTCATTTAACAAATATTTATTTAGTGCTCACCATGTTGCCAAGTTCTAGAGTTATGGGTGCAGCAGTGAAAAGGCAAAAAAAAAAAAAAAAAAAGGCACGCAATGCAAGTTTAGTGAAGCAAAAACAGGGGAGAGAGAATATCTTGGCTCATGTCACTGAAAAACTAAATTTGGTTACAGTCACAAGTGAATCCAGGGATGTCATTAGAAATGAATCTCTCTGTCACGAAATACTTCACTTAATTCTACTTTTCTTGGATATGCTTCATTCCCTCATTCCCTGGCAGGATTTCTTCACAGAGAAATAGAAACGGCCACTTGGCAGCCCTATGCTTGTAACATTCTAGAGGCAAAAATGCTAAAGAAAATAAGAGTGATTCTTTCCCAGGGAATGGGCATTTTTAAGGATTTGCTAAGGGGACTTCAAGCCAGGGGTACATACACTTAGCCTGAGCTTTTCTGTGTGTCTCTCAGTCATTTCCCATAATTCCAAGTTGTTTCTAGCCTCCCTGGTGGGCAGCAGTAAGAAGTTCTGGGTATCCTTGGGGCTCCCAGAAGCCAATGAATGGGAGGAACCAAAAACTAAAACTTGGTGATATGTGCCGCCATTTTATAGGGCTAATTTGTAAGGCTGGTGTTCTTGGTATTCTAGAGGTATTGTGTTTTCTACTAGAATCTTCGTCTAGGATTCTGGCAGGCGCAGTCCCTTCGCCTTGCCTGAGGTGAAGGTAATCAATCAGCCAGGATTTCCCTAGTCCAGGCAAACAAAAGACGCATTGATTGAACTTTACAAATCAATATAGTAGAACCCCCTTAAAGTAACAAAACATTGATGTTAACAATTCATGAGGAACGAACATTTGCACACATTTTAAAGGTTGCACTCTAGAGAAGATCGTTAATAAATTATGAGCATTTAGGCACAAGTGAAACAGCTGTCTCAGCTTCCACAACTGCTAACACTGCTTGAACTGCCTCTGGGTTTCTAACGTCCCCGCCCAGCACTCCCGCTCCTGGTTTCTCAGCAGCTAAGTCGGCACTTCTTAGGTAATTGCAGTAAGTTGGCACTGGTAGCCCGCAGGAAGGAATGTCATGGGTGCCTACATAATGCTAAGCCCAGAAAAATCCTTAGGTTTCCAGACCTTTGTTTTACATGAAAAGGCTTTGGGTTTCACTAAGCTTTCTCTGTGGAATGCTCACAAGCATCCTCAAAGCAACCCTGGGTAACCGTAAAAGTAGAGCTGTGTCTATGCTGCACCCCAGAAAAAGTAATGCACCCAATGTGAAAGCTACTGGAATGCTGCGACTCTCCTTTGGTCACTTTCACACACTGAGGTGGAAACCCAGTACGGGACCCAGCCCATAGGGCATTCCGACAGGTCCGTAGCCTCCAGGAACCTGTAGCTGAGCATGAGGCCTTTGAAAGGGGCTTCTGTTATCTTGGATCATCCTGGCTGAAGCTGGCTTCTTGGCTTCCTGGGCCCATGCACCTCACCCTAGAGGCTGGTTCAGCAGGAGGGGAATAACCCATTAGCTCCTCCCACCCTCATTCCAGTAATTCCTCATCCCATTCTGTCAATGGATGGCCAGAATTAACTTTTATTGGATGCTTATCATGAGCCAGAACCCGGCTAAGCATTTCCCGGGCGTATGTCACCTGAGGAAGGATATCTTGCTTGCAGCATGGATTCGAGTCAGATTGCCCGAGTTCAAACTGTGCTCTACCATTGCCTAGCTGTGTAACCCTGGGCAAGTTACTTAATCTCTCTGTGCCTTGTTTAGCTTCTTCATCTGTAGAAGGCGCTAATAATAGCCATACCTTATGCGATCATTGGGAGAATTAAATGAGTTCCTATAGAGAGAGAATATAGAATAGTGCAATTTGAGTATTAGCTATTAATAATATGTCTGGATTGAAAACAGTTTATGATGAGTTTTGTTTTTTATGTTATGGAGTTTTTCTCCTCATGATATTTCAAGGGAGTAAAATCGGCATTTGGCTTTTTACTGATGATCATAAAATGTGAAGAATTTTCAGATAGAATCTTTTCTTGAAAGACTCATGACCTAAATAGAACTGAATAACTAAAAATTAAACATAAGCCCTGGCTGGTTGCACAGTGGATAAGGTGCCAGCCTATGAACCCAAAAGTTGCTGGTTCAATTCCCCAGCCAGGGCACATAACCAGGTTGCAAGCCACATCTCCAGCCTGGTCCATAGCTGGAGGCAGGTGAAAGGCAACCATACACTGATGTCTCGCCCCCTCTCTGCCTCTCTCCTTTCCCCTCTCTCTAAAAATAATAAATAAAATCTCTAAAAAAATCTTTAAAAAAACCAAAAAACTAAACATAGTTCTTATAGACTATTTTGCTTAATGTTATGAATTTTAAAACAACAAACAATTCAACAAGGATTATAATTATCATCTATATTTCTCTACCTTGTTAATAATTAATTTAATTTTATAAGTATCTCCGTAGGTTCAGAAAAACATAGTTTTTTCCTAAGGTAATATTATTAATGTATTCTCTTATTATATATATTAATTGACATTCTTTCCCTACTTGTTTATCTGAAAGGTCTTAGTAATTATTTTTAAATATTTTATTTATTATTTTTAGAGAGAAAGGAAGGGATAGAGGGAGAGAGGCAGAGGGAGAGAGAGACATCAATGTGTGGTTGCCTATCACCTGCCTCCAGCTACAGACCTGGCTGGAGACCTGGCTTGCAACCTGGTTATGTTGCCCTGGCTGGGAATCAAACCAGCAACCTTTGGGTTCGCAGGCTGGCTTCTTATCCACTGTGCCACCAGCCAGGGCTCTTAGTAATTATTTTTATATATAAAATGATAGTTCTCACAATCATATTAATTATTGCAGTATTTTACTCTGGCAGAAATAAATATGCATTTATACTTCATTTGACTGAGAGGTTTAACTGAATAAAGTACATAAAGAGATTTTTTTTTTACTTCAAGTTACATCTAGAGTAAAACGTACCAACATTAAAATATTCCAGTATCCCAATACTCCTATTTTAACAACAAATTCAAATAATATGTGTTCATTGTACAGATATTTTTACAGTGATATCTTATTATGTTAAATAGATTATAATACGATCACTGCTCTTGAGTTCAGAAATGTCAGAAATGATATAGAAGTAAGTATTCATCTATCAGTCCTTCAAAGGCTAAGGCTGAATCAAACCTGAGCAGGATCTTCAGGCTAAATACCAAGCCCAGGATTCAGTGAGTCTCTAATACAATAATCTGCAGGCATGAAGGATGATAGTTTAAAAAATAAAGATATGGAAAAATGCCAAGGGTAGCATCAGAGAACATAATAAAACAGGATATTGCATTATATAAATAATATGCTCCAAATTATTTCCATGTGACCTCTTTAGATCCTGAAGAATAGAGACCCTCTCTAGCTTACACAGATCAAAGAAGTCTGGCTTCAGGATAAACATTGAGCGACACAAAAAAGTCTATGAAATTGAAGAGGCAAAATTTAATAGAGCTAAAAAAGAGGAAGAAAAAGCAGAATCAGAACCAGTCTTAAAACCTTCATCTAACATGGCACAGAATCAAGAGACCATGTCTAAAGTTGATCAATACAGCAAAGCGTTAAGGACATTTTTTAGATTGGACAAAGGAAACCAACAAAAAGAGTAACAATAACTGCATTAAAAATAAGGAGAAGAAGAAGACAAGGATCGTGTGATACTACTTTTCAAAAGACTGTATTCAATAGATATGTCCCAAAATAATCGATCAAAAATCAGCAGGACAAGTGTTCTAATCTAGAGACAGACAACCATACAAAACACTAAACAGTCACTTAAACACAGTGGCCTCTGGCAGGTGGGTAAGGCAGGCACTGTTACTTCTTGTGTAAGGCTTTCTACCTGATCTTTTTTAATTCAACTTTTACACATTTCCTGGACAGAAAACTTCAAATAAAATGGCTGATTATATTAGAGACCATTTTTTCCCTAGGATGTTTATGTCTGGATGGATGGTAACGACGTTTGTATGTGAATTCACCTCTCTTCACCTGTGACTATCTTGAGATGAACTGCAAGCTGGCTGGTGAGATCCTGGCCCCTTTCCTCCACATCCAAGGGCAGCCCTTCTGGACCTACTTCCATCCAGAATGTACCCTTCTACATTCGATGCTGCTACCCCTGATTCCAGCGAAAGTGGAAAACTTCCATTGTTATTTAAAACTCAGATCCGTTCTCCAAAGACAGTACAGCCAAACTGTTTCTCATTTACATTGTGTAACTCCCCCAGTCACGTGATAGCTCGTTATTCTATGACAATGTGCAATGTTAAGGTAAATGGCTTCAAGAAGCATTCTTAAAGAAGATAATGTCCTTCCTTGCCCCATAAGTCAAACCCTTGATAAAGTGACATTCACATACTGATTAGTAACTTTTGCCCATTAAAATTTCTATACAGATTTAATACCATTTTCAGCTTTTGTTTAGTGAATATTTAATTCAGAAAGCTATGAAATAATAGGTAATTATAGCTCGACAAGAACACATATTGACATGTAGCTTAAAAGATGGTGCAAGGTGCCTTGTGCTTGCAGTGAGTTTATAATTTAAACACAAAAGAAAATTTTAAGGTTGCCAATCAAACATTCATCAGAAGAAAGATTCATGGAGGATCGAGCATCCTCAGGGCACTCAGGCAAGGAAGATGCTAAAAATAACACAGGAGTAGGTTTGCCAGACCTGGTGGAGGCAACGTTCCAAACACATCCAAAAAGAATTGATTAGTTTTTTCTAATGTTTCTCTCCCTTGAAAGCAAAGACAACAACATATAAGGGCCAAATTTGGAAAAGATGTTGGAGACAATAAGCAATGGGTCAGAAGTTTGAATATCAGTTCCCAATCCTTTCTTTCAACATCTTTTCTCAACGTGACTTGTCCTCCAACATCTTCAACCCTTTAAATGGAGCCCAGGTTCCTCTTGCTGTTTCTAAGAAACTCATTCTCTCTCAGGTGTAGGAACTTAGTGACCTATCCCATGTAGGGGGCAGCTGCATTTTTAAAAAGCCCATACAATACAGCGGTAAAGGGGTAAGTACGTACAGTAGACACTATCACACCAATAAGTAATTAAGCATCTTTTCTCACAAAGAGTTTGGCCAAATTGAGAAAGAAAAATTTATAGAGTCCTTCCATCAACTCATCCCCTACCTTACAGAAAATGGTCAGTAGATCTCAAAAAAAATTTTTTTTTAATTTAATTTTATTGTTGTTGTGTTACATCCATCCCCTTTTTGTCAAATTTTAACATGCTTAAGAATTTTCTGGAATGCTGCAATGGACCAGTCCCATTTCCTGAAATTCTGAGAGTCTAATTCAGCCCCAGAAAGCTATACTTTTTACCAGCACAATGAGCAATTCCTATGTAACCCATCCCTTGACCCACATTTGAAAATCACTGCATTGCACTAAAAGATGAAAGGGTTACAGAAAGCTTCACTTCTGTCTGTTGCAGGGAAATCCCAGGGTAGATTTTGCTAAGAATGATGTCAAGGACCAGCCAGGGTTCAAGGTAGGGAAGAGAGTAATGAAGGGAGATCGACCTCCAGGACCAGGTGTTCATTTACACTGTCAAGTAAAATGAGCAGCATAACGCAGACTTGCTGATGACAGGCTAACAGAGGTCCTGAAGCCAACAGTCTTCTGTTTAACGGTATTGCCGGAAGAGAAAACACGGCCCCGATGCCAAATTATTTTGGCTTCAGACTTGAGTAAACAAAAAAGTAGGTCACTTACAATATGCTCTCTACATTCATGGATGGTTGAGGATTGACTGGAAAGCTAAAGAACTCATCGTCATGGAGATGGTTATGGTTTTAGGTGCCCGGGTATGATGCCTGGGGTGCAAACATCCCACCAGAGAAGAGAATAGACTTGCCAGTTAAAAAGACTGGAAGATTCTCATCAATAAGCCACAGGAAAAACAATCAAAGGAATCTTGGGCTAACACAAACATATTTCCAAAACCCCAATACTCCCACATCCCTTTTTGACTTGGTAGTTAATCCTAATACTTTTCCGTTCATTTTCATGTTGTCTCATTTTAAGGTATGGTTTTGCAAGAATTATGCTTGACCAAGACGATCTTCCTATTATAGAATCTACTAATATTAACTAAGGAGGTAAGGGAATTGACCTAAAAACCCAAGTTAGGCACCAAAGAGTTATAACATTGCATTGTCAGTACTCAGAGGATATTGGAAAGTTCAGAGTCAATGACTACTTAGTGTCAAGTAAATAAAATAAAAGTTAAACTTCCCTGCAACCTAAACTTAGTATTTTCTAAGGCAACACTATTCATAGAACTATGTGAACCACTAATATGCACCACATATGCAGTTTTAAATTTTTTAGTAGCCACATTAATAGAGGTTTAAAAAAGGGGAAGTTAATGTATATAGTATATTTTAGCATAATATATTATCATTATAACAATACTCAGTATTTTCAAACTATTCATATTCTAAAATAGTCTCTTTTGTTATACCAAGTGTTGAAATTCCGTGTATATTTCAAGCTGACAACATGTCTCAATTTAGACTGTTAGACCCATTTCAAGAGTTCAAAAGCCCTATGTGGCCAGTGGCTGCCACGCAGGGCACCACAGTTCTAAGATCTCAAACGGGCAGGAAATTCAAATAGAAAAAAGGCACTTATTGAATATATTATTTTAACATGTATTATATGGCATTGATTTAGAGAATTATAAGCATCTGTGACTAAAGGAGAGCCCTGTGTATTCTCTTTAAAAGAAAATATAGAGGGTTTTTTTTGTTTCTAAATTAGAAAAAGATATCCATTAGTTAATTTTTCTGATGTGGAATCCTTTAACCCAGCAGAATTTGAAGCCAATGCTCTGGGATAACATGATTCATTTATAACTCTAAAAAAAATCAAAAAGTCCTGACAGTAAAATATGATGCGGACAGGGTGAGGGGAAAGGAAAGGAGAAAGAGGAGGAAGGAGGGAGGGGGCAGCAGGTCCTATGCCTGCCACAGAGGAGACTGGGGGGGCGGGGGGACACTTCACCACTGCACCTTTACCAAGGACCAGTGCTGGTCTTGAATAAATGTATGCCTCTACACCGCCTATCGCACCAGTCTGCAATTATTTATTGCTCTGGCTCTCTCTTCTCCATATTCACAAGAGACTCATGTGACGGGTCACTGACATATTCAGAGCAGCTTCCTGGTGGATACTGATCAACAGGGTCTGCCCCACACAAAAGTGGGGACAGTGACTTCCAAAAAAGGTCTTCACGCCTCAAATGCCTCTCCCACTTTTCTGTTTGAAACACTAAGAATCATTCATATAAAATATGGAATCAAGAAGCAAAGGAGCCTTGGCTGGTGGCTCAGTGGATAAGGCACCAGCCTGCAAACCCAAAGGACACTGGTTTGATTCCCAGCCAGAGCACATAACCAGGTTGCAAGCCAGGTCTCCAGCCAGGTCCGTAGCTGGAGGCAGGTGAAAGGCAACCATACATTGATGTTTCTCTCTCTCTTTGCCTCTCTCCCTTCCCCTCTCTCTGAAAATAATAAAATCTTAAAAAAAAAAAAAAAAAAAAAAAAAAAAAAAAAAAAAAAAAAAAAAAAAAAAAAAAAAAAAAAAAAAAAAAGCAGCAGCAGCAAAGGAATAGGTAAGGAAATCAAGACAAAATGGTTTTAGCTAGAGTCAGTGAAGCCTTTATTGATGGAGACAGATGAGCAATCGCTTAATAAGAGTAAACTAATAAAGGACCTTGAAACCCAGTAAGGGACTGGGACACCATGCAGAGGTGAGCAGCAGGTCCAGGGAGGGGGCTGAGGCAGAATGGAGAGCCTGTCACATCACTTGGGGGACCAAGGAGACCATTTCAGAAACATTTTGTGGGGCAAGAGGCTGAAGGTCAATGGCATTGAAAGATGTGGAAGCTGGACAATGAAGGGGACATTCTCTCTCTTCCAAGGAAGGTGTCATCTGGAGTTCCATGCCTGAACTTGATACCCATTTAACCTTTGGTCCCTCCTTATTCCTGATGCTCGGATTCCCACCAGATCATCTTGTGGGGTCCCTTGGAGCCTTCAGGGCTGCTGTCCGTGTGAAACTGGTTTATGGTCCCTGCACCGACACTTTCTTCTGCATTGAGATGAACAACAAAATCCACTGGCTACAGTCAGCTGCTACTTGACTTGACTGCTCTTTCTTTAGTGTCTGCGTGTTACTGCTCACTTAGGAGGAGAATCGGTGCTCAATACGTGAGAGAAAACAAACTGGAAGATGGCTTTCCAAGGGCTTCTGCAGTTGAGTGAGACCACTGGTTCTTGTCCCTGATGCGGACAGTGAGAGCCACTGGGCCATCTGACCTGGAGGAAGCTGCTTTGGATGGGGGAGGGGGCCCCAGCAGTCACAGGCATGCTCGCACATTTTCTGGAATTTGTAAGGAATTAAGATTTCTTTTTAAAGGGTAGGAGGAAGAGCAAGTCAAGTTGTTTATTCCTCCTCCAAGGGATTTTATGTTTGCAGGCTTTTTATCTGTGTCAGAGATTCTCATGCCTGGGAGAAGGAGGCAAGAAGGGTTTCCTTGCCATGCCCTTGTCAGGAGAAAAACGTCAACCTTCCTCCATCAGCCTGGAGGGGAATCTCTGCCACCCTGGCTCCCTTTCCTTTTGGCCTTGGCCTCTGCCTTCTTGTGCCTCCCTTCCAGTTACCCAGCCAGGTGGGTGCCAAGTGCAGGCCACTCCCCCAGAAGCCCTTGCCGGCACCTGCAGTTACCTGGCAACAGTGACAATCACGCTAACTGGAGACAAAACAGCAGTGGAGACCTGAGAGAGCAGCTCCTTCCAGAATCTACAAGAAGGAAAGGGCAGGAAGGCAAATAGCTCTTTTTATCAATGGCTTTTCATCCCATTCATACTGTTCACCTGAATTCCCAACTCCCAACATCTATCATCACCTGGTAAACACGGCCTCCCAACGGGGAGGTTAGTAACAGCCACAGAGATTTATATGGAACCATGTACTTGGAGAGGCTCAATATGCAACCCCCTTCATGCCAGTGCAGAACGCTCAGGAGTTAATCAATCCCAGCCCCCATCTGTATTCCAATCCAAGGGTGTATAGTGACCACCTCATTGTCCTTAAATTCTGTGTACTAAGAAGTACTGATAAGCAATTGTCTTACTTCTTGTCACCCTAGCCACAATGTCACAGTAAGTGGCACTGGGTGAGGGTAGGGGCACATAAGCATCCTAGATAGTAATGCCCGATATTTACTGTATCCTTACTCTGTTCTAGGTGCTGCTCTGGGTGCTGTACAGACATATTTACCTTTCAAAGCAAAGTTATGAGATCAGTAATATTATCATCTCCACTTTACAATGAGACAAACTGAGGCTCAGACTGGCTGAATGTCAAAGGTCATACATCTATTCAGAGCAGGGCCACAATCTGAACTTGCTTCAGGATGGGAACTCCTGTTCTTAATCATTTTGTTATATGTAGATAAAAGGTGAGAGATTGTAGGAAATCCTAAGAGGGAGCCTGGATGATAAGGCAGAAATGAAAATTACCCAACTATAAGAGTCAGTGGATGAAAATTAATTACACTCAAGTCACCAACTAAAATATGCTAAGGAAAACTTAACTCTGCATTAAAGTGATATTGTGTACTAATATGGGAAGCTGATCAATCCCTGTTAGCAGAGTCCTGTAAAATTATCTAAATATCCATAGACCTTGGGGCATATAAATGTCAACCTCCTGGGAAGATGACCCTTGAACACCCTGTCATCCTCATCGATCTGATTTGAAGGGAAAACAACATGGCCACGTGAGTCAGCAAAAACAGAATGGCATGTGGATTGAGAGGACTGGAACTGAAGTCCTGGCTCAGCCATCCACCCTCTTTGTGATCTCAAAGAAGTGAATTCCATAAACATTTATTGTGTCCATGTCTTGCACCAAGTACTGATTTAGGAGCCGAGGACATAAGAATTATCAGACATCTACTATGTTACAAAATGGGGTAGCGGGCTCGTAGAACAGGGAAAATGGTGACACTTCTCACATTCTCCTTGCCTATAGTCAGAGAAGACTAATAGCAACTTCTGAGGTGAGCATCACACTAGGCAATGACTGTGAAAAGGACTAATAGGCTATGGAATGTGTCACGCAAAGTTAGCGGTCATTGTTAGTGCTGAAAATGAGCTATTAAAATAATTCACAGATACTACTGTGGTTATAACCTACATGAACTGATCCCTTCCAACCTCGATAACTCTGCTGTCCTCTAGCTCTGCCTCTCTTCTTAGTTGTACAGGCTAAAAATACTCCTGCCTTAGGGTCCTGCCTAGAATGTACTTTCCCCAGTGATCTGGATGGCTCATTCTTTCATTTCATTCAGAACTCTGCTCATACAGAGAGTTCTCCCTATTCACATGATCTAAAATGGAGATCAAGTGTGCATACACACATGCAAATACACACACATATGGACAAACATGCTATACACTCAGACACCTATACAACACACACACACACACACACACACACATCACTCTATTTCCTTACCCTGTTTCCTTTTTCTTCAGGGTGCTATTCTTCCTAAAATTACATCTTTACATGCTTGCTCACATGTGTTATCTGACTCCCCCACTGGAATGCAAGCTCTGTGAGGGCAGGAACTCAGTCCTGTTCAACAGCCTATTTTCAGTGCCCAGAACAATTTCCTGACCCATAACACAGCTCCACTAAGGACTAAGACATAATTCACATACCATACAATTCACCTATTTAAAGCGTAAAATTCAACAGTTTTTAGTGTATTCATAGATTCGTGCAACCATCACCACCATCCATGGCAGTACATTTTCACAGCCTCAGAAAGAAACCCCACTCCCATGGGCAACCAACTCTCCATTTTCCCCAAAGGCCCTGCCCACCCCCAAGTATAAATAAGCTACTTTCTGTTTCTATAGATTTGCCAGTCCCAGTCATTTCATAGAAACAGAATCATACAACATGTGTTCTTTTTGAACATTAAATTTTGATAAATGAGTGGAAAATGTTAAATATAATTATGTGCCATACCTTCTAGACATTAGTAGCTCCACAGAAGGTTTCCTGCCACGAGTTTTGAGCAATCTAATATTTAATCTAGAAAATGAAGGGTTAGTCTGGCAATAATCTCACTTATGTATAGCACACTTTTGTTTGGCTGGTTTTCAACAGGGCATTTTGACAGGAGTTGAATGAAAGCTTCCCTTTGCATTATCAATAGAAAAAAGAGAGAGAGAGCTGACAGCTTGTAAATACTTAAAATGAAATGCTGAGAGGCCTGTGTACGTATTTACTTAAGAGACCAACTGTTTGCAAACACTCTGAATTACAAATGATTTCATTCTGGTCTATGCAGAGGTCAGCAAGCCTGGTGCTGTGATATGTTGATTACAAATCATTCTCTATTCATTAAACAGTGACCCTGACCAGCCAACTTTGGTAAATGTAATTCCATGCATCACAGACTTGAAAATCATAAAATGGCCTTTTGCTATGTATAAGCATTTCCTAATTGACCTCACCAACTCAAATGGCTTTCCCCTTCAATTATTTTAAATTAGTGAGGTTTTAGTGCATCAATATGCTCTTCTCCAACATATATTGATCGTTAAACTATTTTTCATATTTGATGCACAAAGAGCAGTGAGCATCAGTATCTAAATCAAACTATGAACTAGGTTCTTGGAATTGGAATGAACCATCGGGTGTCATGTCTTGCCCAGTGCTGGAAGCCCTGTGATAACTGCCCCAGCATGAATTCATCTCAGAGATCGGAGCACATCATAACTTAAAGCAGCCTCCACCATTCCAGGCAACTTTAATTTCAACTGAAGTTATCATGAACTGAGCCAAAAGAGCCAGTGCTATTTCTTTATACTTGGATACTTCCTTGGCATCCTTAGTTTTAAAAAATGTTCCCCCATGACTGTCTCCCTGCAACTACTTTCTTTTAGTCCATGTTCTGGCCACTAGGGTAAAAAGGAAGCCTACATTTTCCTGCCCAGGGCAAGTAAGTCCCTCCAATATTTGGAGACAGCTTCTCCCTAGGAGTTCTTCCCTGAGCTAAACCATCCGCAGGTCACCTTACAACTTGGTCTGCAAACCCTCTCTCTGCTGCATGCCCATGCTACTCCATCACCCACCGCCACCACCACTTTTCTGATTACCACCATCAAAATAATTCACAGCTGTCTCTCAGCACCAATCTGAAACATGGGCATTTAACTGTGACCCTTCCCAATTTAAATTTTAAAAAAAGCCCATCCATGCCTCCTGTTAATTGCTAAAATAACTTCTTGAATGCAAATACATGTATAAGAATCATTGAGAGTATGTAGATGAATTCATACATAGTTGGTGACTTCTGTACGCTTTTCATTTTCATTTGTGGGTCAAGGACAGCTTTGAGCTAAAAGGAGCAGATCCCATTTAAACAGAGGACAAGATCCATTCAGGAGCTCTGACCTGCCTGTCCTATCTTTAGACACATGTATTTTCAACTGAAGTTATCATGAACTGAGCCAAAAGAGCCAGTGCTATTTCAGCAGCTCTGAAAACAAAAGCAATAATACCACGCTTCTTGTATCCACGTAATGTGGAGCTTCCCCAAGGAGAAAAAGTACATTTCAATGTGCTTCCCATTTAAAGATGTCACACATGGAGTGTCTTGTAATTTCACAAGTCCTTCATGAGGTTGATCAGAGCTATATGATAAGGGGAAGAACTGACAGCCTATTTTTATCAGAGACACCATCTTAATGAGAATACTGAAGTTCAAAATCTAATCTGTGCCCATCCTATACATTCAAGCACAATAACAAATTTGTCCGAAAGTGAACCAGTTTGGAGGTCTGAGTCCCATCAACTGCGGCTACTCCTTCATTTTCAACTAGGGAGCCATCTCAGGCCCAAGCATGAAACAAGCAAGAAGTGTCAAGCAGTTTCCTCCCAACAGAGGGAGAACAGACAGAAGGCATTGAAGGTTAGTCCAAGCAGTGTTTAAATCACAGCTGCAGCATTGCTGGAGGAAATTACTTCACCACCCTTAGTCTATATCTTCATCTAAAAATGGGGCCCTGGCCCTGACTGGTAGCACAGTGGATAAGGTGCCGGCCTGCGAACCCAAAGGTCACAGGTTCGATTCCCAGCCAGGGCAACATAACTAGGTTGCGAGCCAGGTCTCCAGCCAGGTGTGTGGCTGGAGGCAGGTGAAAAGCAACCATACATGGATGTCTCTCTCCCTCTCTGCCTCTCTCTCCTCCCCTCTTTCTAAAAATAATTAAAAATAAAATCTTTTTAAAATAAATAAATAAAAATGGGGCCCTGGATACCTACCTCAAAAAGCTGCTGTGAGGCATCCTGTTTGATAATATACATCGAGTGCAGTAAACAGGCACATGGTAGCGGCTCATTAGTAGTGGTCCATAAACAAATGACAGATCAGAAATTTGCTTGGTGAACGCAGAAGTACAACAGAGGACGTCGGCCGTGTTTAAGGACTTTCTCTCAGGCTACCAGAGGCAAACAAACTGCCTCCTTCCTACTCTACCTAAGGACCGGGAGCAGTCAGCTAGAATGCATTCTTTCCCAGGCAACAACGAAGACATAGCAACACCTCCCAGATTTTCTATTTTCAGGCTCTGTGCAGACAACACCCTCCCCTGACACTTGTCATTGTAGCATGACCCCTTTGACATCAACACTGGTTTCAGATCCCAGCTCTGACAGAAGATTTTTCTTTCTTTATAATCAATAGGAAGACAGTTGAACCCAAGGGCAAGCTATTCCTTATATCTAGGGCTGGATTGCTTCTGAAGGTTTTCCTTTCTTTTCTGTTTTTAACTTCAGTCACAAATGGTGACACTTTTTCCTTGAAGTATCTTGTTCTTTCACCAAACTCATCTGTTTGAGGATTCCTCTAACTGTGGACTGATTCCCATCTCCCCCCATCCCCCCAAATCCATCATCATTAAATAAATGTCGAGTTTTCAGTTTTAACTTTCAACACAAATGCACTGAATGCCTTTTTGCTTATAAAAATAGGCAAAGAACACAATATAATCTATGCTTTTAAGTCTGAGTTTTTCCTCTCTAATTCTTGCCCAATCACTCTAGGTCATTAACCAAAGGTGAGAAAACTAAGACCCAGTGAGATCCAACCCACCTAAGAGCCTGAGAAACCCGACCCACCCAACGTCACAGAGACAAGTCCTTCAAGCAACACTCTCTCCATCCCATTCCCCTCCTGCCATGGCACAGGTGCTGGGCTGAGCCTCCTGATCAGACATGTGTGGGGGTCAGGCATTCTGATCAGACATTCTTGAGGGATTACCTTGCTTTCCTGGCAACCACAGGTGTCAGCACATCAATCAGGCATTTCCTGGGGCAGCCAGTGGTTCAAGGGCTGAACATGGAGTATCAGCCGGTGGTTCCTCTCAGGACCAGCTTTTCCTGGCATGAGGAGAATGCTCTTTCGGGAGGTGTTTGGTCTCAGGGGACAGTGGCAGCTTTAACTCTCTCCTTGTCCCTCCTACTGTGCATCTACAGATGGGGAACTGACTGTGCAGCAAGTAATGAAATAAAGATGCTAAAGCTGGAGCTGGGGGTAATCCAAGCTGATGTCCACTGAATCATGAGGAGATTCAATGCTGCCACTTGTTCTTCTATCAGGTTTGAGTGACTCAGTTCTTTAAATCTTGTGGCAAGAAACCTAGAAGCTATTTATTTCATTAACGAAGGACTCAGTCACGGGGTAGAAATGTAATACTGTTCATTTACCACCACTCCTTTACCCTGAGAACCAGATTGCTGCAAACTCAATGTGGCGCTGATTCAGTCAACCCATCACTGAGGCAACGTTCTTCTGCAATAGCTATTTATGGCCCAGCACCATCTGAAACACCTCTTAGATCCTCTTTGAAGTGTTCATGTCCCAAAAAGGCAGGCAGCCTGATTTGACGAGAATGTCACTGGTTGTGGGTCCAAGGAGAATGCATCTCAAGGTCAGCCAACCACCTTGGGGTCTTGCCTTCCAGCTCAGGCGACACCTCCCTCTTACCCTCAAATTTATTTCAGGACAAATGTTCTCAGATAAGAGTTATAGGCCACCTCAGCTCGGGGACAGTCCACTGCCCACAGTAGCAGGGAAAAGGGGAAGAGACTTCAGTAGCTGAAAACATTTATAACACTTGCTTTAGACTTGCCAATGGCCTGACGTGATCCCCTTGGTCACCCACATGACTTCTCTGTGCCACAGTCTCTCCAACTGAAAATGAAGATATTCACTCCACATTGAAATGAGGGAAATAAGTGATGAAATGAGACTGATCCCATAATGGTGGGTAGTTGGAGTAGTTGGACATCCAGCATGAAGCCAAACTGCAAACCTATCTATAGTACAGTGAGGAAGCCCTCTGGCTTGCTCTCTCCCACTGTCCCCTTTAGAGGGCCGGAGGTCTCAGCTGAAAGAGTGATCACCTGCCCTGACCCAGTAAAAGGTCGCCATTTCAACTCCCAGTCAGGACGCATGCCTAGGTTTCAGGTCTGGTCCCCCACTGGGGCACAGCCTAAGAGAAACAACCATTTGACGTTTCTCTCCTCTTTTTCCTCTCTCTCTAAAAAAAATTAATATTTTTTAAAGAGTGATCACTGGGGAAAAAACAGCACGCACACACACGCACACGAAACAAAAACAAGCGTTCCTTGCTTCCTCCCTCCTTCCAGGGATCCCCGGTGGCAGTATCTGCTAGAACGCCTGGGGAAGGCTCCCAGCTGGTCTTCTCATGCTGCGCAGCACTGGAGGGTGGCTTCCCCAAAGCCATCGAGCAGCAGGCCCGCAATAGATGAAATCATTTCTTTTCCTTTCTCCCGATCGCTGGCTAAGTTTCTCAGTCCTTTCCGGAGGATTTAATCCACTAGTGGACTGTCCCCATTTGAGGACGGCAGGGCTAAAGTTAGTACTGACCTGAACACGCCAACCACAGGGGGAAACCGACCACAGTTGCTCTCTGCTGCAAACTCGCCACCTGCCCGTTGGCACACCCTTCCTCCCCCAGAGTTTGCGGGACACAGTTTTCTACCGGCGTTGTTTCTTGGAAACGCCTCCAAGCCAGAGAGGGCTTAGGAAACCTGCCCCTTGGCCCTTCTCCCGCTGCTGATTTTCACTGCCTTTCCAGGGGCCTGCTCTTCCCCACAGCACAGCACCTTTCTCTCGAAGGTTGGTCATTATTACTCCAGTTACGTGGTGACCCCCCCACCAGGACCCTTTTTTTTTTTAAGATTTTTTATTTCATTATTTTTAGAGAGGGGAAGGGAGAGAGGCAGAGAGGAAGAGAGACATCAATGTATGGTTGCGTTTCACCTGCCTCCAGCCACAGACCTGACTGGAGACCTGGTTTGCAACCTGGTTATGTGCCCTGGCTGGGGAATCGAACCTGCGACCTTTGGGTTCGTAGGCCGGCACCTTATCCACTGTGCTACCAGCCAGGGCAGGACCCTTTTTTAAATAACAAATTTTAAGACTCTGAGGAAGAGCATAGCCAAGGGAAGGAAGACATTTTCCCTTCAAATGGCTCTGTGAAAGGAGCTTCCGATTGCATCCTCCATGTTCGTCCATTTCGGAAGGCCCAGAAAAGAGGGTTGAGAGAGAAGCCGACAAAGACACACGGTGTGAGGATTAACTGATAGGATTGGGAATTTTCCCTCAGAGAACGGTTATCTCAAGGAGATGCACAGGTGCTTTCAAATGCGGGAATGTGCGTAATTGTAGTTTGGTGGTTACGGGAACAAACAACAGAAACCCTTCCAAGCTAGCTCTCCTGGGATTGTTACAGGCTTCTAAGGGGCTCCGGGACACCCAGGAGATGGTCTCCTGGAGAAATGGGCAGGGCAGTGGATTTGAACTGAAGGTCACCAAAATCTACAGTAGCAGAGGCTCAAGTGTGTTTTTATATAGAAAATCGCCTTTAACGTGACTCATCGGCAGGCTGCCCATCTGCTTCCTCCTCCAACGACGAGCAAATTCTGTCCAAGTTGTGTCACTCAAATACCACGGAGAACCCCAGTAGCTTGGCTTACTTTATTTTAATGTCTTTATTTTTTCAGTCATTTAAGGGCTCACAAAATTGAGCAAGAAGGTAGAGAGATTCCCATATGCCCTTAGCCACCACACACATATACCCTTTCCCATTGTCAACATCCCAGACCAGAGTGGTATATTTGTTGCAACTGATGAACCTGCACTGACACATCATTATCACCCAAAGCCCATAGTTTGCATTAGGGTTCGCTTGTGGTGTTGGTATAATGACATGCACTCATTGTATGGTGTCATCCAGGGTATTTTCACCCCCCCTAAAAAGTCTCTGTGCTCTGTCTATTCATCTCTCCACCCCCACCTGCCACCCCTGGTGACCACTGATTTTTTTATTATTTCCACAGTTTCTGCCTTTTCTAGAATGTCATACAGTAGGAATCATACAGTATGTTAGTTACCTTTCAGATTGAAATAATATGCAACTAAGTTTTCTCCATGTCTTTTCATGGCTTGACAGTTCATTGATTTTTAATAATGAATAATACTGTATTTCCTGGATGTATCACAGTTTACTTATCCATTCATCTACTGAAGGACATCTTAGTTGCTTCTAAGTTTTGGGAATTATGAGTAAAGCTACTATAAATATCCATGTGCAGGTTTTTGTGTATACATAAATTTTCAGCTCCTTTGGATAAATACCAAAGAAACAGGATTGCGGAATCATATGGTAAGAGTATATTTTATTTTATAAGAAATCATCACAATGTTTCCCAAACTGGCTGCACCATTTCGCATTCCCACCAGCAATGAGTAAGATTTCCTGTTGCTTCTTAGACTCATTAGCACCTCATCTCGTTGGTGTCTGGATTTGGGCTCTTTAATAAGAATCTCATTGTTTTAATTTGCATTTCCTCAATGACCTAGGATGTGGAGCATTTTTTCTTTTTTTATTGTTCCGGTATGTGGGCTTAAAAGCACAAGCTTCACAGCCTGACTTTAAGACCTGGATTTGACCTTGGACAAGCAATTTGATCTCCTTTTCCATAACGTAAAAATCATTTTGACCTCCTAAGACTGTGAAAGGATTACATGAGCTAATGAATGCAAAATCACTTTCCATATTGCTAACTCAAGTCCTTGTTATTACTATCATCCCCCACAGCCTCCTTTTTTTCATTACTGTACCTCAATCTCACATGGTTATGGCAGAACCTGGCTTCCAACATTGGGCTGACGCCTTGCCCAGTGATTTTCAAATTACCACTTAGTGCAGCTATGTTGGATTGTTTTTAATTTAGCCCAAGAAACATTCACCACTTATTTAATATTCCTGCCAAAATTGCATATTCTGATTCTAGTCATGAGGGAACAGCAGACAAAACCCAATTTGAGGGACATTCTAAAAAATAACTGGCCTAAATTCTTCGAAGCTGTCAATGTCATGAAAATCAAAGGAAGGCCAAATAACCATTCCAGATGCATGATTCTGAATTGGATCCTGGACCAGCAAGAAAACATTGCTGTAAAAAGAACATTATGGGGACAACTGGCAAAATGTAAGATCTGTAATTACTAGCACGTCATTGTTAAATATCCTGAGTGAATATTCTCCTTAGAAAATATATACTGAAGTATTTAGGGACAAAGAAGCATAATTTCTGAAACTTGTCAATGGTTCAGAAAGATATTATCTATAACATGTATAAATCTACACTATATAAAAACATAAATATGTAAAATATGTCTTTGGCATAATTCCCAGATAATTCTCTACTTGGGACTCTTCTACAAAAGACCTGTGATTTCTTCTTGTCCTTTGTTGAATGAAGCCTAGTACAAGAAGTGGTAATTTTTAACTATTCTCCTTCTCACACACCAGCGAGAACACAATAATTACCATATGTGCTGCAAATGAACTTTCACAAGTTATGCAGAAGACTTTACAATGGTTCCTATTAAATTTTGTGTTTTTATATTCATATATATGGATAGAGAGAGAAAGAGAAAGAGAAAAAGAGGGAGAGCCAGCAATAAAACAAATTCGGCCGAATACTGAAAGTATGTATTACAAGTAAGGTACGAGGTGGGATAATAACACCTGATATTATACAGGACGTGACGACACTTTCACATGACTTCACACTTGATTTGATTCCACTGAATTCTCAATGAAGTGCAACGAAACCATAACTTCTGGGGGTAGGGCACAAAGAAGAAGTCTAAACTTTCAACCAGGAAGGCAAAACCATGAAGTTTTTTAAATGACCTTCCTGGAATACTCTTGCTGTTTATCATGTTGCCTTGTAATCACAAAGGGGTTGGCCTTAGTCTAGGGCCAGATGGTGACAACGATTTGCTTCTTGAGCTGCCCTGGGCACTTACTGAGAGTACACAGGATGAGAGAGGCAAGATTCTCCTAGCGTGAGAGCCACAGGAAGAGAGACCCACTGGGGAAGCAGGTCTGAGCCTCTCACTGCACACCCCTCCAGGCCGGATGCTCAGTCCTTACACAGAGTACCCCACAGAACTTCCCGCTGTGGTTAAATACCCCTTCTTCCTTAGGGACCCGGGTGGATTCTGCTGAATACAGGCCTAATTGGAGTCAGTTCAGGGGACATGCAACAGGACTCAGCTAGGGCAGTGTGCAGGATTCAACTGATGGCGGCTCGGAACCTGTTCAGAAGAGAAGCTGTGGAATAATATTTGAATACTTATTATGTCCAGGTGCCTTCCAGTGCTTCAGAGGCTAGAAGCAAAACATTACCTTTTCAAGATTCTAGTTAGGAGACCGGCTAGGACCAAAGTGTCACCAAGTAGATGGATTCACAAGAGACTTGAAAGGTGGTCGTGGGGGTGGAGGCCGTCTTCCTACAGCTTTTGGTGTTTTCTGCTGGCAAAGAGGATTTTAGTGTTTTCAGCATCCAGTCTCCCTCTTCATGGATGCTGAAAAGTGGCTGGGCAGCGGGGCTCACCAGACTCCACGTTCCACCGTGCAGACAATCTGAGAGCGAAAGAGCGGTGTCCACTCTGAATGCTGTCTCTCCGACCTCCAGCTCTATGCCACTGTGTCAGGATTGTCGTCAACGGGTGATTCCAGCCTCTGACTGCCTTTCCCAGCGGGGGCAGAGGTCGCCATTTCCCCTGCAGGTGAATTCTACAAAGTTCTAGGAGCCATTCTGCAGGCTCACCCCCCGCTAACTCTTCTAATTTAAGAAGCAACCAATCGCCTATATTAATCTGCCTTCCACTTAAAATTCCTGGAGTAGTTTCTGCTTCCTGGATTGAACTCTAACTGATTTTTTCCTGTTTCCCTGATACAAAGAGACAGGCTACAAGAGGTGGAAGTGGTGAACCACTTGAATGAAGTCCTCGTACAATCGAAACACGATAGCTGGAAGTTAGTGCCCCTGGCCCATGGCACAAAGCTGACTTTGGGCATCTGGATGGAATGTCTTTCTTGATGAGATCTGTAGTCCTAAAACAGAGATGGCCCCTCTGCACAAACTATGGGAGGGGGCCTCAGACTGACCAAGCTCAACACATAATAAGTATTCAAATGCTTATCCCACAGCTTCTCTTCAGGAAATGAAAGCTAACTTCCCTTCATTATCGCTCATTTTTTACTTCCTAAGGCAAGAAAGAGAGGCAAGTTCTCCAGACAGAAATGAACAGAGATGATGAACAGTCCTGATGAGCAGGGTTCAGAAAACAGCAAGCAATGCAACCAGGAGCAGGAGCTTAGCACCCAGGCACCCATAAACAAATACCACCTCTATCTCCTGAAAGGCAAAAAAGAGAAAAGATAGGTCAATAATGGAGAGAGTTAACATTTGCCCAACATACAGGGTTCTTCCTCGATTTTCACAACAAATTAAAGAGTCAAATACTATTATTGTCTCTACATCCTGGGTGAGGGGACTAAGGCTCAGGAGAAGTGAGGCCACAGCTATTCAATATCCTAACCCAGGCTTCTCTAACTCCCAAGTCTGTTCCTTTAACCACTTGCAACATAATATGGCTCTTCACAAGGTAATTGCCGATATTTTTTTCCACTGGCCAAAATAGTGTTTTCTAAGCTGAAAGCGCCCAACCATTGATTAAACCCAGCAGCCCTCATTCATCAGTTTCTTGAATGAAAAATACAACAGCGGGTTTCAGCATTTTTATTCTTAGCTACCTTACTAGGAAAAAAGCAGAGGGAAAGGGAAAGGAAGGAAATTAGCACCGGAACCCAAGATAACAAATTTAAATCCATCTTTCTGGCCTCCATTGCCAGTGACCCCTGGGCTCCCCAGGGTGCTTCACCAGTTCCATGACTCCATAGCCTCCTCACCTTACTTCTGAACCCACACAGGACTCCCAGTCCCATAGCCATTTATTCCTCCCTGGCCAGTAACTGCCATGAAATTGGGTTTCCCTGATGGGAACTATAAGTTTTCCCTCAAGAGCTCCTGGCTAAAACTCTCAGGTTAGAATAACAATGGAATTGCCCCGGGGCCCTCGCACAGCCTCCCCCTTTGCACCTTTGGTCCAGGGGGTCCTGCAGAGCTTCGTTACAGCCTTACAATCCTGACACTCCTCCCTGCTTGTCACCCAAATACCCAGAGAGTCATTCATCACTGACACCCAAGCCTTTACTGCTCACTGTTGCAAGAGGAAGTTTGGAGTCTCTGGGAGTTAAAACCTGGCCCCATTTTTCTTTGCTGCTGACAAATTCTGGAGAGCAGGAGGGATAGCAGCAAGATATCTATCATCTTGCGGGACTGACAAGCAGGTGGCGTGACTCTCAGCCGATATAACTGCAAACTGGCTTTAATCCGTGGCCTGTTGATTGGCTATAACTATATATTCTAGGGGCAGGGGAATACAGACAATATTGTTTTGTTTGCAGAAGTCACTAGATACCACTTGGATCTGGTTAAGTCCATGAACCTTGAAAAAAGACAGTTTTAAGCTAAAATCTGAGGACATAAAGATATCTGCAAATGTCAGCAAAAATCTGTGCCAAAAAAATGTTCCCTCTCACTGAATTTTGCTCATTTCTTCTGATAATATTCATTGATTATTTCTCCATTTCCGAAGATGACCCTGGGAGTACCAAGGAGGTTAGTCATACCTTTGCATCCTGAGATTTACATCCACTATATTCATGTGTAAAAATATGCAAAGGATTTATCACCTTCATAATTAGTTCTAATTCAATGCCATTACTATAATAATGTTACTGTCATTCACGTGCCTTGAATAAGTTTTCCAGGGGTAGAAGGATGGCGTGAAAGGGGTGGCAGCATGCATAATGCTGGTATTGACTGTAAGAATGCAACCCATTCTTACATATGCCATATACATAACAGCTGGCATATGTTTCTGTGAGCAGAAGGCTGAGAACCAGCAGCATTCTACGCTCGTCTCACTCACTTGATTGCAGTTTATGGTTTGTACCCCTAACCATGCCTCCTACGGCGCCTCAAACAGAAGGAGGTGACAGTACACAGAAGGTTCTGGACGAAGACTGCCTGGGATGAAAATCAGATCGCCAGCTCCATCAGCTAGGTGATACGGAGCAAGTTTCCAAATCCCTCTGTTTTTCTCATCCGGGATAATAATATTATTACTTCATGAGATTATTATGAGGACTGAATGGGATAATAATTTCAAGGTGCTTAGCACATTGCTTGGCACAGCGTAAGCTCTACTAGTGTCAACTGTTACTACTAACTTTTGTTATAGTAGGCACTGGGAAAATGCTGAATGGGCGAGTGAGTGACTGATTCTCAGATGTAGCAAGAGAAGAAAATTACCCAAGAAATATGAAATTGGCCAGGTTATCTTCTATTTAGGTGCTTTTCTGGGCCAAAGGCTGCCACACTTTGTTTTTGCTTCTAAAGCACATCCATTCAGGTACTTGTCACATGCCCCAAGGTAGAGGGATGGGGGTCTACATGGAGTACACTGTCCTATTTAGTGATCAATAGCCAGCCAGCATCGGCAAGAACTTCGGCCATGGTCAGGAATACACTTTGTAGTTATGCCAAGTAATTTTCTTCCAAAAATACTAACTGCCTTCTGTGGAAATCAATCTTGTAACTTTGGCCTCAAGTAGCATTAGAATAAATCAATTTCAGGAATAATGGGAAATCAGGACATTTGTATCCTTCTACTGGGAGGGTACTTCAAGTAACCCTTAGCCGGCAATTCAGCGAATGACTAGTTGGACAGCAGCCATGTACAACAGTCACATTTTTAAGAAAGGGCATTCATAAATTCCTTTCCAAATATTCTGCAGAAAAACTTATGCAATAGAAGAGAATGAGTCATGCAGGATCAATGTCTCTGTGACCTTCCCACCAATGTTCAAAGGGAAAATCACAGATATGTCATACATTTCCCACATCTTTGGCCTTTTGCCCATGCTCTGTCCTCAGCCTGGAAGGTCCCACTCTCCTAATCCCAGCAAATCATAGTGGCATAGTGCAGAGATCAGTGGCATGAGTTCAAACCCCAGTTCCACACTTGCCCAGCAAGGTGATACTAGGCAAGTTATGTCACTTCTCTATAACTCAAACTCCTAGGGGGATGCTAACTGTACCAACCTTGTAAAGTTTGGGAAAATTTAATATTAGAATAGGGCAGTTCATGAAATATAGTAAGAACCACATAATTAGTGTTATTATTACCTTAAATCCTAGTGCCAGCTTTAGACACTTGGGAAGGTTCTTTCAGTCCCCTGGGCAGAGTTACACATCTCCTCCTCCATGCTTGTAAGAAACACATTCAAACCCAACCATCACGGCAAATGTCTGCCCTGCCACCAGGCAAAGGCATTAGGGATGCAAACACCATTGCTTTACTCTGAGAGTCCTTGAGCCTTACAACAGAGCCATGGACATGACAGATGCCCAATAAATATTTGGTTAATATATGAATGCAATAATTATATGCTATTTAAGCTTTTCAAGCTCCCCATCAGTCAGTATTTTTTCCTTCTTGCATGAAACCATTGAGTGATCGCGGTTGCTATGGCTGCGTCTAAAGTCAAATGAGGTAAGGTTCTGAACTGTCTCCGAGTTTGTACAATAGTCATTGGTATCATAAAAAAAAGAAGAAGAAGAATTCATTATCCGTTCACAGAGCAGATTAATGTTATCACTGAGCCTGCCCAGCACTTGCTATCTCTGGAGATGAGCCTTCACGTCTCCTTGGGCAGATGAATTCTCGAGCCTGGCACCCCTCCCTCATGGCCGGGACATGGTGCATGTCACAGCTCTGAGTCAATCTGCAAGTGGAGAAGGGCCCTGGCAGGAATGCAATCCAGGGAGTCACTAAAAATAAACAGTCAGTAGCAGGCCAGGAGAACCTCGCCTGTGAAAGTGAGAAGGGGGTGATGAAATCAGCAGCTTCCTGGCAATGGGAAGACGACCTCTTGTCTGAGACAGAGTGTGAGAGAGGAACCGGGCCCAGGGGAGCTCCGGCCACCTTGGGAAGGCAGTGTGGAGCTGCAGGGAAAGCACGAGGCTTGGGATCGAGCAAATCAAATCTTCATTCTTCCATTTGATGAATTAACTTTCTCCTCCAGGAAATACATAATCAGCTCTGGCTAGTGCAGCTCAGGGGATTGAGCACTGTCCTGTGAACCAAAGGGTCGCTGGTTCTATTCCCAGTCAGGGCACATGCCTGGGTGGCAGGCACATAAGAGGCAACCACACACTGATTTCCTTTCCCTCTCTTTCTCCTTCCCTTTCCCTCTCTCTAAAAATAAAACAAACAAACAAAAACTTTATAAAAAAAGAAAGAAGGAAAGAAAATGCAGAGTCAAATGATGAAAACTATAGAGATCCTTATACTCGTAAGAAATGGCCCCTCCTGGACTCACAGGACTGCATTGTCTTCACTCTAGGTGGGAAAAAGCTGTCTCTGCTCCCTTTTCATTTAAATTAGCAAGTTTGAAAGGAATTTACCAGGACAATAGGCATAAAGGTTTTCTTGGGATGAAACTTTTATCATCAGTCTGCTTTTCTTTCGCCACCATAGCTTTGAAACATAGGACGCCATGCATACAGTGTGATTCATGGCCTATGTGGACTTTCCTTACCTTAGGAGCAGACGTTTAAGATGCAAACTGACTGGTGAACCTCACTAGCCGGCTGCCTGCAGCTGCTGGGAGCTGATTTTGCACATCACTTCCCACCTCCGCGTTCAGTCATCCTGGCAAACGACAAATGCTATAAATTAGGATTTCCCCCCTCTTGCTTCAAAAGCTGGCTTACCAGCATACTCTAACTGAACCCCAAAGGACCCAAGATACCCCCAGCATCGCTGTCTGTTCCAAATGTTACAAAAAAGAAACCACAAACATACAAATCCTAGATGGGGAACATTCCAGAGATACAACATTATAAGCATAGAAATAAGGAAAGAGAAAAACCCTGGTATATCAACACCACATTCCCACCACATGTGGTTCTGGCAATGAAGTGCCTTGGGGGGTTTTTTAATGGAAAGTTAACTGTAAGATTCCAGGGAATTTTGAATCAGCCTTATTTGGATATTTGAATATATTCAAATGTCATATTACAGCTAGAATGCAAACGTCTCAATTGCACATCAAGGGTAATGTAATAACGGAATAACCAACTTGTCAAAATAGGTGACCTATAATTTCACCCAGTGAGCCAATGTAGTGTTGCCCTTGTAACCTTCTCATAATAATGGTCAGATGAATGAATAACCTTTGTTGCCTCTTCCATGTTTTATCTATCCTCTTCAAGTGTACATGGATTGTTCTTTTCCTTCTGGAACTCCAAACATTCTGCTGTTTCCCCAGGCTGGTACTTGCTGTAGGAGAGGAAGAGAATGCCTTGCCTATAGGAGGGGTTTGGCAGTTCTCAAAGGCCTTTCTTGTGCGAAACCTCAGTGAATGCTTAGACACACTCTCCAAACTAAGTGCACCCATCTTCTGATGAGGAAGATGTTCACCATGACAGTACGAGCGGTGGATTCTATATCCTATTGTCATTATTGCTAGTGGATATCGAACACTGACTATCGCAGCTATCAACACTGCTGCCATTAGAATAACTACCAAACTGTCTCTGCGTCTTTGCATCCTTCTTATTGTCATAAGGTTCAGGACAAGAGCTTAAATTCCACACCCATATATTAAGTCTCATGTCAAAATTTCAAACAAACCAGTATGTGGTCTTTTTTGGTGGCTGCTATGGGACAAATATCCTCCATTTAGGGAGGCTTACAAAACGGTGGATTCCCCGAACACAGGAGGAAGTGCAAATCCTAGAGAGTAGATATTATTGTTGTTACGTCACTATTGGCATCCATCCTGTTCATCACAACCCATCATTTGAATTTGCCTCCCGTATTTGGGGAAATAGCCAAGTTGTAAGTCATCACCACTCCAACACAGGAGTTGGCCAGCCTCCCTTGCAGCTAGCATTCAGACACAGGAATTAGTTACTGCCAATCAGGGATGCTATCCTCAGATTTTGATTCGGAAATGAACAAGATGAAAGAGACTGCGAGGACCTTCCATCTTTGCATTCTTGATGCTGAGGGGAGGCAGAGGTGTCTCAATTTTTATTCTTTATTTTTTGCGGTGGCACCAGCAGTGGTGGCTATTCCCCCAGGGACTTCAATGGTATATTTCCTATGTAGAAGCAGCAGCCATGGAGCGGCAGCAGTTTTTCATTAGGTCCATGGCTTGGTTTGGGGCAATGTATCTCCAGGCTTATCCTCAAACCCAGTTTCCCAATCCACTCAACAGTCCTGGGACCCACCCAGCATTTTTTAATTAAATAAAATGCTTTTCCATTTATTCAGCAAGTCAGTCTCTATTGCTTAGAAAACTCTGAGTAATGTAAGAACTCTGACTGACACAATCATTTTTCCTATTTCCCAGATATGAAAAATGGAGGCTTCAATAGGCTAAACTGCTCAAGGTCACATCAGCCAAGGACAGAGCAAGGATCTGAACCAGGACCGTCATAATCCGAAGTCCACCTTGTAAACCAGAAAGATCATACCACAAAAGCTATACAGCTGATGAATCCAAGTTGTCCTTGTTTTCTTGTTCAAATAAATTCTAGAACTACCCAGTCTAATCTGAAGTTCTGAGAAATAAAGTGTCAAAGCAGAGGCCACAACCCGAATCTTCTGATTTGATGTGCTTTCCATGGTCCTCGGCATCTTCCTAATCCTGTCACATTCTTGCTTTACATATTTTGATAGGAATTTCTAAGTGCAATTGAGTTCAAGAATATTACACAGGAAGGAGATTACAATTGCTTTTGGCACCACACACCTTCCGTGTTCAGTGTCCATTTTACCGAAATTGATTATTTGCTAGTTCTTTCATCCAAAGTCCATTTTCTATTGTTTACCAGAACTGCCATTATTTTTTCCCACATTCTTGAATGATATTGATTTCTAGATTGAACATTATTTTTCTTCAACACTGAAGCTACTATTTCATTGCTTTCCAGTATGTTTGTGATTAATAAGCAGTTTGCTACTGATCTGCTTGGCCTTCTCTTGCAATTAATCTGTTTTCCCCCTGTAGTTTGTAATATTTTATTTTACTTTAATAAACTGCAATATCAGCCCAATGTGAGGTTTGTTCTTACTTTCCTTGCTTGGGACATGCTCTGACTTTGATTCTTAGGACCCTTGTCTTTCATCAGTTCTAGAAAATTCCCATTCACAATCTCCTTTAATATCACCTCACTTCAGTGGGATAAACTGCAAGTTACCCTCCAATATCCATTTTCTTTATTTCCTTGAAGAATAGTACTATCAATTTCTTTTTCTGGGAACATAGCTAGATCCTCTCCCTGCCTCCCTAGTGGCTTTCTAACATGAAGAATTGTATGTGTATTTTCTGGATAGTGCTTTTAAGGAAAATAGGCACGGATGCCCCTTTTCCCTTCCCTGCACATCCCGGCACTGCCACCTGGCCCTGGAAATAGACCTGGGCAGGAGCTAAAGAAGCCATGTGGGATCCTGAAATAGAAGACAGAGACTGAAAATTACAGAGCCTCTCGACCAGCTCTTGACATCTGGACTGTTGTGTAGGAGAGAAATAAATCTGTGTTCTTTACACAAAATATGTGCGGGTCTTATCTTTTAAGCAACTTCTATTACATCTTAACAACTGTACCTCTCTCTCTCTACCCTCTCCCTTCCTTACACCGTCCCTAATGTGCTTGTGCATATGTGAGCATGAACAATGCCTTCTCATTATAATCTCCATTTCTCCTATTTACGTCTATACTTTACTACCTCATTATTCTCTGTGCTGCCTTTGAGGCAACTGTCTTCAAAGTTCCTTCATCCTCTTCAGATCTAGTATGTGCCTTTGACTTTCTAATGTCAACAAGTCTGTTTTCAATTGCTATTTGGTTTCTTTTTAAATTAAGCTGCTCTTTTTTAAATTAAAATATTCTTTCATTTTACGCTTTTGTTGACGTCTCTAACATTTAAAATTTACTTATTTCATGATGTCTTTCAGGTTTTTAAGTTAGCGCAGTTCTCAGATGGCTAATGTTCCTGTTTATCTTTAGTTTCCTCTTCAAGATGATTCATTTCCTCATCTGGTTGGTAATTTTTTTTATTAAGACTTCCGTAGGGCTAGTTATCCCAATGGATACCTGTGTGCTTCAATTGTAGGACTAACACCCACACACATAAGAGCAGTTCGTTTGTTTCTGGTGAATTTCTGAGGGTTCAAAGGTCCTAGACCAGGTTTGCCGGTAATTTCTCAGGCTGAAGTCTCTATATCCCATAGGTTGTATACATTTGAATCCTGTATTTACTCACGTTTAGGTCATGGGGGACACCTTTTCCCACCTACAGCCCCAGCCCAACTTCAAGCTTCTTTCTTTCTGCTTCTGCACAACAGTTGTCAATGTTTTCTCTAGTCCCTTCTTGGGGGTGAGGCACCCCTCCAGGGCTCCAGGGTTTACCAACAGAACTTTGTGGTGGTTAGGGTTAGCTGAAATATAGAACACCTAGGCAATTTGAATTTTAGATGTAGATGGTTTAGTATAAGTATATCCCATTCATCTTTTGGTTATATATTCATACTAAAAAAGATCGATCTATTGTTTATCTGTAATTACAAGTTAACTGGGCATCCTGTATTTTTATTTGCTAAATCTCACCAACCAAGTCACAATGCTGTGCTCAACCTGGCCTGAGGCCACATGTCCTACCTGGCCTCAGTACCACGGGCCCCAGATTCTAGCACATACAGGAAGGTTCAACAACATTATCTAGTTACCACACTGGCTCCAAGTTCCTTTTTCCTACTGTAAACTAGACTATTTCCTTTACTGTTTTCAATCCTGGTTATATATAAATATTTTTAATTGCTACCACATTTTATCTAGGTTTTCTACGTGACAGTAGTGGGTGGGAAGGCTTGTCCCTGACAGCTGTGTGCCATTTGTCAGAAATACTTTAATTACTTTATATATGCCCCTCACCCTCCAGTTGACTACTCCCCTACGCCATCCAGCAGGAAGCCTGGAGCACTGGGCTTGATTCACTCTAATTAATTGGAAAACAAGTAAATATGCAGGAGCACATCCTCATAACTTGCACTTCAGGGATGTGGCCAATCTCAGCCAAAGGAAGTTTTCTTATTTGGTTTAGAAGGGATGGGTTTTTCAAAGAGAGCCAACATGTTTTAGCTAAGGTTTGACTTCCAAAGAACCTAGCTATCCAAAGATTTTTATATTTTGGGAACATAGAAAAGGAAAAAAAACTTCGGACTTGGCTGCATTTTATTTTCACTGGCCCCACTGAAATATGAGAAGCTAGAGAGTGAGGCAAAAACAGAAAATTATTAACTAAAAGGGGTTCAAACATGTATATTTTAAGACATTTGATTAGCCAAAGCCTAGAAAATGGAAGACACCTTGTCATAGAGCGAGACAGAATATGCTTTTGCACGGAAATGTTTCCCTTTCAAAATAGTTCTAAATAAAGTTCTCGGAATAGAAAAAGAGTGTTTTGTTTTCACTTTAGGCATGGGAAATCCCGTGGGCCAAAAATTCCAAACTGTTTCCAGATATTTTCTGATTTTTTTTTTTTTTTAATAATTCCACATTCTTCACATGATTTCCAGGCAGGGCTATTGTTAGTATTATTATGCAGGCAGGGCTTTTGATATAATCTCCAAATAAAATTTTACTTCTGTTTTTGTATTCTTTGTGTTAAAGCTATTAATTTGTTTAAGATAAGCCTTTAAAGTACACCACATTTTTAAAATTCTCTTTTGCTATATATACATTATATATATATATATATTTTTTAATATTCCAGGAATCTTAAAAATTGATCCATGCCCTGAGCTTTCTGCAGCCTCTCAGGCTCTGCTGCTAAAAAATTACTGATCTGTAAGCCTCAAAGTGTGCGTGCCTTCTAAATATCTCTTACCTTGATGTGAGTTCACAAAAATAAAGTCTACATCCTGCTATAGGAATTATTTCTAATTCAAAGGAAACGGAATAATGCTCCTGACCTGTGTCTCTTGTCCCAGAACTTCTTTGTTGTGTGAGCTCTTTGGCTCTAACCCACCTACCTCTACCTCCTGAGTCTGTTGGAATCTCTCTAAAATAGGTCTGCCCCACTTACAGAAAACGTACTGAATGACAAAGTATGACTCCCCAAGCTTTGAAAATAAATTAAATCAGAGAACCATAGGAATTTGATACACGTTTCATTAGACCTAACCTTGAAGCCCGGAAAACATTTGGAAATTACACAGAAACATAAAGAAGTGGGAGTTATGTATACCTTCACCACTCAGATGAGTTTCTGTACATAAACATATTTTTAACAAAAATGGAACCAAGCTCTACAAGGTTGACTTTGCTTTCTTCATTTATGTATACGTACAGAACATTTTCCACCATATTAAATATTTTTCTATGGTAGCATTTTAGTGACAATATATTCCATTTTATAAATATGTGTTAATTTATTTCATCAGTCCCCTATTTGGGGTTGCTGTGATAATTATCCCTGTAGAAAAGCTATTTTTGCAGTCGGCCTTGATTACATCATTGGGATAAATTCCCAGAAGTGATACTGATCTTTGGTGAGAATAATACACACATATTCAAGCTTCGGGGTACATATTACCAAATTACCTCACAGACATTTCTCACCAGTAGTATTTAAGACTGTTTCCTCGCTTGAAGAAATCATGAGTAAAGATAAACTATAAGAGATGATCTTTCCTACAGAAGTATCCCTCCTTAATGAAAAGGATTTACAGAGTGATTTCTTTAAACACTGCACTCCCTCAGCACATGTAAAACATTATTCAATTTCAAGTAGGATTTTAAGTGTCTATGGACATTTTCTGTAATGCAATTAACAAAGAAAATAAGGTATTTTCTCTATTTGACTTTTGTTTTAAATGAGCACTGCCACCTCCCAGAGGATTCTTTCTCTTCTGTCCTCATCTTGACGGGGAAGGGGGAGCACTGTGCAGCACAGGGTTTCTGCTCCTGATCGGTGGTCTAGTTCCTAGTCAGGTTCCCAGCATGCACTGCACCAACTCGGCAGCCTGACATGCTGAGAAGCCTTCCCCGAAGCCTGCAGCCCACACTCCCCCACCCCTTCCCTGAACTCCTATTATACTTATTGTCTGTACCACACAATTAGCACTTTATTACATACTGTCTTATTCTCTAATTGTCTGTACCACACAGTTTAGCACCTTATTACATTCTGTCAGATTCTAGAATTGTGTCATGTATTTTTGTCTTGTCTCTCCACCTAGGTTACAAGCACCAAGGTGTCAGGGGCCCTGCCGCAGTCCTGCTTTGGCGTTCCCCACAGCACCGAGCACTGTCGCAAGGAACAGCAAAGTGGGCCTTTGACGACACTGGCTGGTGTACTGGTGGGTGGATTGTTGGGAGGCTGGTTGGTTGATATTCTGATGGGCTTTAAATAGACTGAGTTATCTAGAACCGGGGGTAGAAAATGGATACAGGGTTGGGTAACAAGAGAGCTGGCACCATGTCATCCCTGCCACTATCCTTCAGCCCAATCTGCTCTGTCGCCAGCAGGTTGTTTAGTTTCGACCTGGACCTGCATTTCTCTGCACGTAGAACAAGTGAGCCAAAGCATTTGACCAGGCAATACCATTTTCTAAAAGAACATGAAAATCCTGGTTCTCATCTAAAGGTTTTGCATTATAACACCGTCCACTTGTGCAGGCACTGCCATGCAGAGGGAAGAGGGCGTGCTTTGGAATTAAAAAGACTTCTTAAAGCGCATTCTGTCTGTCTGCCTTTCTCTCTCGCTCTCTGGAATGAAAAATCTCATTCCTCATCTCTGAAATTATTCCAGTGACTACAATCATTTGTGCTATTACTATGGAGCGTCCATGAGCCTGCTAGAATACTCTTTATTTTTTCCAATTCTGCAAATACCATGTCTTCAAGTAAGTGCTGAGTACTGTTATTATCATAATAAACATAATTGGTACCTCTGTTTGCCTCACACTGGCTGAAGAATACCTGCCTCGGCTGTGATTCATGGAATTACTTCTCAGAGAATATAGTCAAGTGGGGACACAATTTCTCTTTCTTGGTTGAGGAGTTGTTTACATTTAGTGGCCTATCCCACGACATCAGACTTACTTCTAGTACATAATAAGAGAAGAAAGACCAATATCTAGCATAACAAGTCCATGCCCATTGCCACTTTGATCTCTGCTATAAACATGCAGGTGAACCAAGCATCGAGTTAACCATATTTCCCTGAATCAGAGATGATACAAATAAAATGTCCTGTCCCTGTGTCATCTGCTTGTTCCCCTTTCTGATCAATCTGTTTTGCCATAGTGCTTTTGTTTTTGTGGTTTGAACCTTGTTTTTCTTCCATGGGCAGGTACACAGTAACATGTAACTAGTCAAAGAGTGGTTCGACATGTTATCCTCTCAAAACAAGACCCAGGTTAGCTTCTCCCAGACATTCCACTTGAACCCCAAATGTTGCCTATCCCTGAGGACCCACAGAGCCCAGACAGCATTGAATGGTTACTTTGTAGGGTGGAGGACACCCTTGAAGAAGAGCTTCCCTCCCTGTGCGTGTGTGTGCTGTCTGAGTATCTCCTTGGCAAAGAGGAGCGGTTTCCTTTCGGGCACCTAGGCTGAATGACTGTGTCCAATTATTCGTTCATGCCGCCTTATCAAGCTCAGCCTCGTGATAGGAAGGACAAGGTGCTGGAGATACAAAGGTGAAAACCGCACAGCCAGGACCTCAGGTTCGGAGGAACCCACAGTCTAACGCGGAAGAAAACATGTGAATAGATCTGAATAGATCATGGCCACTTGAGATAAGTGTGTATACCATCGGCGTGGCCAGGGTGCCAGCCTGAGCCAGCTGTGCCCACCAAGATCAAGCTAAGGGAGCAGTTGGCCCTGTGAGAAGCTGATTAGACCAGAGGGAAGTGACCGCTTGAAGCCAGTTCCATGGCAGCGTTAGGGTGGAAAGGGTGATCGGAAGGGGTGGGGAAGGGGAATTGGGGAAGAAAAACTGTCTTGTTTTTCTTAGCTCCCTAGACTCACGCCTGCGCCTGAGGAGGGAGACCCTGCAGGGAGAGAGGGCGGGGCCTAAGGCAGACCCGGGCACAGGTCACACTGCTTTGGGGCCTGGGTGAAAATATGCATATAGATGGCAAAGTACAAGAGACGGGGCTTCTCTCCACGTCTTTGGGTCCCAGAGGAAAGCAACCTTGGCTTAGGGTCTGGGCAGCAGCTGAGGTGAAACACTGCCCCCTAGTGGCCCCAAGGCAGCGGCCACCAACAAGGAGCTCCAAATCCAACTGGAACAGCGGGGAGGGAAAACTGAGGGTACAACCATGCCTCCCCGAAAAACCCAAACCCGGGACACTTGGAGAACAGGGTGGCTGTCTACTAGGCGGGGAAGTGCAAGTCTATGCCATGTGAGTTAGTGCCACTAACATAGTGACCACCCCCTAGTGCCGAGACACACACGAAACTCAGGGCAACCTGCTTCCACATTCCCCGAGTTGTGTGAACACAGAAGAGCACTTACTTTCCCGCCTCAAATCCAGCGGACTCATGTCTATACTGGTTAGTAAAGAGGCTGAGGTCTCCCAGGGGAGAGAGCAGAGGGCCAAAGTAACCAAAGGAGATCCAGAGACCAACACTGGGGTTGGGGGTGGAGACACGGGGATGCTGGCGTCCCCTTCCCCCCACCCCCGCCCCCGCCCCGCCGTCCCCCCGTGTGTGTCCCGTGTGTCGTGTCCCCTCCCCGCCCCGCCCCATGAGAAGAGCAGTTGAAGCACAGCTCTGGTGGAAGTTTCCAGCAAGATGGGACTATAGAAGAAGGCCCTGAGGTTTTAGACAGACCGGAATCGGGTGACTAGACAGATGTGTCCAGAACTGAACTCTAAAAATAAGACTTACTTCCTGAGCTGAACAACATGAAATTCTGTCTATCAGCCCATGGTTAAACAGAATTTAAAAAAAGGAAAAAAAAAGAAGGAACTTGTACCCTTTGCAACAACATGGATGGAACTGGAGAGTATTATGCTTAATGAAATAAGCCAGTCAGTGAAGGACAAATACCATATGATCTCACCCATTACGGGACAATAATGAGCAAAACTAACAACAAGCAAAACAGAACCTAGTATATGAATACAAGGAATAGGCCTTCAGGGGTCAGGGGAAAAGGGGTTGGGGGAGGGGGGAAGGGGGAGGCAGAGGCAAGAAAGGGAAGCAGCTTAGACAAGAACCTAGTATAAAGGAACCATGGACATGGACAACAGGGGGGATTGACTTTGGGGGAAATGGGTGGGTTGGGAGGGGGACAGAGGGGAGCAAAAAGGGGATGGATGTAATACAACAACAATAAAATTTTTAAAAAATAAAAAATTAAAAAAGAAAAAAAATTCACGCAGTACTAATGGACACACTGGAAAGGAAGTCCCTCCCCAGAAGAAATGATTGATAACTGCTGGCAAAGAGTGTAAGTGCATAGGTTAAAATTTTAAATAGCTCCCTGGAGGTTGGCCGTGGCTTTAAGCTCCTGGAGTGCTGCCCCTCTCCCTGAAAATCTCAGTTAATCATTTTAAAGAGTTAAATCTTATATTTTAGAGGACCTCCATCATCCCGGCTTGCCGATGCTAAACCTGAACATCACTGTTTTTCTTCCAGAAACTATCCATGCATATCAAAATGTGCTTCTACACAGGTCTTTCTTTCTTTCTTTCTTTCTTTCTTTCTTTTAATATAAATGGAAGAATTGAATACTGTTACGTACTTAGCTCTTTTCTTATTTTTTAACCTACTTGGTTCACCTTTAAGTGCAAAGCCAAATACAGATTGCACATTTTTCTTTCAGAGCTAACAATCTGGCTACAGCTAAAACACCTAACCCGAGAAAGTGTTGGAATAATTTATGGGAGCTTTCCAGTAGGCCCAGGAGGACCTGCTCAATGGCACAGTGAAAACGATGCAGAAACCTGGAGCCTGAGTGAACTACTCCAGGACAGCAGTGACCTGATCATTTGGGCAGAAGGAACAAGGAGAAAGAACACCAACAAATCCTCCCCAGGTGTCCCATGCCCAGAGGCCTCTGGGCTTCTGCACCCTGTGACCAGCTGACCAGAGGGGTCTCAAATTAGGACTCTTAGGACCCAAATCCAGCTTGTTATCAGGAATCTAACCAGCCTTGGGTGGAAGAGAATTAAATTTCAAATTGCACTTACCTCATCAAATTCTTTCCAGGGAGTTTTCCCTTCACTCAAAAAAAGAGCATAAAATTAAAGTTCTTCATAGAGAAGATAAAATTTATTTCTCCCATTTGCCCCATTTCTACCTCAAATGCTAAAAGGCAGCAGAATTATATTCATGGGGAGAAAATACTAAAATAAACTTGAACCTGATTTTTAAGTAGCCTCTACATATTAAAAAGTTAGCCCTGGCTGTTGGCTCAGTGGATAGACGCTGGCCTGTGAACCCAAAGGTTGTTGGTTCAATTCCCAGCCAGGACACATAACCAGGTTGCAAGCCAGGTTTCTAGCCAGGTCTGTAGCTGGAGGCAGGTGAAAGGCAACCATTCATTGATGTTTCTTTCCCTCTCTGCCTCTCTCCCCTCCCCTCTCTCTAAAAGTAATGAATAAAGTCTTATTAAAAAAAATGTTAAGACCACGGAGTGTACTTTTTATAGCTATATTTATCTTCCAAACCCAAAGAACAAGTATGTTGGGGGGCAGGCTTAATTTTCTGTGTTTAATTTCTATGTTTCTAAACATTATGTTTAAATTTATTTTGAATGTAAAGAGACAGGCTTTAAAAGAATGAAAATTGAAGATGTTAACTGCAAAGCTTTGGAGGAAAAGGAGAATAAGGAAATGGGATCAGGAAAAGATTATCTAGTGTTTTTGTTTTGGTTTGGTTTTTTTACTGATATTCCCAGAAACTTTTAGTTTGAACGAGTTTAGAAGAGAAAGCAATTTGTGCTGATAGACTGCCACCTAGTGGTGAGTTTTCATCTTATTCAGGGCAGCACTGAGTTTGGGACGTTTTTGGAAGACACGCTTATTTCTCTTGGTGTATTGTCACAGGTAGGACACACTGTGTGCTTCCCCGGGGCCTAATGTTCATGCAGGCGTAGCTACTACACTATTCCAATAGTGTCGCAGAGGCCCTGCAAGCAAAATTAATTGTTTTCAACCTATGGCACCTTCATAATGCTCCCTTTCTAGTAGTCACACTAGGCCTGAATTTTCCAATTATTAGGAGATGACAAGTTAATGTGTTTAACCCATTGGCACATGAGTCCAGAGGTACCATTCAGAAAGAGGGTCCCAAAGTCAGCGAAGAGGCAATAATCTCCAGGTTGTTCTCCAAGAGACACTAGAGTCACCTTCCTCCAGCTCCTGTGTCTTCCATGCTCCACTGCTTCATGTTTCTGTGCCAACACCTTTCCTCTCAGCCATAAGGGTCCCTGCTCTGGCATCAACACCAGTTAACAAGAAGGCCCCTCCTCCCATCCGTGTTAAAGTCTACGTCAGGCCACAGAGCTAGCTGTCTGCTCTGAGTTATCAACATCCATTCTGCATTTCATGCTCACCAACCATTTATTGGGTGCCTACCTTGTAGCAGGGACTACGCATGTCCCAGGGAGCACAGAGAATAGACTCATTATGTCCTCAAGAAACGTACAAGCTCATGGGCAGAACTAAGCACACTATGTATAATGCCCCAAGCTCTTTTCTCTACATTGTTGGGTTTCAAACTTAAATTATAATGGAGAAAAGAAAAAGACAAGATGTGAAATAAAAAAGAGAGTTGAAGGAAGTAAATTTCTCCAGCCCTACATTCTGGGCCTGCCAGTGGACCTACATCCTACTCTGCACTGTGAGCAAACAAAGGAATAGAACACAGGCCGGCCTTCCACACCTGCCAGTGGAGTTAGAGGTCAAGAAATAAACGTATGAGGAGTTAAGTGGTGATGATTTTAAAATTCTGGACAACAATATAAGAAAATGTCACAGAGCCCTTGCCATGTACCAGCAACATGCTGGAGGGTGGAGGCTAGAACTGAGCCTTTGGCTGGCTGCCTCTCCCTTTTTCTGGGCCCTGCTTCTGTCTAAGACTGAACCCAGGAAGACTTCTGAAATAGTCTCCTGCCACCCCCGGCTCTCTCTCTCTCTCTCTCTCTCTCTCTCACACACACACACACACACACACACACACACACACACTTCTCAGCCCAGGTTAGTCTCCCCTCTGTATTTCTAATATCTTTGCCAAGGTCTATCATTGCACTTCCATGTTTTTAAAGATAAATGTCTCTCTCACAATTCACAGTAGAGGCTGCAACGTGCCTTCCCATTTGAATGAATCCCACTCAAATCTCCCCATTAATGGCACAGTGTGGAAGAAACTATTATGGGATGGGGGCTGACCCTGAGCGGGTCTTCTTAGGACCAGTAATAGTGTGTGGATTCTTGACCTCATGTAGGAAAGATTTCACAACACAGGTCCGAATGACTATGAGGATGTGAGCGTTAACACTGGGGATAGTAAAACATGGAAGGACTTAGCACAGGAGAAGCCACAGGAGGGCCTAGGCTGGGCTGCCTTAGCTCACTGGGGAGTCAGAGAAGGGGGTCCTTGGAGACAGCGTCAGAGGATCAGCCTGGGACAGCTGCCAGCTGCCTATTGCCTTAGCGTTTAGGAGACACATGTCTGTGAAGGAAGCAGGGAAAAGAAATGGTGTGGGCTGCTTCCCAGAAGGAGCCCAGGCAGTGCCCGGTCCTTTACCTTGAGGCTTCATCAGAGGAGGGTTCTTGTTGTTGTTTTTTGCTTTTAAAAAGATTTTATTTATTACTTTTAGAGAGGATAGAAGGGAGAGAGACATCAATGTATGGTTGCCTTTCACTTTCCTCCAGCTACAGACCTGGTTGGAGGCCTGTCTTGCAGCCTGGTTACGTGCCCTGACTGGGAATTGAACCAGCGACATTTGGGTTCATAGGCCGGGGCCTTATCCACTGTGCCACCAGCCAGGGCTCAGGGGAAGGTTTTGACAGAATATTCAACAGTTCTCCAGGTGTGTCCAACTGACTGGAGTCCTTCAATCATTGTAGTTGGTTCTGGTGTGGCCCACCTGGATTTACCGCTTTTCTGGGCCTGGAGCTGAAACACGACTGAGGTCTAGATGTTACATATCCAGTGGGGTGACCTTTGCATCTGGCTGTAAATTGCTTGGCCATTGTGTTCAGCTATCTGCCTCAGTTTCCCTATTCCACTGGCCAAGGAGTTTTTCTCGCTTCTCACTATCCTGTCTCATAACTGCTGCCCCAGGAAGACAGGGCACCCTCTCTCCTTCCATAGGTGTCAGCCCTGCCTTCTACTGCCCCTCTCCCAGTGAGTCTCCTTCCTGCACATCAAATCCCGCTTTAGCATCTGCTTCTTCCTCACCTGAACACACTAGTGGAAGGAATTCCTTTGTACTGCCATATTCACATAAACAGGAGTTTATGTTGGTAGAATATTGGTTGATGGTGTTAAGCCTAATGACCTATATATACCTTTTGGGTACTAAAATACTTAATTTTGCATATATTAAAAGTATGACTGAAAAAATTACAAAAATTAAGCCCTGGCTGGTGGCACAGTGGATAAGGCACCAGCCTGAGAACCCAAAGGTTGCTGGTTCAATTCCCCAGCCCAGGGAACATAACCAGCTTGCAAGCCAGGTCTCCAGCCAGGTCCATAGCTGGAGGCAGGTGAAAGGCAACCATACATTGATGTATCTCTCCCTCTCTGCCTCTCTCCCCTCCCCTCTCTCTAAAAATAATAAATGAAATCTTTAAAAAAAATTACAAACATTGTCCCATTAGGATATAATGTTCTTGTTAACATTACAAAACAGACAGATGTAACTAGAACACTCTCTCCCTTCCTCCCTCCCTTCCTTCCTTCCTTTCTATTTTGAAGGATAACATAGACTAGTGGTTAAAAGTATCAGCTCTCAGACTACTTGAAATCAAATCAAATCACAACTCAATCACTCAGAAGCTCCCTGGTCTTTGGCAAATTACATAAGCGCTTTAAACCTCTGTCTCTGATCTGTAAAATATTAATTTAAAATATGCCCACCACACAGAATTGTTTTGTGAATGAATGAATGAATGAATTGCTGGTGCCTTGTGCAATGCAAGAACGATTATCGTGGATTTAATAGCACTTTGCAACCTGGAAAGCCCTTGGAGGACTTTATTTCTCTAAATAAAATAATAAGCATGAGCCATTGCTTTGTTCGGAAGATGGAGGTTACTTCCTCTCACCTGAGAAAGCAAAGGACTTGTTTTTGGCGGTGTTTCTGATTTATTAGCACGGGAAGCAATTTTAGAAAATAAACTTTTACTATTCCTGCAAGCGGAGGTGTTTTGGTCACAAACGCTTTTCCCTTTCCAAAGCCTTTCAACAGTTCTCATGGATACGCCAAAAAAAAAAAAGCCACTGCATTTAGGTCCTAATTCGCTTCTCATGTGGGTTCACCTCTCTTTTGAACAGGCGAGAACGCGGGGTTGGAGCGGCGGCCTCGGGAAGTTCACGGCCCCGACCACGAAGTACCTGTGGCTGCAGAGCCCGGACCCGGAGGACGGTGGCGGCCCGGCCGCGCGGAGGCCACGCCGCGGAGGGGTCAGCCAGGAGCCGGCGGGCGCTGGCTGCGGACACCGGCCGCCCGCTCGCAGCCCTGAGGGGCCGGGCCCCGCGCCCGCGCCCCCGCCTCGCACCTCGGTCAGGTCGGACCCACGGAAGAGCCCCCTGCGCGCCCGCGCCGCCCGGCGCGCGCCCGGGACAGAGGCGCGGAAACTACAGCCCCGGGGCCGCTGGGCGTGGCGGGCGCGTGTGCGGGGCGGGCGGGCGACACTGCGCGGGCGGGCGGCGCTGCAGCCAGCAGGGAGCGGACCCCGCGTCTCGTCTGGGTGAGCGCAGACCGCGCTGTCGGGGAAGGACAGGCGGGGACCGAAGGGCCACCAGGGGGTTCGGGCAGAGGGGCGCAGGGGACGCGGCGCGGAGGCGGCGGGTAGCGGGGAAGGCAGATAAACTGGGAAACCGAGCCAGCCGGCCGAGTGAAGGCGACACCCTCTGGCCTGGAGCTGGTTTGGGACCTGAAGGATTGGGGAGCAAAAGGACCCCCTGGAGTCCTTCCAGGTCACACAGCTGGTCCCTAAGGATATTTTGTGTTATTTTATTTGTATTTTTTTGGTCAAAATGTGCAGAATGGAGCCGAAGAGAGTTTGGCAATTAAATGGGATACAATCTAATCTCTTCATTTTATGGGAAGTTGGTTCTATTGCGTTGGATTTGTTTGGTTTTGTTTCTCAATTTCTGTTTCTTCCTCTCCAAGTATTTCTCTGTCAGTCCTTCTCCTTACCCAGAGTTACAGTCTCTTCCTCCCCCAGATTTATTATTTTTTTTTTTTAACTTGGCCCTTTCCAGAGAATTTCACTAAGGCAACCTGAATTATTTGCACTAAATGTTCTTCAAGTCAGCACACTGTTGCTCATTTATTTAGAGTGTTGATCTGTGCAAAGATACATTTTAAAAAGCTTTTCCTGCCCCCAGATGGCTGCCAGTCCAGATAAGGATCCCAAACTACCCTAATAAGTTGGATGTAAGGTTTTAAATAAAAAGCTAGTGTTTGGGGGAAACTTAAAAGGATATGAAATTACTACACTGCCAAGCTCATGCCCTTCCTTGCGTGAAGAGAGCTTTCCAGGGACGAAAAGCAGGGAGTTTAGTTTCTGGAAGCCAAGGTGAGAAGTGATTGGCAAAGGAAACATCAGAAGAGATGGGGCTGCTGGAAAGGTCACCTGGCCGACTGTGTGGATTGAAAGAAGATTAGAGAGGGAGTAGGACAGTGACTCCCAACTCTCATCCCACTCCCCCATGCTTTGGGAGTTTTGTGTTTAAATAATCAAACTGTACTAAATCACTGAAGTCGATTTCTTTCCATCAAATATGTGTGTGCATGCACGCCAGTTTGAGCTTCTGACCATCATAAGAACATCTAAATGATCTAAGCATGAACTAAATGCAGCTACGAGCCCAAGAATATGGAAGTCTAGCGTGAACAGCCTTGTACTGTTGGATGGAGGAGACTTCCGTGCCGAAACCAGCCAGCTCTTGGGATGCTTATCACTTAAACTCTCTGAGCCCCAGAGTCCCTTGGACCTGGGCTATGCCCATCGGTATAGATAAGAGGTAGCAAAGGGTAAGTTGTGAGAGGGGCAGTAAGGGGAGAGGGAAGGAATGCAGGAAAGAAGATAACAGAATTGAGATGACTTAGTCCCTGAATAAGCAAGAGTCGCTAGGGTTGGGGGGAGGTACCAGTAGAGCTGACACAACAGGAAAGACAGTGCTGGTAAGGGAGTAATGATAGTATGTGCTAGTGCCCTAGAGCCATCAGACAAGGCTTCATGGAGGGGACGGAACTGGTATTTACTAGGTACCTGGCACTGTTGTTAATCACTTTACAGGAATTACTTCATTTACTTCTCCCAACAGCCCTAGGTAGTAGGATTATTATTAACCTCATTGACAGAAGGGGAAACGGAAATATAGAGGGGTTAAATAACAGCCACAACGGAGTTTTTAAATGTGCCAGTGTCCTGAAAACTATAATACATTCCCTCTTGTTGACTATCTAGAGACATCGCTACGTTTGCTCAAGCCAAGCATGTTTGGTATAATTGTCATCAAATACTGTCTAGTTATATTTTGTGTTCTTCTTCCATTGTTAGACTTTGCACTTGTGGCTTCAGATTGTCATGTTCTGCAGCTCACACAGTAGTAACATTTTCTATAACTAGTGAGTGGCAGAGCTGGGAGTTGAACCAGGTCATCTGCCTGTGGAACCCCGGCTATTAATCGAGATGCTGTGTTGCTCCCGTTACCTATGTTGGGCAACTTCTTGGCTTTTTTATAGTGGTTATGGACACAAGGAACCTGTCCAGTGGATGGTGATGGATCCTTTTTCCCTAAATACTTATGGCAGGTTGACTCACTCCCCTTCTATGGAAGTCACCATCCAGCTACAACCTGCACAAGCCCTTCATTCAGCCAAAAATCCACCAATTTTTAATTGGACACAAGGTATCTGCAGAGCACTCAGTGAGGGAAAAGCAGAGGCAAATAACGTGTATCCCCTATCCTGGCGACCATGATCTAGTGCAGGAGAAATGAGTAATTGTTTCCTCATTTCTGATACAGGAGAGAGATCCAAGATGGAGGTGTAGCTAGACAGGCAGCAGCTCCCCTCACAACCAAAAACAATACATCCACCTCAAAACTAGAGGCAGCCCGAAATTCCTGAATGTAGAATGGTTGTGATATAGTTTATGTGCTGTATTAGAACTAGGAGAACAGGACAAAACTGGTCAAAATTAGAATCTGAAAGGATAGTTAAGTCTGAAGATAGCTGCGTAGATTACACTGAATCCCTAAAACTGTCAGTGCTAGTTTGAAGTAAACATCTTGCTTAACAGACTGAAGATACAGAGAGAGATAAGCCTGCTCCTTTGCTCCTGACCATATCTCAGTTTAAGTAAGAATAGTTCTATGTTTGAGCTCCCTGAGGTAGGTTCGTGTTCATCCTTTGGTCTGTTGTTCTCTTACCCCTGTTCTTTGCGGTTTGACGTTGCCTTTTCAGTGCTTATGCTGCCAGCCCACTGCTCTCCTGACTTTAAAAAAGTCTTCCCTCCTTTAGCATTAAGCCCTAAAATTCTACATTCTCACCTGCTGGCTGTGTTTGCATACTTGTAAGCATTTTTCACAGTGCAAAACAGTGAATGGACTCTGCCCGGGAGTTTTATCATTAATTGACATTCCTTGAAGAAGAGAGGAGTTATTCTGTCTGTTTTCCAGACTCCTCCAGCAGCTCGATGGCCTCTCCGAAGAAGAAACTGCAAGGTCTGGTGGCTGCAACCATCACGCCGATGACCGAGCATGGGTAACTACCGCTGAGGATCTCCAGGGATCTGTTCTCCACCAAAATGGGCTGGTGTTCTCTATGTAACAGTTGCTTAAACTGCACCTCTGTGGTGCTGGTGACAGGTGGTAGCTTCCGTCAGTCAGTCATCCACTTGCACTGTCTCCAGCCCAAGTCAGAGATGAGGTGTCTGCAGCTCAAACAACTGCAGAAAGAGAGAAGATCAGATCTAGCAGTAGGCCTTTCTCCCCCAGGGTCTGTGGCTCCACAATGCAAATTCTCCTCGGATTTTATTCCAGCCCTGGCTTTCCCAGAGAAGAAGGCCCGTAGGGTTGGAGAAGACTTTGATTTTTGTAAGATGTGATTTCAAGCCCTGGCCTGCCCTGATTCCATCCCAGGCTGTTCACAGGCATGATGAAAGTGGGGAAGGTAGCTGCAGGAGAGACCCCCTTAGACCTGTTTAGTCTCATTCCAACATTAAAGCCTGCAGGGGGGGACGGAACAATAGGTGATTGCCCAGGTCATTGGCTAAGCAGGTATTTTGACTTCCAAATGAATAGTATGGTAGTCCTGCTTAGACTGTCAGATAATGGTCATAGGTGCCCAAGCACGACATATAACTCTCCCCTGGACATTGTGATTTAGGAAAGGAGATTCATTCACTTTCTGGATGTGACTGTTTTTGACCTTTTAGAGAAGTCAGTCAGCTAAAACCATCAGAACTCCGGCTTTTTGAAGCTTCTTCTTTCTTCCTCTATAAAATATAATGATCGTACCTGTATCATGGAGTTAAACACATTAAGTGAGGTTATACGTAGAATAGTGCTTAGTTAGCATAGAATCAACATGTACTTAGGTAAAAAAATGTCTGAACTGCTTTTGTGGCATAAGATAGAGGTAAAAGGAAGAGGAGGAATTTAAGATACTTTTAAATAAGGCTTTTATTTATTTCTGACCTTCTGTGGCAGAATTTATAAATATACACCCTACCCCTTTAAAATAGATGACGTTTCTTATAACTTTTACTGTTCTCATTCAAAGTTGTCCATATCACTCTTTTCCCTGAGATCATTAGGTGTCAAGACTTCCAATGTCTAAGACTCAGGAAAAATACGTCTTTGCTAGGTCTAAATAAAATTCTTCCTGCGATGGCACTTAGAGGACTCAGTGGTTAGTAGCAATTTTTTTCTTTCTGTTGCTTCTCCCTTTCCACAATTTCTAAGAAAGACCTAAATCAGCTCTTTCTCATTGTGTCAGCCACTTGCTGGACAGATAACACAGGGAACATGTAACTGCATGAGCAGGCAGAATTCACTTCCTGTTGTGGGGTAAGATCCTGTTTGCAAACCCAAAACCCTCCATCTGGTTGATGCTACTTTCACCTTTTCAATCAGACCCCTCTTAGCCTAGAAGTAGCTTCTTAAACAGTCTCGTTTGTTCCCCTGGGACCCCCTGAGCGTGTCCGTGGGCTCTTCCTTTTCTGCTTCTTCCTGGGACGCCAGGTGCCATGGGTTGGGGGTTACTAATATGACTGCTCTGCTGATTTCTTCTCCACTTCCCAAATCCCTCTGGCCCTCCTTCCTCCATTTCACTATATTCTCTTTTTTCATCCGTTTGATCAATTCAGATCAAAATAAGGATACATTTTTTTGTAAGGGGCTTGTAAAACTTAAATTAGGGCATTACTAGCCCATGGTAGGCATGTAAGCAATGTTGGTTCCCTTTTCTCCCCCACCTACTCCATCCAGACATTCCTACCGGTACAAAGGAGGGTTGGAGCTAACAGGAGCAGGTTATCGTGAACTTACTTGCCCACAAGGGAATCTGCACTTTGGACGTGTTTTCAAGAGATAGGACAGAAAAAAAAAAAAAACAAAAAAAAAACCCTCACGAGGAATCTCATACTTAAATTCTGCCTGGTGGCCTGCCATTGTGGGAACTTTCCTAACCTGGCTCATACAGGATATTGTGGACTCCATAGTCTGGAAAGGCTGAACAAGAACTATTACCCTGCATCCTTTTTTCTACATGACTCTAAGGAACTCTCATCAACAGATCAACTCTCTCAATATACGTTGATGTCTTCAAGTGGGGAAGTTGCAGAAAGAGCCTGTTAAATAGACTGACTGGGTTTCTGACCCTCCCAGCGTTGCCATCAGCTAGCTGTCTGACCCTGGGGAAGTCCTGTCACGTTTAAAGTTCCCTATCATATTCTGTAAAGAGAGAAAGTGCAGCCACATTATCTGGAAGGCCCATTTGAATTCTGGGAGTCCAGAGTCATCCTGGATAAAATGTCTGCAACTCCAGTTTGTCCTCCACACTGTAGCCCAGAGAGCTTCCTTGTAAACAGGTGTAATCATGTCACTTTCCTCTTCAGGAATCCCTGTTGAGTCTAAGCCTTGCTACTCATTTTATGATCCATGGATCATTTGCTCTAACCTCACATAGGAACTTGCTAGAAATGCCGAATTTCAGGCCCTGCGACGTACCGTTGAAGGAGAACCTGCATTTTAACAATGATTCTAGATGGCTCTTTAGCACATTGAAGTCTGAGATGAACTGGTGGACAGCTGAAACCCCAGACCCTCTGGATTGACAGAGGGACACCCTGTACAGTCTACCCTCCTGCTACATCTCTATGACTCCAAACTCCTCATACCCTCCCTTCCTCTGTGCCTTCCCACATTCTGTTTCTCTGCCTGTTCCTACCACCATCCTCTCCATTCTCTACTCCACTTGAACCCTTCTTTTCATCTGTCAAAATCATCCTTCTGTGATTCTTCTTCATTTTCCCTAAAAAGGGTTAGAGGATTTAGCCCGAGCAGGTGTGGCTCAGTGGATTGAGCATCAGTCTGTGAACCAAAGGGTCCCTGGTTCAATTCCCAGCCAGGGCACATAACCAGGTTGCAAGCCAGGTCTCCAGCCAGGTCTGTGGCTGGAGGCAGGTGAAAGGCAACCATATATTGATGCTTCTCTTCCTTTCTTCCTTTCTCTCTCTAAAAATAATAACAGAAAATATTTATATTTAAAAAAAAAGTTAAAGGATTCCTCCCCTGCAATCCCACAGGCCCCTGGGCATACCTTTTCACGTTGCATCAGAATTATTTGTGTATAGTAAGTGTGACAATGATCCTTTGTCACATGCCTGTCTCCCAGCAGGCGCTGAGTGACTTAACCTTATTCAATAGCAAGTTCTCAAGTACCAGGGAATACACAAGGACTGAGCCTACAACTTATCTATCTTAGTATCTTCAGCATCTAGCCCAGTGCGTGGTAAATTTTGTTATTTCATAAGTGACATGTAGTAACAGGGATAAATAATGCTGATGGTCAAAGAAAAAGCAAGAAAGGGAACTAACGCTGATTGGCCAAACACTATGTGTCAGTCGTCCTGCTGGGCATTTTCATGTACATGTTCCAGTTTAGTCATCCCAACAACTCTGTGACAGAGCTGTTATCCCAGTTTTTGCAAAGAATGAAACCAAGATCCTAAAGAGCTTTGCCCCTAGCTGTATAGCTGGAAAGTTAAGTCTTTCTCTACCCAGCCCACACCTTTCTGTTTCTACATTACAGTAAAAGATTTTTGCTTTCCTGAGCTGGCTTAAGAAGTCACTTTTTTCTTTGGGCAAGTATAGTCATTAGAGCAGAAGGTCCATTTCAGATTGGCCACAATGCCAAGAAAAGGGTTGTGTTTTCTCCCTCAAATGCCCTTGACTTTATCGTGGGAATCGTTGCCACGTTCTCTAGTAAAACAAAGTCCATTACCCCAGTCAGAAAGGGCCTGACCTGCTGGAGCAGGAGTTGCACAGGTTAATGTCTTTTGAACTGTTTGGGAGACTTCATGCCCAGGACACACTCTGGCAGGGTGGGCCAGAAATAGTCCCCGCCCACTTCTCTGCCAAAGGAGCTGCAAGCCGACCAAGTCCCGTAGCTATTTTGCCAAAAGCACACGTAACTTTCACCTGATTTCAAATGCTAAAAAAAGATATAGGGGAAAGGCAAAACAATTGGAATGTCAGCTTTTCTGATATGCATGTCAGATCGTGCCAGTTATAAAAAGAGCTGTCCTGTTGATTCTGTGCTTGGAAAGAGGAAGTCCTTCACTCAGTGGATTAGCACCGGCCTGCAAACCCAAAAGTCGCTGGTTCGATTCCCAGCCAGGGCACATAACCAGGTTGCAGACCAGGTCTCCAGCCAGGTCCTTAGCTGGAGGCAGGTGAAAGGCAACCATACATGGATGCTTCTCTCCCTTTCTTCCTCCCTCCCTGCCCTTCTCTCTGAAAATAATGAATTAAAAAAAAAAAAAAAGAGGATGTCTCCTTTCCTGTGTGCCAGGAGAGGAAATAAACAGTAATGGATATTTTTTTTTCCTGAAAAGAGACTTCAGAAAAGTTCTATTATCCTTACACCATAAGAGAAGAGATTTAGTCCATGTGCAGTTTCTTAGTTCACCCACTCAGGGCCTATTTGTAGTTAAAAATAATTTGATTAAAGGTTTCTCCTCTTACAGACTTTGGAAGTAAACTAAACATCTAAGAATAGAGCATTAGCTACATTAATTATGGTCATTTATACAGTGATGTGTTAAGCAACCAGTATAGTAATAGGATATCTGAAGGCATGGGATAAGAGTCCATTTGGAATTCTGTGAAAAAAATATTACAATAATATAAGTATACTCCATCTCACTGCTTCTGGCTCCACCTATATTTTGAGTGAGAACAGGTGGCTTTTAGATCATTTGTGTTTGAGTCAGTTTCTGGATTTTAAAATCAATATGATTTTCAGGAAAAGAGCTCTGACACCGGAGCCAGAAACAGGGCTGCACTGTTATGCTGGCCTGGCTGTTAGAGGTCCATTTGGTGGTGGGGGTCTCTGCTGAGCTTAGGAGTCCATTTTGGGGATACCCACATGCACTCCAGCAGACTGAGTAGGTCAGTTCCTCCCTTTAAGGATTTCTGAGAATGTAAACAAGCTCCCCAGCTTCCTTTCCCAAATAGAAAGCACTAGATTACATCAAAAGAATGCGCAATGCCTACCAGGCCTGGACCAACCAGAGCTCTACGGGCTTCTCCTGGGTGAAAAGACAGGGAGGCCTCTGTCAGCATCTCTGAATAGTGGGTGGGACTGGGAGAAGTCAGGACTTCAGGGAAGTGCACAGGAGCCACCAGGTGTGAATCTGTACCTCCAACGCAGGCTATTGCCAGGAAGGTTATTTCCAGGCTTCAGGCTGTGATCCAGAAGTCCCCTGGGTCTGCTGGCGCCATTTCCTGGTCGTTTGCGTGAGTAGATGGACAGCATTGGTCAAAACTTGCATCAGCGTCGCACAAATAAAACCCTTGCATCTCAGGGCTTGTCCCGAGGCGGGACGAGCTGAGGGAAGCCGCAAGGAGCAGGTGTATTATATGCAATTGGTTCCAAGTGGTCAGAAATGTTGGAGCAGGTCTAGCTGACGTAAATGGAGGTCCTGAGATGGGCTGTTGAGGCAGCTCATTCCTCCGTCTTATCTTTAAGTTAAAACAACCTACGTTCGCTCCTGGAGCCTCCTTGCTCAGCAAACCTGAGAGGCAGAGGCGAGGATTTGGCATTTCAGCTAGAGGAGGAGGGAGTCTGCGCCCCTTGGAGGCCTTCTAGCTACAAACCACTCCTGTTTTCTGCAGCAAGCCCAGGCTGGTTGCCGTTTGCCTGCATGGGCAGCGACTGCTCATGAATTCCTTGTTTTTGGTCTCTGTTGTTCCCATTCTCTTTGACAAATACCCTTTTCTGTCTTTGTTTTCTACATGCCTCTGACTTTTCGATTTTTAAGGAACACAGTTAAGTAAACAAGAGAAGCGTGTTAATAAGGTTAAAATTAAATTAGGGTTCTGGGGGCCCCACTGACAAAAATGCACGTGGCAGCCAGCTGCTCACTGCTTTGCGTCCTTGCAGCGTAGCCATGGGTTCCGCAACGCTGAGCAGACTTGTCCCGCCCTTCTCTTTTGCATTTTCACTCTCCAACCCCCATCCTCGCCACCTAGATTTCGAGTGAGAACAAGTGGCTTTTAGATGGTTTGTGTTTCAGTCAGTTTGTGGACTTTAAAACCAATATGCTTTTCAGCAAAAGAGCCCTTCTTGCCTTAAGCATCAGATCCTTACAAGGTCAGGACTCAGCAAAGTGCACGCAGAGGACATGGGGGTCTTGTGACAATGCAGATTCTGACCAGGCAAGCCACTCCTTCAGGGGCTGCTGTTCAGCAGACCAAGCTCTGAGACGCCAAGTGACAGCGAAGTTCCTTCCAGCTATTAATCCTCTTTGACTTAAAAAAAGCAAATACAAAGCCCTGGCTGGTAGCACAGTGGTTAAGGTGCCGGCCTGCGAACCCAAAGGTCGCAGGTTCGATTCCCCAGGGCACATAACCAGGTTGCAAACCAGGTCTCCAGTCAGGTCTGTGACTGGAGGCAGGTGAAAGGCAACCATACATTGATGTCTCTCTCCCTCTCTGACTCTCTCCCTTCCCCTCTTTCTGAAAATAATGAAATAAAATCTTAAAAAAAAAAAAAAAAACTAGCAAATACAGATGGATTTAAGCCTTTATGTGTTGTCACAAACATTAAATGCTAAAACTCTTCAATTATTAAGAGTTTTCCTATTTTTTTAAGCCAAAATGTTGGCTGCTCACCAAGTGGGAAAAAAAGTTCTCATTTAAACATGTCCCTCAGCCATCACTCCTCCCCAGAAGGACAAAAGATGATTCAGTAACTTCTTTTTCTACATTACTTGATTTTTAATAATTAAGTGTAAAGTCTTTGTTGATTTATGGTGGTTTGCTTAGATAATTATGTAAGGAACACATGGCTAAGCAGGGAAATCACCAGATTCATGAGGAAACAAAAACAAAACAAATCTTGGTATTATTAATCAGAGGAGGCTAAGAATTGCACTCACTAGGTGGATTTTTAAAACTATTAACAATAGAGATTAGGTTATAGACTTGGGGACTGACTGAATAATATTATTTTAAAAAGACTAAACATATTTTTTCTATGTTTTCCCTGTATCTTTTAGAGAAATCAACTTGTCAGTAATTGGTCAGTATGTGGATTATCTTGTGGAAAAGCAGGGAGTAAAGAATGTTTTTGGTAAGTCATCTTTAGACATTTTTCTACATAATCCCGCTCAGCTCAGTCCTTAGTAACTCTCATCTGGTTAATAGACAGGTTGTCACAGTGTCATTGTGTCAGGCTATGACTGAGTCCGGTTAAGCTCTGTCAAATGTGTGAATTTGGAGACTCATCAATTTTAGACCTAAAGAGCACCTCAAGAGATGATCTAATTTGGTGGAGTGCCTTCAGAGCAAATAAGATATTATTTTTAGCCCCATTTGCAGAAGAAAATGGACGTTCAGATACATTATTTAGGTCCTCTTGATGGGAAGGGACCTAAATCCCTTAGGTCCACCCACCCCCAGCCCTGGATGAGTGGCAGGTGGTGTTGGTTGGCCCCACTGACTGCCTCTTTGTTTGGAACAGTGAATGGCACCACGGGAGAAGGCCTGTCTCTGAGCTTCTCAGAGCGCTGTCAGGTCGCAGAGGAGTGGGTGACAAAAGGAAGGAACAAGTGAGTGGCTCCACCCAGATGAAACACTCATCTGCCCGAGATGCATGGAGGTCAGCCTGTGGGAAAAGAAGCAGCGACCCGCAGACCCCAGCACTTTGATGAGGAGCCGGGCAGAAAAGCGCCCCCTCCTGTCCATGTGGACAGCCAGCTGGGGCTCCCATTTTTCCACCAATCAGTCCCCTTGGGTTACCTGCCCCGGGCTGGGGGATAAAAGGAAAGTTGCTGGAGGGGTACCTGATGACCCTACACTTCTGGGAGCTGCTTCCATACAGTTCTTCTCAACATGCACGTGATTGGCATGTTGTATATGGAGCTTCCTCATGTTGTCTTGGCGCACTTTCTGCTTCCTCTAAACTTCAGTGTGACAATATATTTTTGTTACAACTCTCAATTCAGGTCTGGGTAAAACAAACTGGAGAGTGTCAGTTCAATAAGCCCTTCCCATTAACCACGTTTTATTCCTTGTCTATTATGTCATTGTGTGTTATGCACTGTGCTGGCCCCAGGGGTCAGAAAACAGGATCACAGCCCAAGGATTGCTTACCATGCAGTGGAGATGTCCCCTCATGAAAATAACACTCTGCTCTTTCTGATAAGAGCAGGGAGCGATTGAGTTGGGGTCAGTGGAAGAAAGCCAAGATTGGAGGTAAATCCCACTGAGCAGAGGTTGGCACTGTGAAGCCCATGTCCTTAAATGGCCTCAGAGCACCTTGAGCGCACCGAGATATATTCCAGCTTTGAGTACAGGTTCTCATAGGCGCTTCCTGGTGACCCATCAGCTGTCAGCTCATTTTCAGGCGGGTCCTGGGCTCCAAAAGACTGATGACCACAGGCAGAGTAAAAGAAGAGGGAGGAAGATTAAGATAAACATTAAGAAGAGTACCAGAAACAGGGATACTGATGTGGACAGAGGGCTCATCTGTCCTCAGAAACTGGGACAGAGGTAGGAAGTGGATCGTGTCACCAAAGGAAAAATGGTTTCAGAAAGTGTCATGGTTACTTGGCATTAAAAGCAGGGCTAGAGAGCCAGGCAGCCTGAGTCTAGGGCCTCTGACCAGCTCTGTGAACTCAGGTACGTCTTAGCCACCCCGTGCTTCATCTGTGAAATAGGAATAGTAGCAGTTCCTGTCTTAGAAGGTGGTGGCAAGGATTTGAACAGTGCCTGACACGTAGTGCTAAGTATCACGTAAGAATTTACTGTAATTATTTGCAGTGGATGCTAGGTCCATTATGACATTTGTTATAATTGTCAGATGCTATGAAAGTCAGAAGGTGGCTGAGAAGGCCACTGGGATTGACATGGAGGAAGTGACCGATGACCTTGGAGAGAACAGATGGAGCCAGAGGGAGGCTGCAGTGACTGAGGAAAGCAGCAGACAGACCCATGGAAGGGGGGCAGGAGCGGCGCTTATTCTCAGAAAAAATTTCTGGTGAAGGGAATGGATGGGTAGATTAGAGAGGAGAGAAGGGAGCTTCTTTTTCTTCAAGTGGGAAAGTCTTGAGCATGTTTCTATGCTGAGAGGACTTTGCCATGGGAGAAGACAAAAGAGAATGGAGAACTGATGCCTTAGATGAAGGTCTGGGTGTGAGGCGAGGGGTGAAATAAAACCAAGAGGTGGAGTAGCTTTAGAGGACAGCCAAAGGCTGCGTGGAAAGCACAGACCAGACTCAGCTAAAGGCAGAGCAGGGAAACTGAAGGTGTCTATGTGTGAAAACAGCTTTATCTTTGGTGTCTAGGATGTGAAGCCATCTGCCCAGAATAAGGGCTAGGGTGGAATTTAGAGCTTAAGGAGAATAGTGAAGTTTCGGAGTAGCCACCGAAGGGAATTAGAAAAGCAAGTAAGTCAGGTTGATCAGAAGACTGCAGCCTCCTTCCCCCCTGCATCGGGAAAGGACAAGTTTGTCTAAAAAGCCGTATGGGGGGTTTTCTCTGGCAGCACCTAGCAGGGGGTGGAGCGGGGCGGGAAGTGGAAGATCTTTTTAACCTAAGCCAGGAGCAGGGGACAAGGAGGTCCTGTGAAACAGGTCAGTCAGCTTCTTTTCTCCTTTTAGAGTCTTTTATTGTCCTTTAACAATATAAAATCTGATCCTGTCATCTCCCAGCTAGGTCCCATTTGATCTAAGACAGACAACTCAAGAATCACTGCAGGATGCAATTGGGCTAAATGGAAAAGTGCTGTCTCCACCCCATGAGGACGAGGTCTGTGTCTTTCAGGGTCCCTTAGAAGACTCCCTGGAACCCCAGGATTTGCTGAGTCTTAGCAATCCTGCTCTGAGAAGCCCGGTCTCACTGTGGCCTGGGGCCACTTCCACGGCACCACATGGAGCTCCTCCAACAGTGAACACAGGAGTCTCAGAGAAAAGCCCAGAGCCAAATTCTAGGGACTGACAAGATAGGAAAAAAGCTTTCTACAGTGAATTATCTTCTCCTGTGGCTAGTTCCTGGTTGTTTTCTTTGACAAACCTGTTAAATTTTATCTCCCACCAAAAAAAAAGAAAAAGGAAAGTCTCAGTTTTACACTTACCTTTACGCACAGTTTCACCTCAAATACAGCATCTAGACAGTGCTGTGTCAAAAACAAGTACTCAACGATTGATTGATTAGTCATCAGTTTCCAAATTCTGCTCCTCATTGAACCCTAAATTTTATTCTCTGGACATTTTTTAACCCCAAATTGGGTTAATTATAAATAGACCACGGCAGAATTTGATAGTCAGGAGTGGAGATTAATCAGAGATTAGCTCGCTAATAAAACCGGCGCAAACCAAGAGAGCGCAGGGCTTCTGCGTTGCCGTAAACTTCCAGTGGTGCTTCTGTGCTTTCTCGTTTGCAGGTTGGATCAGGTGGTCATTCATGTAGGAGCCCTGAGCTTGAAGGAGTCACAAGAACTGGTACGTCTGTAGGTCTGTTGGGAGAGAAGAGCCTCCATTTTTATGCCAAAGTTACAATCAGCACTATTTTTGCTATATATTGGATGCTGTGCTGGAGAATGAAAGGTGCGGGAACTCACAGAACTCCCCACCTAGAAGCAGGCGCAGAGGAGGAGGCACCTCTTTCTCTAAGCAGAGTAAGGATGGGTATAGAGGTTGTTAGGTTACAGGCAAGGAACACACTTGGACACAAACCATTTTCTCTAAGAAGTAAAAGGCCAGGCCACCTGCTGGGCATCAGGGAGGTGGAAGATGGGGTTTGGCCACGGTGAGAGGCAAACATTGAGAACTGCTACCTGGAGCGTGGGAGAGAGAACTGAAAGCCAAAAGGTTAACCCTACCTACGTTCACAGCAGCACTATTCTCAATAGCCAAGAGGCAGAAGTTGCCCAAATGCACATCTAAGGATGAGTGGGTAAACAAATCCACTCATGCATACATACAGCGGGATATTGTTCAGTCTTAAGAGGGAAGGAAATCCATCCTGTCCTGTGCTACAACATGGATGAACCTCTTGGAAGACATTAAGTGAAATAAATTAGCCACATGACTAAGGGAGGGCTGCTATATTTGGTCTCTGTCCCTTTTTTGTCAAAGAACCTCCAAACCCCTGCAATTTCCTGTGATGAGGGCAATAAAGGTGTCTCTTGTTAGATAAAGAGGTAACTTTGGTAAAGCACTAAGGATGGCCATGGTTACCAGAGCAACCAACCAAGCAACTCATGGGCTACCAGGGCAGGGGCTGGAAGTTGAATTACTCACCGATGGCCAGTTATTCAATCAATCATGCCTAAGAAGTGATGCCTCCATAAAAATTCAAAATGGGTGTCAGAGGGCTTCCAGGTTGATGAATGGGTAGAGATTTAGGGAGAGTGTCGCACTTGTGCTCCATAGAGCATGGGAGGGCCACACCCTTTCCCCAGGCCTTGCCCTATGTGCCTTTTCATCTGGCTGTTCCTCAGTTATATCCTCTTTATAATAAACTGCTGACCTAGTAAGTAAAATGTTTCTCAGAGTCTATGGGCTACTCTAGCAGGTTAAGCAACCCATGAAGGGGTTGTTGGATGCTCTGATCTATAGCCAGGAGGTCAGCAGTTCCCGTAGTCTCCTGGGCTTGCGGCTGGCATCTGAATGGAGAGAGAGTTAGGGGACTGAGCTCTTAACCTGTGGAATCTGATGCTGAGTCCAGGTAGATAGTGTTGGAGTTGAACTGAATTGTAGGACATAGTGTCATAGGATTCATTGCCTGTTGGTGTGAGGAAACCCCCACACCTACTACACACATCAGAACTGTGACCCGATCGGTAACAGTCTTCTTTCTTTTTTTAAAGGCCAAACATGCAGCAAAAATAAGAGCCGATGGCATTGCTGTCATTGCTCCTTTCTTTCTCAAGCCACAGGACAAAGGTAATTAGACAGGTTTAAGTGCTCAGCAACTTACGTGGTCCACCTCTTCTTGCCTTCATTCCCAATGGTTATATTATGTGTAACTAATGAAAGTAAAGCTTTTTGGCCTGGGGACATGACATTGCAGTAGTACAGCAGTTCTCCGCAATATTTGGCCTCCCTGGATCCATACGAGAAAAGATTTCATGAAAGGATATCAACTCTTTTGCCAAGCAATCTGCTGGGGTCATCCACCAAGCACAGGTCAACCTATGCGTGCCTGTGTTTGGGTCAGGGGTCCAGTCCTTTGTGTATCAGTCATGCAGAGTGTCAGAGTCACATGGCAAAATGTGGGATCATTTTTCTCTCAAAGGAGGAATGTAAGTGCTTAGCACTTTGAGACAACATGTACTACGCATGGTTGAGTGAGTAATGAATTTGAAAAGAGATTTCACAGAAATATCTATTGTCTTCCAAAATATAAAGGTATTGTTTTCTCCTCCTTTACAGTGTCTATAAAAACTATTTGTGGCTTTCAAGTTCACTGAGTCTTTTTAATCCTTTTAGTTAGCAAAAAAAGAAATACACATTTTCAAAGGATTAAAAACAGGCAAGATGTTATTTGCATGCATGATTAAATAAATCCATAACTAAATGGATAATGGGTTGAAATTATCATGAAATAACACCTATTATTGGTAGAGAGAAAATAATTGTTACTATAGATAAGTAATTTACTGCTATTTTGGGCCTTTCAAATGAACAGCTGGAAAGCTTTTTTTTCCACATGACTTTTTATTTTTATTTTATTTTATTTTATTTTTTAAAGATTTTTTTTCATTATTTCCAGAAAGAGGGGAAGGGAGAGAGGCAGAGAGGGAGAGAGAAAGAAATCAATGTATGGTTGTGTTTCACCTGCCTCCAGCCACAGACCTCACTGGAGACCTGATTTGCAACCTGGTTATGTGCCCTGGCTGGGGAATCGAACCTGCGACCTTTGGGTTCGCAGGCCGGCACCTTATCCACTGTGCTATACCAGCCAGGTCCACATGACTTTTTAAGATTCTACATAAGTACTTTTTTCCAAAAGACAGACAGGGAAAAAGAACAAATTATACACAACAACTTTATCAGAAATATTTATTACAGACAGAATACATCATCACAGCATTCAGGTGAAGAATGGAGAGGCCTGCTCCCACTCTCTAGTGGCACCAGAAGGCATCTGCTGGGTTTCTTCTCTGTAGTAATGCTGCAATTAAAGTTCATGTTGGGAGATGTAGTCTTCAAACCTCAGTAAACTAGAGTGAGCTCTTTTCTGCTATACCTGGGTTTCTCCCCCAAAAGAAAAAGTACTAAACTCTGTTTAAATTATTGTGGGATATGCAACTCCTCTTCAGTGTGAGAGAGAAACATCGATTGGTTACCTCATGTCTGCACCCTAACCAGGGATTGAACCTGCAACCTAGGTATGTGTCCTGACTGGAAATTGAACCCACCGCTTTATAGTATATGGGACGATGCTCCAACCAACTGAGCCACCCAGCCAGGGGGTGTGACTACCCTCGTAACTTCCCTCTTTAAGCAGAGGTTGCTTGTCCTTTTGTTGCAGAATTTTCTGTGACAGCTTTCTTTTTCTGATCCTGATGCAAAGTGTGTGTTGTTCGAGGACCACACTAAGCCCCTCTGGGGTGAGAGGACGAGTCCTACCTGATGGGCTTCTCATTTTTGTAAGTGTATTTTATGAGCTTCTCTTAACGGGTGGGAAAGTTCACACCAGTGTTTCAACAGTACTTTAAAATGATAGAAAAGTGATCTTCTATTTTGGCCATTCCACAGAAAGGAAAATAAAACTTCCGATGAAGTGAGTTGCGAAGACATTGCAGGAAGCAATCTCAGGGATTGCAAGAGGGTCCACGAATGTTCGGCTTCTGGAAAGCATAGCCGTGTTTTATCCCAATGGCTCATCAACCAGGAGGAGCCAGTGCATTACCCATGTTCCCATTATAACTTTCCTGGTTGTTCTTTCAGATGGCCTCATCCATTTCCTGAAGGAGGTGGCTGCCGCTGCCCCGAAACTGCCTTTTTATTACTATCACATTCCTTCTTTGACAGGGGTAAAGAGTAAGTACTGTTTCCTCCTCTGTTTCATCCTCTACCCCCTATCGCACAAAGAAACCCCACCCACTCGCTCCTTCCCACCACCCCATGTCATGAAAGCATAACACTGTTGACTAATTGGTTCCAATTGCTCCAAAATAAGTCACTCTCATTAAAAATAAGTTAGCCCTCATCAGTTACTGATACCAGCGCAAGTCAAGTGTGGAAGAGGAGGTGGCTCATAGGCACTTCTAGCAGACACCTGTGTCCATCACACACATCCCTCCTCCTCATACAGGAAGGTGTGGCCTGAAACCCCTGTAGATTAGAACTACATCTACCTGGTACCCCACTGTATTCTCAGTGCCTGGCACGTAGGAGGGGTCTCTGACCCTTTCTCCCTTTTCTTTTAGCTTTTCTTATATTATTACTGTACTTCTCCAGTTGGAAGATTGTTACAACGAAGAGAAAATTTTTAAAATCCCATTCCTTTCGAACCATGGACAGGGACAACAGGGGGGATTGACTTTGGGGGGAATGGGTGGGTGGGGAGGGGGACAGAGGGGAGCAAAAAGGGGATGGATGTAATACAACAACAATAAAATTTTTTAAAAAATCCCATTCCTTTCTAACTTCCTTAAAAATAAAAATAGAAGTTGTGCTCTATAAATACCCACCGAGAGTCTTCAAGGAACGGAAGTCTTGAGGCTCTAATTTGACAAGGATTATATGTAGGACCTGCTAGGTGAGGGCAAGTGGTCATGTCCAACCTGCAGTCCATTAAGGCTGAGAATAGCTGTGGCACCTCCATGCAGATGTGCGTGGCTTTATGGGATGTTGTTTGATGTCTTCTGGAGGTTAATGAGGCACCCATTCTTTTGAGCAGTTCGTGCTGAGGAGTTGTTGGATGGGATTCAGGAGAAGATCCCCACCTTCCAAGGACTGAAATTTAGCGACACAGATCTCTTAGACTTCGGGCAGTGTGTTGATCAGAATCACCAGCAACAGTTTGCTTTCCTTTTTGGGGTCGATGAGGTAAGTCACCCTTTGGCACATCTCACAGGCTAGTTTCCCCCCCGCAAAACAATTTCTGGAGTGGCTGATAGAGTAGCCACTGTCTTCCACGAAAGTAAATAACCTTTGTTTCTGTTTAGCAACTGCTGAGTGCTCTGGTGATGGGCGCGACTGGAGCAGTGGGCAGGTAAGCAGGACTCATGTTTCCCAGTGGGTATAAATGTAACAGTCCCCCCATGGAGGCATTAATCTTCTAAGTAGTTACAGTTCTTGCCTGTGCACCTTTCCTGTAGAAGTTGCCTTTTTCGCCCACATTCCTTCAGTGACGGGGAATTAAATAGAGCTTAGCAACTCAGCCTTTGCGATTAGAAGCACCTGCTACCATTCAGTCAGGCATGTGAGGTCAGAGCATGCACAGCATTTTTTGGTCAGAAATTATTCAGCTACAGATAACATTAACCCATTCGAACCAGTGTATGCAAACGAAGGCGTTATAATAACATACTAGGAAATCGCATGAAACTCCTGAGGAGCAAGAGCAGCCAGGCCCGAGAGAGGATGAGAACCCAGAATACGCGGCTCCCAATGGCCAAAACAGCGCATCCCCAGCCATCGGGGTCCCCGGAGACGCTCCCCTCTGCCTCTCTCTGCACAACTCTTTACATCCCCCGCTTTCTTTCTCTCGGGATGAGCTTTCCCTGCCTTCGCACACACGTGGCCAATTGTAGCCACCCAAACATGGCATGTCAAGTGTCCGCTTCAGGTCCTACCAGCTGCAGCCGGGAAAGTAGAGGCCTGGGGCTCTGCCTACTCAGCAGAAGGCTTAGGAAAGGCAGGCGATTCAATTAGCATGCCCGCTGCACCTGTCAACCTAATTCGTAAGAAATGTGCGTGTAAGCAGGTGGGTTGAAATATGTGCGTGCGCTCCCAGAAGGTGCCTTTCCTCCCTGCAGGAAATGTACAGGGGAAGCAAAGTAATATTCGTAGCATGGCTTTGATGAAGAGTAGCTGAGTTGATAGTCTTAACGGCTTGTTCATAAGTTAGCATGACCTGTATCGCACAGTAGGGCCATTCTACCAAGGAAACCTGAGGGCCTGCTGACCCTGCATCTGGTTTCCCCTGGAAATTGTGACTTGTTTGACTCTGTTTTTTTTTTTTTTTTTTTGGTCTTGACATGAGACATTTAATTCTGTCCACATACTTTATAAGCAGAGTATATTTGGTTAAACTTCATGTCTTCTTGATGAACAGATGGATATAGTTGGCTCCACGAGTTAACCCATGTTTGCAGTTGTATTAGCTTTTGTATAAAATTGCCAGGCAACAATTTCTTTTTAAAGATTTTATTTATTATTTTTAGAGAGAGGAGAAGGGAGAGAGGCAGAGAGAGAGAGAGAGACATCAATGTATGGTTGCCTTTCACCTGCCTCCAGCTACAGGCCTGGCTGGAGACCTGGCTTGCAACCTGGTTATGTGCCCTGACTGGGAATTGAACCAGTGACCCTGCTGGGAATTGAACCAGTGGGTTCGCAGGCAGGCATCTTATCCACTGTGCCACCAGCCAGGGTGTGCCAGTCAACAATTTTAAGAGCATGTTCCTTTCTGTCTAACTGAGGACATACCAGGGATTTGAATGCAGCATTCCAGAAGTCCTGACATTCGTGTATATATTGGGACTTGGGAGTGTTTTATACTTACAAGTGACTTTTCTCAGCTATGATATTTTATTTTGCTTACTTTATTACCAGACAATATCAACTTCACATTTTTGGAATCCCTTGCTGTTGACTCCTGGGTCTACATACATGAAGAACATTCTATTCTTGGTACAAGAGAAGCATATGTTCTTACTTTATAAGAAGTTGTTAACAAATGAGAAAACATTCTAGCTATAAATTTTTATAACTGACCTTTCTGGTTTCTCTAAGATTTTAGTGATTAGTCTGAGCTATTTGTTTTTATTGCTCCAGTTAGAGCTTTTAAATCCACAAGAACATTTGATGAGACCAGATCACTTCATTTCTATTGCATTGTCACAGAGGGCAGTACGAAGTGACAGGAAGTTAGTGAAAACCCTGTAGCCCTTGGTGAGCCTTAGTTTCACCACGTGAAATACGTGGAAATGGGCCTACCTTGCAGGGCTTGGAGAGAAAGATGGGATTTGTGTCAAGTGCCTTGGTTATCGTAGGTACCTAATAAATAGTCTCTTATTTTATTACCATTGTTATTTTATAGAAACTGGCCTCTAGGCAACATATGAGTTGTCAAGGAATTCAGGCTATCCATTGGAATTTGTCAATTTTACTGTATTGCATCCTTTTCCCACTTGCTCTGCCTACCACCTTTAGGCCCTACCTCTGACCCCACATCTTTTTTTTTTTTTTTTTTTTTGAAGATTTTATTCGTTATTATTAGAGAGAGGAGAAAGAAGGGAGGAAGAAAGGGAGAGAAACATTTATGTATGGTTGTTGCCTTTCACCTGCCTCCAGCTGGGGACCTGGCTGGAGACCTGGCTTGCAACCTGGGTATGTGCCCTGGCTGGGAATCGAACCAGTGACACTTGGGTTCGCAGGTCGATGCTCAATCCACTGAGCCACACCAGCCAGGGCTGTGATACCACATCTTACCCATAGTTCTTATCCAGTACCCTGGCCTCTATCCATGCCCTGGGGCAGGAGTGGCCTCAGTAGGTCCTTAACTAAATGCACCTCTGTCTTTCTTTTCTTCTTTTTTTAAATTTGATCCTTTTCCTACTTCTCTTCATTTTCTTTATCACTTGTGTGTTCCCTGCCTCCTCTTGGCATTGCACATTGATACTGGAAAACTCAGAACTGAAGACATCTGACCCTCTAGTAGGCTAGAGCCTAAAAATAGACCTTCTGGAAGATCAGAATATCTGTGCCTTGTAAGCAGAACAGGGTTTTGAAGATCTGGACCTTTCCCATTGGGTTATTTGTGAACCCTAAAGCATGCATTGTTTTATTTTGCCTTTTTAGTACCTATAACTACCTGGGAAAAACAGCAAACCAGATATTGGAGGCTTTTGAACGGAAGGACTTCTCTTCAGCCCTGAATTACCAGGTAAACTTTTTGTTTCCCTTCACACATATCATAGCCTCCTTTCTTTCCCACTTGAGAATTCTTGGTCTCTCTCACTCCACCGTACCTGCCCTCATTAAAGTTGCCTAGCTGTCTCTTTCTTTACTTGCCTTCTGCTCCTTACATTTTTCTTGTTGAAAATCAAACCTGTACCCATTATCCATGTTCCCTACATGTCGAATCAGGACCAGCCTTGATGCCTATCTGTTCCTCTTAGAAATGATCTTTTTACTCTATGTTCCAAGTATTTTTTTAAAAGATTTTTATTATTTTCAAAGAGAGGGGAAGGGAGAGAGGCAGAGAGGGAGAGAGACATCAATATATGGTTGCCTTTCACCCGCCTCCAGCTACGGACCGAGCTGGAGATGTGGTTTGCAACCTGGTTATGTGCCCTGGCTGGGGAATTGAACCAGAGACCTTTGGGTTTGCAGGTTGGTGCCTTACCCACTGCACCACGAGCCAGGACCCAACTATTTTTGCGACTATAAAGTAATAGCAATGAAAATAAATAAATTAAATAATAGCAATGGATTCCTGGGGAAATGACCTCATGCCCTTCCCTTGAGGAGGTCACACCTGAGACACCAGAAGCTGTGAAGCTGGTAACCTAAAATAGGAAGACTTCTGCCCTGGTTGGTGTGGCTCAGTGGATTGAGCTCCCATCTTCAAACTGAAGGGTTGCTAGTTCGATTCCCAGTCAGGGCAGATGCCTGGGTCATGAGCCAGGTCTTTAGTTGGGGGCGCGGGAGAAGCAACCACATAATGATGCTTCTCTCCCTCTCCTTCTCCCTTTCTTCCCCTCTCTCTAAAAATAAATAAATAAAATCTTTTAAAATAATGAATAAATAAATAGGGAGATTCCTTCAAAGTCATAGCAGGTTAGTCCTGTTTCCCATGGAGAGGTGCTGAGAAGGGAAAATATCCACCAGGCAGGAAGCAAGAGCCGCTGGCTTTGAAATGGGGAAAGGAAAGCAGCAGGAGCCCACCTGTGACCCAGAGGAGCCCCGGGGGGCCAACCTAATGGGCACAAGGAGAACAGCCTCCATGCCCAGAGAACAGAGGGCCTCGCTGGATAGAACCCATCCCAGCAGCTGGCTAATGTGTGCGCTTCAGGTAAGCGGGATGAGGCGGAGAGGAATAGAGTAGGCACAAGAGAAAGCCTTTGGGAGGCCAACAGGCACAGGCATTTTCAGGACAATGAAAGTGATTGAGAAGGGCATCCCAAAAAACTAAGTGGGGATGAAAGACAGAAGCAAGATCAGAACAGGTGGCCTGCCCTGGACACTGAGCCAGCCTAGATCTACGTCCTGACCCGAGTTTAAATAGCTTATCTAAATATTTATCTTTGTTCAGCCTCAGACCAGGGAAAGCTGAGAGCAGGAACAGGGCAAGGACGTAGGAAGCTATGCCAGCTAAATTAAACACTGGCAAGACTTCGATTTTAATGACAATCAGGAGTGTGAATTGTGTGGACCTGCCATCTCTTTGTATTCATGGTGTCCTTTTCCCTTAGTTTCCCAGACAAAGTTATTTCTGAAAGTCCCAACCTGTTCTGAGCTGAAAGGCAGGGAACACTTAGGTTGGAGAAGGCTGAGAAGGACCTGTAAGGAGGACCCTTCGTCGTTCCTTTCTGGCTGATCCAGTTGCCATCTTTTGTTCATCCTTTGGTCCCACTCAGATAGATCATCCTACTCAAAACAGTAGTCATTGGTAAGGAAGTTAGTTTACTGTATTCTCTGTTTCTTCTTACAGAAGGCAAGCGCAATAGCTCACAGTTACACATTTACTCATGTGCCAAGGGCTGACCTGAGACCAGTAAACCTGGTCTCTGCCCTCAAGGACTTTGCAGTCAGTAACGAGGCAGCAACTAACAAACTAGAGCTAACCTTAGTCATTCTCATGGGCTTCAGTGCCATTTGCTCTATCTACATACATGAAATGACACACACACACACATAAAGATATTCCTTACAGTATTATTTATCATAGCAAAGGATGGAAACTGCCCAAATATCCATCTCTAAGGAAATGGTTAAATGCATTATGTTTGAGTTACACAATCAAATTATATACAGCGCTTTAAAAGGATGAGCTAGTTTTATAGGCACAGATCTTAAACGATCTCCATGATGTATTAAGTGGGAAAAAGGGTGGCAAAGTACAGATTTGGGAATGTTATGTGCTATAGTTTGGGAGTGAGGGGGAAAACTACACATAGATGTTTGTAAGGCTCTGGATGTTGAAGTTTTATTCTGCATTGAATGTTTTTTTATTACAATTCTACAGTTGATTAAAACAACATAAAAGTAGACTGCTACTGAAAATGCACCTCTTAATGAGATGGATGGCAGTCTTTATTATGAATTCGTTCATGAAATCATGGATGAGACCTATTAAGATGAGTTCAAGTTCAGCATCAACACTATTTCTGGTTTTGTTTTTAGAGAAAGAAGTGCTGTGGACCTTTGTTCATGTTAACTACGATAACAATGGAAGACATTTTGTGATAACAGTGTCACTCAATTCTTTTTGAGTCAGGTGTCAAACATCAGAGTGCTCCATCATTTAATGATTTTCAGCCAACAGCCTGAGTAGCAAGGTTGAGAGCCATGTTGAAAGCAAGAAACTAAAACCTGATTTTTTTTTAAAGGACTTGTTTTCCATCAGTTAGAGCTGTCACTGTTGCTTTCTTTGTTGATGCCAACACCAACATTTTGCTTTGCTCTTTATTTGTTCACAGAGGTGTCCCAGGGCAATGATAGGGAGGTATGTCCTCATTTTTTTCAAAAGAGGGAGTAAAAGAAAATTGTGAGAAGGGAAATATAAAAGGGCGACATACACCTCCATTATGTGTGAATTCTTATTCTGACCAGTTTTAGAAATTAGCAGTTATTAGAAGTTGAGCATCTAAAAAATTGATCCCCATAAATTTTCACCTTGGCCACTTGCCCCTTAGATACCTTGGGAAGTACCCCAGTTTAGAAACAACTGTACTGTCTATGTGAACTTGATGGGTTAAAGGCCGCTTTCCCTGTCTTAAGTCTCTATGGCATAATTCTATTACTGAGGCTTCTTCTCTGCATGGCTCCATTTCATAAAGCTTAAATATATGAAAAGATCTTACTGTATCCTGGATGGATCTCAACCATCCTTACTTGGCTGTTTTTCTTGAATGTCAGACTTTCAGAAGATTAAACTGTGTAGACTTTTTGGTTTGGGGTTTCTCGTAACTTGACTTCTCAGTTCTTTACATCGTTATCACAGTCCAGTAATACTGACTATTGATTTGTTTGTTCCTTTCCAGTTTTGTATTCAGAGATTTATCAACTTTGTGGTCAAACTAGGTAAGTTTGCTGCTTTGGCTGCTACTGGAGAACGTAAAGGAATGGACTCTTTCTGAGTCCCCCACTTTCTCTGGGGGCTTAACAAGAACACCTTTCAATGCTCTGTTGCAAATAGAATTATTTCCAACACTAACCTCAGGGCCAGCCTGATAAAATGGTTAAGTAAAATAAACCTAGTCGAAGGTCTGGGGCACCATTTCTCAAACCTCTCTCCTCCACCTTAGCACCTTTATCACTTCCCCATCCTACACACACACCTTTTTTATTCCTCTTCTCAAACCTCTCTCTTCCACCTTAGCACCTTGATCACTTCCCCATCCTACACACACACCTTTTTTATTCCTCTTCTCAAACCTCTCTCCTCCACCTTAGCACCTTGATCACTTCCCCATCCTACACACACACCTTTTTTATTCCTCTTCTCAAACCTCTCTCCTCCACCTTAGCACCTTGATCACTTCCCCATCCTACACACACACCTTTTTTATTCCTCTTCTCAAACTTCTCTCCTCCACCTTAGCACCTTGATCGCTTCCCCATCCTACACACACGCACCTTTTTTATTCCTCTCGCCCACTGTCAGCACTCCCTCCCTCCCTTTGCTTGCCTCTGCTCATTAAAATTCTGCCACCACACTGTGGCTGGCTCCAGCCTTAGTGCTGGGAGGAATGCAGCTTGGACATAGACCTTACTAAATTGTGAATGACTGACGGCTCTCCCAAGGGTATTTGCAACTTCAAAAAGGTTTATCGCTCTGGCTGGTGGCTCAGCCGATAAGGCACCAGCCTGCGAACCCAAAGGTTGCTGGTTTGGTTCCCAGTCAGGGCACATACCCAGGTTGCAAGCCAGGTCTCCAGCCAGGTCTGTAGCTGGAGGCAGGTGAAAGGCAACCATACATGGATGTCTCTCTCCCTCTCTGCCTCTCTCCCTGCCCTTCTCCGTAAAAATAATAAATAAAATCTTTAAAAAAAAAAAAAGTTTATCAACACAACTAAGTATAAATGGCTTGAGGGGTGGATTACAGGACAATGTAAAATTTGAGGGACATGTAGTGAAATTGAGTGGAGAAACCTCTCCAGAGTCTCCTAAGCCTTATCCTGTGACACATGACAAATACCACCAGGCACTCCACTTGTACAAGAGATTGGCCCTTCCTGAAAGCCTGGGCCAAGTCCAGAAGTTTCAGGTTTATTCTTGGCAAGCCTAGTACCTCCCTTTCAGAGCCTTTCTGGCTTATCCTGGCCACTGCTCCTGAACCTGAAGCATCTGCTGTGTATTTATGTCCCTCATTGTCACAGGGTTAGCAGCGAGCATTCTCTCTCTCTCTCTTTTCTTTTAATCCTTCAAAAACAGTGTTTCCCATCTTTTTTTTTAATGCTCAATGGATTAAAAGATTTTATTGATTTGAGAGAGAGACACATTAATCGATTGCATCCTGCACATACCCGGACTAGGGATCAAATCTGCATCCTAGGTACGTGCCGTGACCGGGAATTGAACCCACAACCTTGTGGTGTATGGGACGATGTTTCAACCATCTGAGCCAGCAGCCAGGGCCCATTTGCTTTATCTCTTTCATGATTTTTGTCTTATTTGCATGCTGCTTGTACTGTTAAGGACCTATTATTATTCCCTTTCCCGAAGCAATACCTTTTTCAAAACCGTGGGTTTGGTATGATAGTTATGTTTCTAAAGTCCATTGAAGTAGATATTTAAATATTGAATTTTTAAAAGAACCAGAAGTTTACCTGTATACATAATACTGTTTTGCACATCAGCAATGACACTGCAAAATATACCTTTAAGATATTAGCTGGACAATGAACTTTTTCCAGAATATTTGCATTTTAAAAGAGGACTCCTGAAGATAGATTTTATCCTGTGAAAGAACATATCTTAAGAAGCTCATTTCAGCACTGGCTGTGTAGCTCAGTTGGTTAGAGAGAGCATCGTCCCATACACCACAAGGTTGTGGGTTCAATTCCTGGTCAGGGCACATACAAGACTCAATCAATGGACGCGTAAATAAGTGGAACAATAGCGCAACCTCTCTTCCTTCTTCCCTCTCTCTCTCTAAAATCAATAAATAAAAATAAATATTTTTAAAAGCTCATGTTAGGCTTCCTTGGGAATTGCAGTTTTCATAGTTTAGCCAAAGAGAAACTTATCCTGAGAAACTTGCAGTCCCATCATGAAAGTAGCTTCTTGTTTCACAAATCATAAGCAGCCTGGGTGTGCCATTGTGCATTCACCAAACTATATTCTGTATGTTTAGTCGTTCTAGTATTTTCCTCCCCAATGTTAAATTGTTGTTGTAACTAAGTTAACTTAGGAAAAGAAAGTTACTTGTTATACCATGGATCCAACTGCAATAGACAGTGAAGAAAACAAATCTCTTTTTCTCTATTCTGGATTATTTTCTGAGACCTACCTTCAAAATAACTAGTTCAATCTTTAGCTATGTTTACTTTCCCTGATTGTTTTTCATTTCCAGTTTTTCTTGTTGGCTATTTTTTTCCCCAAGTCTTCCTGTTCTTTATTTAGATGCCCTTCTCTTAACCTATGGCTTCTATTTCTTTTCTTTTATGTCTGTGAAGTCTCTTTCAGAATTTTGTATCATCAGTTCACTGCCTGTAAAATCGCTGAAATTGTGCATTTGCTGGCTTCTTTGTTCTCATGTGCTCTGTAATTTTTAACCCTAAATTCATCTTCAGAGACTGTTGTTTTCTGGGGAACCCATTGTGCTCTAGTTTGTGAGAAGTCAAGTTTATGTTTGCTTCTCCTGGGACAAATGGTTTCACCAGTTCTAACTAATCGAGGTTATTTTCTTCCTCTTTTTTTCTTTCCTTTCCTTTCCTTTTTCCTTTTCTTTTCTTTTCTCTCCTTTTCTTTCTTGCAATTCATTTTTATTGTTTACGCTATTATGGATGTCCCATTTTCCTTCCCTTTGTGCCCACCACTCTCCCACCATGACCTTTCCCCTTCCCTCTGGCCATCACCACACTGCTGTCTGGGTCGATGGGTGATGCATACATCTTCTTTGGCTAATCCCTTCACCTTCTTTCATCCAGTCCCTGTCATTTGTTTCATGTATCCATGCCCCAGTTTCTGTTTATTTTTTTAGTTTGCCCCTACACCAAGTGCACAATGCAGATATGGATCCATCATCCATATATAGCTTGGGATGTCTTTCACATGATCTTTTTTCATCCACAGCCCTGGCACAAGTCAAGGGTTATGTCTATCCTTACTTAAGCCAGGGGGCCAGATGTTTTTCTCTTGCTTTTCATAGAAGGCTGGCTCCCAGTCTACACAAGGGATTGGGGCCCAGCTCCTTGCTAAGCACAGACCCCAAGCTTCCTTTGTATTCTGTCCCAGCTTTATAACACCAGCCCCAAAACAGCAGCATAGACTCCTAAACTACCTTAAATAGTGTGTCTCAGGGACTTCATAGATATCCTTGAACTAAATTCTGTTCTAGCGATGAAGTCTTATAACATTTGATCAACAACAGTATACCCTTGAATCAGATTATTCTCATGGATCTTTTGGCTTTAGCTCCTCACTACTCTGACCTCTTTATTCCCAATCATTTTGGTCCCTCCTTCTTGCTTTTGTGGTTGACTCTGAGCCTTCCTTTGTTTTGTTTTACAGCTTCCCAATTTGTGTGAAAACATTTTTTCCCCCAGCATTTCTATGTATTTGAAGCAGGGAGGATTCCCAATGTCTTCTCAGTCTGCCATATTGACTAGAAATGTTCCCATTTTTCCATCCACCTTATGTCTTTGTTGTAGTCACTGTAAGAATATGATCTCTTCTTTGGGATGTGTGTGGTGCGGTGGACGGTTCCTGTCACGTTTTCCTCATTTACCTTTTCTGTATAGGTTTTGGAGTGTCACAGACCAAAGCCATCATGACCCTGGTGTCTGGGATTCCAATGGGCCCACCCCGGTTTCCACTGCAGAAAGCCTCCAAGGAGTTTACAGATGATGCAAAAGCTAAACTGAAGAGTCTGGGTTGCCTTTCTTTTACTGATTTAGAGAATAGAGATTTGGAAGCCTGTAGCTAATGCCTCTCTATCAAGTCAGGATGCATACATTGTGATGTAATCCACCTTGACTAGTACATTCCCTCATTTCTTAAGGATTTTATAAATTAGCTTGTACCAAAGTCATAACTACCAAATGAGATCGATCGCACATCAATAAACAAGTACTTACGATGATCTTTAAAAAGTTGTATTTCGTGAAGGGTTGAAGAATTCTGAATCCTGAGTCATTTAGTATTGCACAAAATTTGTGTGGAGAAATTGCTACCTATTTGGATGAAATGAAATCAAGAAGAAAATTGTAATTCCATTTTTGCTTTTGGTAATAACCATTATGTTGATTTCTGATTTTTAAATATTTTAAAGTTTTCTTATTTTAAACCACTGGACAATGTACTTTCATTTTAATGAATATTCATTTGGAATCTAGGAAAACTGAGCTCTGTCATTTAGGCAGGTGCTCTATCTTTAAGGCCAAATTACAACATGACTTAACTATACACAACTATTGTATTAACCCACCAACTTACTTGGCTGCTCAGTCTTGTGATATCACAAGTTTTCCCCAAAACACTGAGTTAGGTGATGACTTGCTTCAGTTCCTGTAACCAAAGGGCCCCTTAAGGTGGTTTTCACATAACAAAGGAGAGGCCTTCCGAAAAGAATTCAAATCTCCCCTTGTAGCTTTGGAAGAACTTCTGAAAAGCTCCAAGTTTCAGAGAACCAAACAGTTCTTTCTGCTTCTGGCATCACAAACTTCACTTTTCCTCACTGAGAAGGAAGTGTCTGTCACCCCCCACATCACCATGAATTATTGGAAGTGAAGGCCACCATCTCGTCTGCAGGAGCCCAGCGGCTACTGTTACTTCCTAGTCACACTTAAAAGGAGTCACTTTCCTTCAGTGATAGGGGATTTATCCGTTTTATAGTATGCACTAATTATATATTAATTTTCTGAAATCAAAGCTTGGAGAACTGTTAAGATGGTTAGTGAGATCTTATGAACACAAAGAGTAATATATGATTAAAACAAAATGAGCAGAGCTGAGTTTAGGTCTATATTTTACTATCCAACTCCATAGAAATGAATGAGTATTATATAGCAGTAGGTTACTAATAATGCCTTTAATCAAAAGTAAAATTTTGGAATAATATAAACTTACTGTTATTTTTTGAATTTAGTTGTGTTGTTTTTTAGTATATTTTACTGATTATGCTATTACAGGTGTCCCATTTTTTTCCCTTTGCTCCCCTCGGTCCACTCCCCCACTTCCCTGCAGTAATCCCACCCTCCTTAGTTCATGTCCATGGGTTGTGCATGTAAGTTCTTGGGCTTCACCTTTTCCTATACTATTCTTAACATCCCCCTGTGTATTTTGTACCTACCAATTATGCTTCTTTTTAAATTTTTAAAAAAGATTTTATTATTTCCAGAGAGAGAGGAAGGGAGAGAAGCAGAGGGGGAGAGTGACATCAATATATGGTTGCCTATCACTTGCCTCCAGCTACAGACCTGGCTGGAGACCTGGCTTGCAACCTGGTTATGTGCCCTAGCTGGGGAGTCAAACCAGTGACCTTTGGGTTCACAGGCTGGCACCTTATCCACTGTGCCACCAGCCAGGGCTCAATTATGCTTCTTAATCCCTACACCTTTTACTCATTTATCTCCCTTCCCTATCCCAGCTGATAACCCTCCAAATGATCCCCATAACTATGGTTCTGTTCCTATTCCAGTTGTTTGCATACTTTTTTTTTTTTTTTTAAGATTTTATTTATTATATTTAGAGAGAAGGGCAGGGAGGGAGGAAGAAAGGAAGAGAAACATCAATGTATGGTTGCCTTTCACCTGCCTCTAGCTATGGACCTGGCTAGAGACCTGGCTTGCAACCTGGTTATGTGCCCTGGCTGGGAATCGAACCAGCGACCCTTGGGTTCACAGGCTGGAGCCAATCCACTGAGCCACACCAGCCAGGGCTATGCTTTTAAGATTCTCTCTTTATCTTTAATTTCTGGCATTTTAATTATGATATGTCTTGGGGTGGTCCTCTTTGGGTCTAGCTTGTTTGGGACTCTCTGTGCTTCTTGGACTTGAATGTCTATTTCCTTTGCCAAATTTGGGAAGTTTCCTTCATTACTTTTTCATATAAGTTTCTATTTCTTGCTCTTCCTCTTTTTCTGGCAACCCTGTGGTTTAGATGTTGGCATGTTTGAAGTTGTCCCAGAGGTTCTTAAGCCTCTTCTCATTTTCTTCAATTCTTGTTTCTTCTTTCTGTACTGGTTGAATGTTTATTTCTTTCTTATGTTCCAAATTATTGATTTGAACCCTGGTTTCCTTCCCTTCACCATTGGTTTCATGTGGATGTTCCTGTTTCACTTAGCATAGCCTTTACTTCTTCCTTCCTGCATTTGCCATACTTAAACACATCTGTCAAGACTGTGAGTATCTTTATTACAGTGTTTTGAACTCTGTGATTGTTAGGTTCGCTATCTCCTTATCTGTTAGGTTGGTTATCTCCTCCTTGCTTAGTTCTTCCACTGGAGCCTTGCTCTGTTCCTTCTTTTGGGTCATACTTCTCTGTCTCCTCAACCTGACAGGCTCCTGTTTGCTTCTGTATCTTAGAGCTGTCACACCTGTTATGTTGTAAGGGGCAGAGCCTGAGACATTCATCAGTGCAGGGTGACCTGTTTTCATTGTGGCGCTGTATGTGGGGGAGGAGTCTGAGAGGGAACAATGCTGCTTGCTCAGCACTCACCCCCTTTTCAGGCACTTCTCCCACTTCCCGTATGGGACTGGTGCCTCTCTAGCTGTTACCCTGGTTGTGCTTCCCAGAGTGGGTGGGTCTGTGGATGTTCTAGGACCATGAGGGCCTCTAAACAAATAGATTCTTCTCAGAGACCCAGAGACTTGCAGTTTCTTCCTTTGTCCCAACCCCCACTGGTTTTCACAGTCAGAAGCAATGAGGATTTATTTTTCCTGGTGCTAGAACCGTGAGCTGTGCAAAATGGTCTGGAGCTGGGAGCTCTCCCCAGGTGTCCCTCCCTACTTTTTTTTAATGTGTGACTATACTTTCCACTGGATAGCCACAGCCACAGCCTCCACAGCCTCTACACCAAGTCCTCTCTGCCCCAGCTCCATTCCTCCTACCTGTCTGGATGAGTATTTCTTCTTTATATTTTTGTCTGTTGGACTTCCATACAGCTTGATTTTCTGGAACTTCTGGTTGTCTCCAGTTTTGAGGTAGTTGTATTCCTTCTTAGTTGTGGAGGGAGACACAGCGTGTCTACCCACACCTCCATCTTGGCTGGAAGTCCCCAGTTTAGTATTTCTTTATACAACTGAGAGAAACATTATATCACTACTAAACCTGATAATGAATAGCTGGCAAAATAATAACATATGTACAGAAAGCCATAAAAAAAAAGAATTCTAAAAGAAATTGGCATTTCATTGAATACCAATAATTTTAATGGTATCTGATATGCTTTAGTCTTCATCCCCAAGATGTAGCCAACCATTTCTGCTGGCCAGATTATAGATTTCATCTGTGACATTCATTGCACTAAAAGTCATCAGTCTTAAATACGAAGCCATTAACAGTACCACTATTCATTCCATTTTAAAAACTGATTTAACTTTTCTCTTGTTTTAATGTAGTATACTTCTATGTCTAGCACCTTTTAGGTCTGTCCTTATTTTCTCCAACTTTATTGCCCAGTTAGTGGGTGCTCACAGCCCCACTCAACTGCAGCTTTCTCTGCGTCTGGAGCATTAAGTTTGAACTTAATGTTAGATCAAAACCTCCCTGGCTTTGAGCCATGATGTTACTCTAGTCACACACATTTAAAACTAAATCTTAAAAAGAATAATCCAAGCTCTACCTCTGATCAGCTTTAAGTTTTGTATCTAGTTACTTTGTCAACAAAATCATGCCTAATGAGTAAAATGTGCATTCTTACTGCGATGTTCTGTGTTGGTATGTTTTGTCCCTAAAAGGAGCTTCTCACTTTGTGTTCTAGGACATACTGATCAGTGACATCATTATCTGTATACCTCTTGCCATTCTTGCTCTTGATGGGGCCTTGGCTTTTAAACCACATGGGTGCAATGAGCCAAACTAATCTTTGGATGCTTTTTTTTTTTTTTTAGAGAAAAATTTTAATATGGTATATTCCAGGAACTGAACTTTACATATTTATTCTTTATAATTACTTCATGATGTAGGTAATATTTGATTAAATCTCACATGCTATTTATTATGTGACATTATTTTAAATACACCTCTAAGAAAGCAAAACAAAAACAAACCAAAAACAAAAACAAAAAAAAACCCAACACTGACAAAGTATGACATGCCATCTCATTCCAGTGGGATCCAAAATGTTTTTTCAAATGAGTGTTTTAGAAGTGATACAATATAGCATCTTTCCATTTTCAAAGTGAAGTAACTATGGCAAAGAGAATTAAATATCTTAGTCAAGTTCACACATGGTTGTGGCCCCAGAATATGAATCTTAACAGGGTAATAGCAGCCTATTTCACACCAAGAATTTAAATTCATATGTGTGTCCACTTTAACCATACCTCTTAGCACTGCGGTGTTATGCCTAAGATTCAGTGACCAGGGACCTACTGATGTAGTGAAGAGTTGAGTTAAGTCTAGTGTAAAATGACGAACAGTGTAACATGGCTTTATGGGACCCAGGCCTGTCATGTGGTTATTGGTGTGATCCAGATCCAGGCCATGTGGTTCAAGTCTCAGTTCCATCACTTACTAGCTATGTGACCTACATGTTATTTTTTAGTCCTTCAGTTATCTATAACACGAAAAGTATAATATCTACCTTCTGGGGTTATTGTGATGATTACATGATGTACTCTATAGCAGTAGAGTATGCTATACTCTACTGAAAAATATTTACATGTCCTTGAATGACCCTTGTGTGACTATTTGAAATAGTGAATGACACAATGAGGAAAGCCTTTGGCTAAGTAATTTCAGGGGAATATAAGGTCAAAGAGGCACAGATGGAAAAAGGAGCATGTTTTGAAGCTTCACCTGTGAACATTAAGGAAGATCTTGCAGAGTGCTAAGGAATGCCAATCACTGAACCCAATATTCAGATGTGAAGGGCTCAGGTGCAAGGGTTAAAGAACCAACTCAACAAAATTGTCCATAACCCTTGTTTATACTTAATATGTTGCTGTGTTCATTATCTAATTCAAAACACTTGCAATCCACCTAGTTGGGTTTCCTAAATGAAACGGGAAAAGCTGGTATTCCTACTGCCTATCACCACCAGATCCAAAAAGCAGAGACAGGGATTGAATCTTTATGGGCACTTTGTTCACTGGTCAGCGATCTGAGAAGATAGTGGATTTGCATCCTAATAACATTCCATTATAAACTGGCTCTTTTTATCAGAAGAAAGGTGTAGGTAAGGGGTTTGGAATTCAGGGGAAAAGTTAATGAGATAAAAGCTGCAGCTTTCTTTCATTTGTTTCCTGGGGGAAGTCTTTTGTCCTGGGTGGGTCTTTGTGCCCTGGAGTCAAGGTGGGTCATACCTTCAGTTCCTGCAACAATAGCTTTTTTTGCACATTAATTACTAAGCTTATTAGCTGTTACCTAAAGCTAACATTTTCCAACATTTGAGTTTCCTATCATAAGCACCCTGAAAGGTACAAAGAAACAAAAATTAATATCTTTCCTTAAATATTACTCAAGAGAGCAAATGCATGGAAATAATAAAAAGAATGAATGCATGCTGAATTGTTATTCTGATTGTAAAAGCAACAGTTTTAAAGAGAATGATCATTAGGAGCTAGGAGAGTTAAGAAAAAATAAAGAGGTAAAGAATAAGGATGTAGCCCTGGCTGGGTAGCACAATGGATAAGGCACTGGCCTGGGAACCCTAAGGTTGCTGGTTCGATTCCCAGCTAGGGCACATAACCAGGTTGCAAGCCAGGTCTCCAGCCAGGTCTGTGGCTGGAGGCAGGTGAAAGGCAACCATACATTGATGTTTCTCTCCCTGTCTGCCTCTTTCCCTCCCTTGTCTCTGGAAATAATAAAATCTTAAAAAAAAAACAACAACAACAAAAAAACAAAAGAATAAGGATGTATTGGTATGAAGAGCCCAGATAAGCTGATTCGTCTGGATTCTCTGGAAAACCCCAACTCCATCCATTTGGTATTGTTGCCCTTATGGGAAACACTAGAGGTAAAAATTTAACAGTGACTACTACTGTAGTTCAGGATACAAAATATTCCAAAGCCTTGAAGGCAAAAGGCTCTCCAACTTAAGTCAAAACAACCTTGCAGGGTACATCCATTCACTACACTAGTTTTTGCTGAGCTCTTAACAATGTGTCAAGTGCTCCAGTGAGTGGCCAGAGCGAGTCAGGCAGGGTTACTGCCTTCCCTGAGCTTATTTCTTTTTACAGTATCTGAATTGCTACCATGATAACACTTTATTGAACACCTATTACCTGCCAAATACTGAGCTAAGCACCTCTCATATGCAACCAACGTCATTTGATCCCAACAACCCTATCAAGTTAGCACCAAAGGTTTCCAGTTCTGTCTTCAAAGGGCACCACATCTACTAGAGGTCCCTATGACAAAAATTGCGCAGTATTTCACTGCATCCAAAATGGTACAGGACCCCCAACTCCTCCACTGCTGGAAGCAACGAGCAAGCGGATGGCCTTTTAGGCTCAGCGGTCTCCTAGGCGACGGGAGGCTCTGGCTCCGCCCCTCCCTCCGGTGCCCCTGGGCCCCCAAGCTCGCTTTCTGCGCCTGCGCACGCTCACAGACCCCGCCCCTCCGCCGACACCGCAGGAGCCATTTCGCTGCCTCTTCGGTGCAGGTTACCCGCCTGTAGAGGTTTGTCTCGGGGAACGGCAGGCGCCACCGGCGACCTTAGGAGGGCTGTGCTTTCGGGTACCAAGCAGCGGAGGCCGGTGAGAGGAAGACGTCTTTGCCACGCGTTCCGGTGGCGTGCGTCCCGCCGCTGGGCCGCCGGCCTTTGTTGCGAAGCGCGGGCTGCTGCGGCGGGTGGGGGAAGGGATGCGCCTCGGCGCCCAGTGCCGGGCGTGGGACTGCGGGGCTCCGGGGCTCCGGGGCTCACCTTGCTCACCACCCCTGCGCTGCCCGCGTGCATGTGGCCCCCAGCCTTTTGTCCGGCCAGTCCCGGTCGGTCTCCGGCGTAGCCAACCGCACTTCCTCGGGCCTGCGCAGCGGGGCGTTGCCGCGCGCAGCGGAGGGGGGCGATCGCCCGGGGGGAGCCCGCCCGCCCTCGGACGCGCGCTTGTTGGGGGCCCTTCGCGGGGCGTGTGCCCCCCCCCCCGCGCGGGCCCTGCGAGCGGAGCTGTAAACAAGCGAGGCGCGGGCCGGCCCGCACGCACCGACGTGGGGGGGCGGGGGGTGGGCTATAGGCAACCAACGTCCATGGTTTCGAGAAAAAGATGGGAAATGAGAGTGTGTAAAGGGCGACACCTACTGGAGGGTGGACTGTGGCGGCCTTTCGGCGGGTGAAACCTTGGAGCGGACCCAGGAAAAGCAGAGGGTAACAAGAGGATTAATCAGTATTTAAGGGCAGAAATTGGAAAGAAACTGAACAGGCCGTGTGATGGCAGTGTGGTGAGAAGGACTTAAGAGAATGGACCTTCAGGGGGCCCTAGTGGAAACGGAATTACCGAGGACGACTTCGCCAGCCCCCAGGGGCAGTCCGTGGTAGGAGGGGAGGTCCAGACCTGTAGGGAATTTTTATGAGGTCATTTGAGCCACAGTGACGGCGGTTGCCGGGAAGCAAGATCTCAGCGGATTGAGAAAATGCTCCCGGGAAGGACAGTTTTGCAGCTTAGTTTGTACATTAGAGTCACAGAAGAAGATGGTTCATGAAATCCCGGTGGTAGATTAAAAGGGCAGGAGAAGGCAAAGTGAGGGCATCTCTGGGATTGGGTGAAAAGTAAAACAGATTTCTTTTTACATTGGTGGGTACAGAGTAGTTAATTAGCATTTACAGCACATAGGAATGGTTGCCCTGAAGGGTATGGAAAAGATTACTCTGACATTTCAAAGGTATGTTATCTAGGTCCAAAAAGATCATAGAGGCTCACTTCAAGTAAAGACTGACCTTTTTGCAGGAAGTTGCAGGCCTATGACTCAACTACCTGCCAGGACTGTGTCATGAAGAATTTTTATGTTGAGACCACCCTGTGTGGCTGCTTCATCTCTGAGTTTGTAGGGTCTGCCATGTGGGCCTCCCTTGAACTTAGCGAGGGTAGTATGGGGCCCCTTTTTCATCCACAGGGAGAACGTTTTGGAGGCAGAACTGTTATGTTGATTAGGAGTCAGACTGTCTGCCTTGGGCTTCCCAAGTTTTGCAAGGACAGCTCTGGAGGGCCTTGAGGGAGTCATTGGCACCCAGTTGATGATTTTGATTAACTTGGTGCTTGGTTGGTGTCATGGAGGGAGATGGGAACCCTGGACTTGAGAGTGGGGAGGAGGAACACATTTGGGAAGGAAATTAAAATTCTGTTTGGACCGAATTAGCATTCGGATGAATACGTTAGTGCTGTAGATTGAGGAACTTGATTTTGTAGCTTAGAAAGTACTAAATTTTCAACATTTTTGGGCATCATTAATATGCAGTTGATATTGAGTTAGATGAGACTACACACCTTTGGAGGAAGAAAATGGATGGTCTAGTTAAATTTTTTGTTACTCATTCACCCTGAAGACTTGCTTATAAGTTAATTATTCAGAGGGTGAAGTAAATAGACATCTTCAGATTCCCACGGCTTTTCTATTAGGATATTTATTCCCAGGTTTAGTCTGCAGCCATTGAATGAGCAGGTTTATGCAGACAGGGTCCATTTGGGTGACATTAGGTTGAAGTGTTAACCATATGCACTAAACATTAGCAGAAGATAACAGTTTGATGCTAGTTAGGAGTTTCTACTCACAGCAATCTAAACTCATAGCATTGGAGGGGTTGTAAATTTGGTCTCATATCTTGCTTATAATTTAATAGACCTGAGTTTTAGGCTTGTGAATTTGGTATCTTACGAACTGGGGAGTAGAGGGAGAGTGCCAAGTATGTTTGGTATGTACCACTTCAAAAGACTAATATTCTCAAACTGTATTAAATAACAAGGCTTAAAGGAGAGAGTTTATTTAGTTCAGGTATTGCATATTTAATGAATTTGGCCTTACAGTATACCACCTACAACTTTAAAGACAATCTGCTGGGAGACATAATCAGAATGAGGATAAATAGGCAATTGGCTGTATCCACAAAATGAAGGGTGACTGTTCCTTAGTATAGGAAGAAGTTTGAGTTTGAATAGGGGCCCCCACAGGGGTGAGTGGGAAAAGTTATTTAAACTTTGTATGTCCTAGTTTCTTCCTCTGTAAAAAGCTAATGATAGTATCTACCATATAAAGTTATCTGCCATTGTTGTGAGGATTAAATGAGTTAAAACACTTAAGGTGCCTATTGTAAGAAGTAGGGCATTACATCAAAGTTCTCAAAGACCAAAACGATAACCATTTTTTGGAGATATTTCTTTTCCAATCTTGATTTATGCATATACACCTTTTTATTTTACGTGGTTCAAATTGTACAGTTTTGTATCCTGCTTTTTCTTATGACGTATATAAAATCTCCATGTCATTAAAATTTCTTCATAATCAATTTTAATGGCAATGAGATAGAATATTTTGTATTTAATCTAGATTTTCAGTAAACTCCACTTCCTTTGCTCTTTCTAGCTTGGTAATTTCCAGGGTTTGCTCTGCTCTGATAAATAATGCAATTTTTTTTTTTTTTAAGTGATTTTTTTTTTTAATTTTATTGTTGTTGTATTACATCCATCCCCTTTTTGCTCCCCTCTGTCCCCCTCCCCACCCACCCATTAATAATGCAGTTTTTAACCTTTGTTTTCTTAGGTCTGAAGAAGACGACCTGAATCATGGGTGATGTTAAAAATTTTCTGTATGCCTGGTGTGGCAAAAGGAAGATGACACCAACCTATGAAATTAGAGCTGTGGGAAACAAAAACAGACAGAAATTCATGTGTGAGGTACTAAAGAATACAGTTTACATATGATTTTTGAGGCTTATTTTTTATTTTAAAAGAACATTGTTTTCTGTTTGGAAATGTACGTGTTGGATAATGTTCTTTATTGTGACTTGTTTGTTATTTTATAGCTTTTTAAGTCATTTTCAAATAAGCATTACTTTAAAAACAGTCTGATAGGTAAATTAATTCTAATGAGAACATGTATCTTTTTCAGCTTCCACAGTCCTACTCCACATTCCTATTCAATTCCACATTCGAATTGAAAGGTTATATCTAACTCTATAGAAAGTAGAGCATTTTCTTGATTGCTTTAGGTCTTAAGAGCTTAAAATAAATAACAAAAGGCCCTGGCTGGTGTGGCCTAGTGGACTGAATTGCCCACATATGAACTGAAAAGATCACTTGGTCAATTCCAAGGCACATGGCTAGATTGTTGGGCCAGGTCCCCATTTGGGGGCGAATGAGAAGCAACTGATTGATGGTACCTCTCACACATCAGTGTTTCTCTTTCTCTTTCTCCCTCCCTCTAAAAATAAATAAAACAGCCCTGGCTGGGTGGCTCAGTGGAAAGGCGCCGGTCTGCGAACCGAAAGTTTGCTGGTTCAATTCCCAGTCAGGGACGGAACCAGATTGCAGGCCAGGTCTCCAGCTGTTAGCTGGAGGCAGGTGAAAGGCAACCATACATTGATGTTTCTCTCCCTTTTTTCCTCCCTGCCATTCTCTCTAAAAATAATGAATAAATCTTTTTTTAAAAAGATTAAGAAAAACACTATGAAAAATAAAATATTTTTAAAAATAAATACAAGTAGCTTGTTCTTGGGTTTTACGAAATTGGATTTTAATGTGGAACATTCTGATACTTGAGAAGAAGAGGGGAGGATATCTGATCACATAAGCTAATACTCTTGTTTTGGATTAACTTATCACTAGACAACATGATTCAAGCTTTTCCCAAGGCAGTCCATCCTTGACTTCTCTTAGGTGTGTGGTTTTCAGTGTGTTTATGGAGCATATCCAGAAAATAACTACTGTCAAATAAGGGTTGTCAAATTAAGTTTTGTTTGTTTTTTTAAGTCCAAGAATTACCCAGGTCTGTCTCTTAATAAATTTTTTTCCTGGCTGTTAAAGGTTCGAGTGGAAGGATATAATTATATTGGCATGGGCAACTCCACCAATAAAAAAGATGCACAGAGCAATGCTGCCAGAGACTTTGTTAACTATTTGGTTCGAATAAATGAAGTGAAGAGCGAAGAAGTCCCAGCCATTGGGGTAAGAACTTACAGCCAAATACTTGAGGGCATGTGTTACTTAAAAGGTTATGCTAACCCAAAATGCATGGAGCCTTTGACAGTTTTTCAATGTTGTTTTCAAATAAACAGAGCACTGGGATGAGGTCCTAAAGATTGTATTTTATTCTTATGTATGTGACTTGTGGGCTCAGGAAATTCCTTTAAACGATAAGTCTTACAGTTTCATATGTACTGTTATTTCGTGAACTGATTTTTCAGGGCCATTTGTGTTCCAGTATGTCCAGAGAAACATGTTTAATGGAATATAAAAATCAGTAGCATTTTAAGACACAATGTTGTAGCAGAGAAAATAGTATTTCATCCAAAGAAATACTATCCTACTGTTTTTGGTGCCATGATTATTTTAATTATACGTTAATATGCAACAAAGACACCTCTCTAGTACTGTTTTTAAGAAATAACTTTATTTCTTAGGAAAATTTGAAGTTTCACAAAAATAGGATGGTTGACATAAAAAGATTCACATGATTTAAATAAAGATCCCATTTTATAAAATCTTTATACAAATTTTAACAATTTATTTTCATTGAATTTTTGTATTGATGTAAAAATGTTTTATTCCATTGCTTTTGACACAGAAGTCGAGACTTTCTAGTATATTATACCACTAAACACAGAATTTTTAAATACATTGGTTTGCCTGTCTGTAAAGTGAAGGTGATTGGACAATGGCCGTGAAAACGGTGTTGCACCTCTTTCAAATATTTGAAGCTATTTGCATTTGCTCCATATGATGTGACCTGTTCTGTATTTCTTAGCCTCTGCCTGTCTTTTGTCTTACAGTGTAGGCCAGTGGGAAGGGCTGTTAAATTTTCTTTTATATTAAAACGTTATTTCACTTCTTTTTTAACATAATCACTGTAATAGGATTTTGGGGTGCCTGTTTTTATCTTTCAGTAGTTGAAAGATAATTTTTCATTGTCTTTCACCTCCATTGTTCTCTAATGGAAAGTCAACTATAGTCAAATCGTTTCCCTCTATGTAAAGTGTTGTTTTCTTTGGTTGCTTTCATTTTTTTTTCTTTCTTTGGTTTCCTTAGTTTGACTATGACGTGACTATGGACAGTTTTATAGTCCTATCATAGTCAAAACTGGGACTTGCTGAGATTCATGAATCTATAAATTTGTGTCTTTCACCAAATTTAGGCAACTTATTATTTCTTCTGCCTCATTTTTTCTCTTTCTGTTGTATGTTTAACCTTTCAGTGTTATCCCAAGGTGCCTGAGGCTGTTTTCTCCCCTCACCCCCCTTTCTCTGTGTTCCTCAGGTTGGGTGATTTCTTATAATTAACTTTAAATTCACTTACTATTTTTTGTCAATCTCCTTTTGCTGTAAATCCATCCAGTGAATTTTATTTGATACTGTCTTTTTCATGTCTATAATTTTTAGCTATTTTCACCCTTCTGGCTGCATTTTTTATTTTTTTATTCGTTATAAACATGTTTATAATATGAATGAATTTCTTTGATGTCATTGAGCACAGTTAGAATAGCTGCTTTAAAATCCTTAACTAATTCTGACATCTGAGCCATCTCAAGGTTTGACTCTGTTCGTTGCATTTTCCCTTGAGATCAGATCACCTTTTTTCTTTTTTTATGTCAAAGTACTTTGTATTATACTTGTGTTCTGAGCATTGTGAATATTATGTTGTGGAAACTAAAGACTCCAAAGAGTATTACTAATGTTGTGTTGTCAAGCAGCTTCAGTGTTGCTTCAGTTTTCTTTCTGATCCTTTGCTAGGCAGCTTGGAATCTGTCCTGGGTATGTGTAGTTGTGTTACCAAGCAAGTAGGGGAGGACACATTCATGTGACATCTTGCTGTAAGACTCAGTCATTAGTGTTGAGAAAACAGGTCTTTGTTTGCAGTATTCCAACCTGGGAAGGACTGGGGGCACTCCTACTCAGAGCCCTGTTCTCCCATGAGACCCAGCACTTCCCTTGCCCTCCAAAATGCTATAAGCCAACTCCAAACTCAGTAGTCCCTCATTCCTCATTTGCTAGCTCTCTCCTTCAGGATCTGGGGCACATTGTCAGCCTCCCTATAACAGTCCAGGAGAGCATGTGCCATGTTAACGCTGGATTGTGGTGGAGTCCAGGAAAGGCACAAGTCCTTAAGAGAATGTCCTTTCCACATGTCCCGTGTGCCAAGATTCCAGGTAGAGTCTGGGTCTGCAAGGTAGAGGCCTTGGCCTGGAAGTCTGCTGGAGCTGACGGCATGCCTCCCTTCCTGCTGGGGCAGGCTGCATGGCCCTTCCTGTGGTAGACTAGCTCACTGCAAAGTTGCTGTAGTGTGGCTCCCTCCCTGCACCTCCTGGCCTTCTCCCATCTATACCCTTTCAGACCATATGGTGGGTGGGGAGTTGCGTGTATCATCAGAAAGAACGATGGGTTCTTAAGTTAATAGGCAACGATCCTCATACTGTGTATATTCATGAACCTTCCTGGGGGCACGACCTTCTATCTTTGGGCGGCATTTGGGCTTCCTGGGTGGTTAGCCAAGCCTGAGGCTACGGGGTCTAACATTTCCCAGATGCCTTTGCTGCTGGAGCCGTGTTGCATCTCAGTGGTCCCCTACATATATTACATATTGTTAGCGTGGCCGGGGATGTGGGCTGTGAAGGAATTCGCAAAGGGAAAATGTAGAGAGCAAAATTTTATTTCTACTTTCCCAAGAGAGGGAAAGGGCTACTCTGGGAGAAATGCACCAGCCCTGATGGGTAGGAACTGCGCTTTTATTGGATCAGAAAGTGGGGAGGGGTTGTAGCTGGGTAGTCATGACAAGCAGTTATAAATCCGGTTTCAGGCCAGTAGTTGAGGCTTCAGTTTGTTTCGCTGTTATGTTTGGGTTCTGGGCCTGGTACGCCGGTCTGCTATGTCTGTTGGCAGAAATCTTAAAACACCTGCACAGGGGTTGCTTTTAGTTCTCGTCCCAGTCCTGAGACTAGTAGGTCAGAAAAACAACAGTGATTATGCTCCAAAGACTTAGGAAAGAGATGGCTAATTCTGGTAAGGAGGTCCAGAAAGGGGCTTTTTTGTCCTTTTATTGTGGATAGACACCAACCATTGTGAAAATGACAACATGAGAAAATAGCAAGTGGGCCCCAAAAATCCTACTAAGCATTTGGAAATGTTATCAACTCTTGGTTTTAAGTGAAAATTTAACATTACAGTTACAGGCTGTTTAGATAACAGTATCTTTCAAAACTCTGGGGGCTTAGAGTAATCATTTTATTCAAAGGAACATCAAATGCTTTTATTATTATACAATAAATAGGTTTTTAAATAAACTAGTATTAGCTCAAAAAAATAGAACAGATAAATAGAAATTAAAAAATGAAAAAGTTGCTGAATTAGAAAGCAAAAAAGGTAAAAATATAAAATGCTCTATGTAAAAGATAAATAAAATAGTCAATGCAGGTCTAATTTTGTTTTATTTTATTTTAAGATTTTATTTTATTATTTTTAGAAAGAAGGGAAGGGAGAGAGGCAGAGAGGGAGAAAGACCTCAATGTATGGCTGCGTTTCACCTGCCTCCAGCCACAGACCTGACTGGAGACCTGGCTTGCAGCCTGGTTATGTGCCCTGGCTGGGAATCAAACCTGCGACCTTTGGGTTCGCAGGCCGGTGCCTTATCCACTGTGCTACCAGCCAGGGCCAGGTCTAATTTTTAAAAATGAAGTAAATACTGTTGATTCACAGCCTTATGAAAAATTCATGTGGTTTAAGAAATCAGAATTTTTCATGCTTTAGAAAAGTAATGTGCACAATACCATATTTTACATGATATCTTTACATGTTTTACTGCATGGCATTAGTAAGTTTATAAGGGAAAAAGATCTACTTAGTAAAAGTTTTCTAAAAAGCATTCTGTAAAAATAAATGCATATTAGCAATAAAGTACTTAGGAAGTAAAGTAGAAAAATATTTCCCTGGTGTGCTCAAAGGCATCATCTGAAAATAGTGGTTCTCTGCTGAAACCAGAGGGGTGCTGCTCCATGTGCTGCTATGGCAGTTGGAGAGGTCAGGACAGAGAGGAAGAAACATTTATTAGAGGGGGAGTATTGTGAAAGCGGTTTTATATTTGTTGATTCTTAATAGGAAACTTGGGCTTGTATTTTATAAGTATTTTACATTCCTAGCAATTTAATTTTGGGGATATTTTGCAAAAATAGTGTACCAGTTGAAAGGGGGAAAAACTGAAAGCTTCATGACAGTTTGAGAAGCATTTCCGTAGGGACATTTCTGTCAAGATGATACTGAAGTGTCTTTTCATCACCACCTTTCCTCCGTGTAATGCAATAAAGAAAAAGAAATGAGATATGTAATACAAGAAGAGAAACAAGGCATAAATGTAAATAATTTATTTGGAAAAAATTTCCCATTCGCTGGAATAGTAAAAATTACATAAAGCTTAAGAATATGTAGTTTGTAGGACCTGTAAGAACAGTGCAACAGATTTTTATTGAAGAATAGTATCAAGAACTCTTTCAAGAGCCTGAGACTTGACCATACTTGTAAGCCAGTAATTCAGCCTGCCACCATTTTGTAGATGCTGGCAGAGGACAGAAGACTGCTGAGTCCAAGACTGGAGGGGTACTACAGGCAGCATGGGTTCTCCCTTGTTCCCAGAGCTCTTGGGAAACAAATCTGCTTCCTACCCTGGAGGAGATTCTCCTTATATTTTTTCTGTAGTCATGAGTTTTGTCTTCTTGATGTTCAAATGCAGTCCCATGAAAAGTCATTTCAAATCATTGCTGCTTTTCTTCTGTACAGTACATAACATACAATGGAGTAGTCAGCCCTTAAAATTCATGTAGATGAGTATTTAAAGAAGTAGAAAACTTCATATGAAGTATTTTATTTGCATTGTCTTAAAACTTGGTGTTTCTTCTCTGGAAATCCCTTCTCCCAGATCCTTTTTTGGTTGGCTCTTCACTTCGTATTCCTCTCAGATATCACCTATGAGTGGTTGCTTCCTTGTTCACTTGATTTAAATAGTGATCTCTCACAGTGCCAATTTTTCTTTTCTGCTTTATGTTTCTCTCTAGCTTTACATCACACTTGACATATTACGTACGTATTTATTGTTAAGCTCTATAAGAATTGTATGGAATTAGAATATAGCTCTGTAAATACATGTGCCTGTGTTGCTTTACCCTCAGTAACCAGAATGGTGTAGAAAGCTCCTAACTGATACTTACTAAATTTTGCATGTATTTATAAAGCCAGTAAGTGGAAAAAGTAAATTGACTTTATAGCTTAAACTGATCCCACTTTTTGTGGAAAAATTGTATTTGTGTACATGTTTGTATATAAAATTTCCAAATGGAGAATTACAAGTAATTTTTATTACCCTTACCCTTATGAGGACATATATATAGTTTTATAGTCACTGAAAACAAAGATGTTAATACTATGGGAAGAGGTGGGGACAGCATTGGGCCTCCTTTAAGTAGAAAAGAATTAACTAGTTCCTGCAAAGAAGGCAAAATTGCTAATAGTGCGTTGACTTCGTCACTTGCAGGTAGCACCGCCTATTCCTCCGCTTACCAGCACACCTGACCCCACAGCAGTTCCTGATGGAGGGTCACCAGCCACCATGGGGGGGCCTCTGCCTCCACATCTGGCTCTCAAGGCAGGTAAGGGCTCGAATGCGTGCACAAGGCTGAGAGTAAGTCACACGTGACCTTGGTCTTCATCTCTTTTTCACTTGGATAGAAAGAATAACTGTAGTAAACTCTTAATGTTGAGAGAGATCCCAAAACCTTCATAAGTTTTACCAGCTCATTTAATTTCTCTTACAAGATGTGATGCAGCTTTATTCTTTGCTGTAATTAGTGTTTAATTTCTCAGCTCTGGATAGATTTTGCACAGGCTAGAACATTTGATTAAAGGGTCTTATTTGTTGTCTTACTGCCTTTTCTTGTTTCTGACTTATTCCTACTGAATGTTAATATATTATAGACTTGACCTATGGATCCAAGCCATTGTTGAATTTTATATATGCGTATTACCTAAACTTTATTTTTTTTAAAGATTTTCTTATTTTTTAGGGAGAGAGGGAGGGAAGGAGACTAAGAGGGGGAGAGACATCAACGTATGGTTGCCTTTCACCTGCCTCCATCCACGGACCTGGCTTGCAACCTGGTTATGTGCCCTGGCTGGGATTCGAACCAGTGACCTTTGGGTTCACAGGCTGGTGCCTTAACCACTGTGCCACCAGTCAGGGCCTACCTAAACTTTCTATTTCTATGTTCACTGTAGATGAACTAGGATGTTTGGTCAAATTACTTCTCTCATTTTCAATATTTATAGAATGAGAGTAACAGTGGTATTCTTAACATTGTTGCAAGGAGTCAGTTTTGTTTTGTTTTTTTTAAAGCACATAGTGAATTCAGTAGAGTTAATGATTAGTCAGCATTAACTCTCTTTAGTTACTCTGCTTTTTCATCAGGATTCATCACTTTCTTGCACCTTTTCAGTTTCTCTTTTTCATTACATCACTAGCAGATAGCTGCCTTCCAGGATCGTGATTTTCACTTAATCAGCTATTCCATTTATAACAACTTGACAACCAAAGCTACATTGATAATGTATGCTAGATTGTCAGTCACTTCTGATCATTGTTGGTAGCTTTCCACTGCATACCAGCCTTGAAATGAATGATTTAGCCCTATGCTTTAGTCATGGAACAGTTTTCAAGTAAGTCGTGGAGATTTAAGGCCCAGTTTCAAATAATTGAAACCTAAGATTTCTAATTATGGAGGGCCAGAATCTAAATTAAACTATTCCTAATAGATTCTTTGCTGTGGTTATTTGAGACTGCTTAGTCACACATGACACCATAAACCAGAGCTACCCATAAAATACTAGCCCTGGCTTGTGAGGCTCGAGTGCTGGCCTGCCTGCAAACCCAGGGGTTGCTGGTTCGATTCCCAGTCAGGGCACGTACCTGGGTTCCAGGTCAGGTCTCCAGCTGGAGGCAGACAAAAGGCAACCATACATTAATGTTTCTCTTCCTTTCTTTCTCCCTCCCTGCCCCTCTCTCTAAAAATGATGAATAAAATCTTTTTAAAAATACAATAAATAAAATTAATTTTAAAGTATGTACTTAGGATCTTCCTGAAGTTTGATTCATTAAGAAAACAGTCATTTTCTTTTCTTCATAGAAAATAATTCTGGAGCTGAGGACTCTGACTCTGGGCCCACCTGGGATCGCGGAGCCAACCTGAAGGATTATTATTTAAAAAAGGAAGAACAAGAAGTACAGGCGGTAAGCTGTCATCATCCTGTATCAATCACATCTCCAGGAATGGGATCTAGGGTTCAGTTCATAGCAAGGTTTAAGATACTCGACACTTTCTAATTAGGTGATTCTTTGCTGTGGTTATTTGAGACAGCTTGGTCGCACGTGGCACCATAAACCAGAGCTACCCATTAAATCTAGTCACTAGAATTGTCTGTGAGATAAAAGTATTTTTCTTGGTTGTCGTAAAAGCTCTCATCTGCTTTGTAGGAAATACAGATACCTTGGTAAACCTCACTTTATGAGCCCTTGTTATAAAAATGCCTCCTTAAAGCAGTTTTATTTACCAACTTTATTTAAAGTGGTAAACCAGCACACACAAAAAGTTGTCACAGGTTTCTTAGAAACATTTTGAATTCAGTACATTAATTGATAGCTAGTGTATTTTTTTAGCTAACAGGTCATCAGATGCTAGATGAATTAATTCTACCTCAGTTTGGACTAGAAACAAAAACTATTAAAAGCGGCTTTTTTTTTTTTTTAAGCAGCTTTTTGAAAAAGCTTTTTGCATTGTAAAGGATGGTATAAAGTCATTGGTACACACATTGATGTATTCAGATATTCATAACTAAAACTAGTGCAGCCAGAATTAATTTTCGTTGATTCTACAGACTCTCGAATCAGAAGAAGTGGATTTAAATGCAGGACTTCATGGAAACTGGACCTTGGAAAATGCTAAGGCTCGTCTGAACCAATATTTCCAAAAAGAAAAGATCCAAGGAGAATATAAGTACACCCAAGTGGGCCCCGATCACAACAGGTTTGCTTGTTTCACTCTCCCTTCCATAGTAAGTTAGGAAGATTTTGGCTAATTATTGTTCTGTATTTGTACAGCTGTGTCAGAAAGTCTGCAAAAAACTGCTGTCTGTATTGCTAGACTTTTAATGTTCTCTTTGAATTTGATGGGCAAAAATGATAGCACTGGTGGTGGTATCGGCCAAAGGTGGTAAGTCTATTCACTGTGGTATTGTTAGAGGAAGTTATGATGATTATTTCTTTAATGGATCGAGTTAGACACTTCAGTTTCAGCATTGTGGAGGTAGATTGCATTGCACTTGATCCAAATTTCCCTTCAGCTTCGAAACTTGCCGGCCCTTCCAAGTTCTGTTGAAGTTTCAAGGGCTTAGTGTAAAGCCGAACAGTCTTTGTGAATTAACCTACTTCTCTCCTGTTAACTTTGTAGAACTAAACATAAAGGGAGGTGGTTGTAATAGGGACAGTATGTTTCTCAGCCTGCTTGCTGTTCTTCCTGAGAGCATTCCAGGGTGTAGTACTTATTACTCCCAGGAAGGCTCATGGATTAGACTCTGTGGGGGCCACTGTTCTTTACTTACATAAAATAAATTATGCAAAATACGTTAAAAGTATTTTTTCTAAAAATCAAAGCATTCTTTCTCCCTTGGATGCCTCTGGCAACCCTGCAATAATTATTACTAAAATAAAACTTGGACTCTGGTCAAAGTGATGTTTAGAGCATTGTTACCCCTGCATCCCACTTTCGTTCAATCCTGAATTCTCAAAATCTTAATTGTGATGTCAAACTTTAAAACCCTCTGAGGTCGTAAAGACACGTTTGTTAATGATTTTTCTTTAATATATAATTTTCCTGAATTGATTGGCCTTAGCAGCACTTGGTGACTTTCTGAACAGTTAGACAACAATGTAAGTGTGCCCACTGCTGCTTGTAAACATTTTTGATGTCACTGTCTTAACATTGACTCTGTCTGATACATGGAATTGAAGAATTCAGGATATGAAGAAGAGGGAGGCAAATCAGTGGGGGAGCCGGGACAGCATTGCTCCTCACATGTCCTTCATTTAAGGCATAACAGACAGCAACACCAGAGGTCTGTGTTCATACACATGTGCTGCTGCTTAGGCTGAACTAAGCAATCACATGGGAAACGATTGTAAACTGATTTCTGGTGTTGCTGTTCCCCCCTAGGTGGAGGAGAATGAGATTGACTTTAAGCCTGGCTGAGAAACATACTGGCATCGGTGTCATTAATCAAAGGGTGGATCTTGTTCCCCTGAAAGTCAGTGGCCTTTGACCCTTGAAGCAGCTGTGCCTGAAGGTCAGTTCACAAGATGCATAGGAAGGAGTCTAACATTTTTTTCTGAACCCTCACATAACCTTTTATTCACAGCACAACGTCAGGGTTAGAATGTACCTGAGCGAAGGAAAGATCAAAAAGCAGTTTTCAAAGGACAGTTTTCCCCTTGCTGAAACCTAAGCCATTCCCTAGAATCGGCTAGCAATTTTAGCTATAATTTTCCAAAGTACTATGTTTTCCATGACCTGATTTAAGTAAATGTAACATAAGCTACGTTTTTTTGTGGCTGCGGGCTGCTTCTAACGGTAGGCAGGTACCAGACCCCTGTCTCAGGGGCTGCTGGTAGAGGCAGCATCTGTCTGTCTGTGTGTCTGTCTCGTGTGGAAGGCACCATCAGCTCAGCAAAACAGACTGAAGTCATCCGAGGGTAGCCCTGCAAAGGGATCTTAACGTGGTCACAACTGTAACTTAAAGAGCTTTAGTCCTATTTTCTTGGTCCCAGGCTAAGTGGAAAATTTCTTTTCATTAAATGTGTTTTAGTTCTTCGGAGTACAACCTTTGGAATAAGAGTAAGAGTAAGTAAATAGAGAATCTAAAACCCTAACATTTTCTTTTCATGAAACACTGGCTCATCAACTTTGATTATAGCAGTTTTGTGCGATGTTGTGCATTATTTGAAGTTTATATACCTCATTTGTTCCAGGATTGAACAGAAGCAAATGTTTCCAATGTTTTTTTGCTGTGATTTGCTTAAACAGTTGGAAAGCCTGCTTGATTTTGGAGTCTGAATTTAATGATTTCTAACTGAAATTCCTAACCTTATTTGTATATGTTGTTACAGGAGTTTTATTGCAGAAATGACCATTTATATCAAGCAGCTGGGCAGAAGTAAGTGTTATTAATATGATGCGTCTTGTATGAAGGAGAATAGTCACATGGTTTTATTAATGGAAAGAGTTACATGATAGAAGGTAGCATCTAGGGTATTTTAGAATATTAGTAATGAAAAGAATTAAGAGAACCCAGATTACTAATTTGCAGGTAAAAAAAAAAAATGAAATGATCAGCCTAGTGTTATATTTCAAAGGGCAAAACATGGTAAGCTACTTATAGGAGACTACCAATGTCAAAGAACTTTTAAAACTTTTTTTTTTTTTTTTAAACAGAAAAGCATTCTTGATGTTTGTTTAGGAAAAACTAGCTAGGTGAAATTTAGAAAAGGAATAAATTGGATTAGATGTGTAGCATATACTAATGGCATCAAGAAGGAAAAAGGAGAAAGTTGTGACCCGGAGAAACAGAATAGATAGGGATGATTCATAAAGGAAGTAATAAAAAGGCAAAGATGACCCTTCATTATTAATGCTTAGACAGCAAGTTTAAAACAGGTAGTTATTGTGCTTGAAGGTACCTTGTTACTAACAGATTTTTGACTTTGAATATCACACCTTATATCACTTGCTGGAATTCAGTTGAACTTACCTCCGAATTGAGATAAATGGCCTAAGATACGTTCCAGCTTAAGAATTCTACAGCTGACATTCCTGTTTCAATTTCATATATGAAGGACTTTGCTGATGGAGTTAATCATTAGGAAATGAAGTTGAATTTTTATCCAAGACCTTAAAAATAAGTCATTTTGCATGGATAAAAGCAGTTGAACATCTGTCAACCCATTGATTGGATTTCAGAATTAATTTGACTAAATTGGCTAATTAAGGACCTGGCCCCTTCTAGCTTTGTCATTACTCCTAAATCTGAATGATACTGAGGAGAAGAATCTTTGTTAGCATTTTCTTCAAGAATATGAGTACCAGCTTTAGTGTCAGGATCAGCAAACTTCAGCCCCTGCCATTTTTTAATTCAAGTTGTATTAGAACACAATTTTACTCATATGTTTGTACCAGGGGATAACAAACTTCTACAAAAGGCCAGGTAGTAAATACATTGTTTTTCCAGGTTATGTATGTCACATTGAACTCTGTCATGTTTGTACAATTACAAAAACAAGATTATTCCTAGTTCCTCGGTGTGTAATTTGTCAAACCCTAGTTAAATATGTTTATAGATGGTTTTATGCTTTAAAGGTAGGATTAGATAGCTGTGACTAAAAACATTTATTGCCTGACTCTATAGAAGATTACATAACCACTTTGAACTCATTTTTATTTTTTTTTTTTATTTTTTTATTTTTATTTTTTTTCATTTTTATTTTTTATTTTGCTTTTTGACCCTTTGCTTTTACAAAGTTCAAGTGTGGTTTCTTCCCCTTTTTTAATGTCAGATATTAATAATGACAACTTTTATTGGAATAAGTTAATTTGCTTTTCTAGTGATGATTTGTATGTGTCTCAGTATCAGCTTATAATCAAGATGGTTGGTTACTTAGTTGATAAGTTAGGGAAATTGCTTTTGGTTAGCAGTTAGAATGAAAAAGAGCTTAGAACCCATCACATACTTTGTATTTTAGGGGAGCTTTTGTACCTAAGTGCCTGTTTACTTATGAAATAAGATGTTTCTTTACTTAGGTAAGTTATAATCTTGACCTTAAATTACAGGGATTTTTGCACGTGAACATGGATCAAACAAGAAACTGGCAGCGCAGTCCTGTGCCCTGTCACTTGTCAGACAGCTGTACCATCTTGGAGTAATTGAAGCTTCCACTGGACTTACAAAGAAGAAAGAAGGAGAGACAGTGAGTCTCTAGACTTAGTAGCTCAGAGAGATACTGTCATGCTCAGTTTGGCTGTTGTGTGAGATTTGGCTAAAGAAGTTTAATTTGTAGTGGTGGCAGTCTTGACATAAGCGATGGAAATAAGCCCACTAGTCCCCTGTGCCTGGCAGGTTGCTGTGTTCACAGTGGGCAGTAATTGCTATGGTAACTCTGAACACGGAAGGGAACTGGCTCATTGTTGGCTTCAGGAATAGCGTAGCTCTGGTAGGCCTGTGAGTGGTGCTCGTGTGTATGTGGCATGATCTTCATGTTACTTCTTTTTCTGTAGGTGGAGCCTTACAAAGTGAACCTCGCTCAAGATATAGAGCATCAGCTGCAGAACGTCGTTCAGGAGCTGAACCTTGAGGTCATGCCCCCAGTAAGTATCCAGTCCTTTAGTTCAACTTTGCATGGAAATTTTCTAATCAGACAAGTTAACTGGTATTGGTTTTTATTTTTAATGAATTTATTGTTGTACTGCAATTGTCCCGTTTTGTTTTCCTATTTTTTAATAGCCTGATGATCCTTCTGAGCCTGTTCTACTCACCATTCGCAAGTTGGCCTCCACTGAGCCATCTCAGCGACAGAACCAAATGGGGGTGGTCCCGTGGTCACCTCCTCAATCCAATTGGAATCCTTGGACTAGCAGCAACATTGATGAGGGGCCCCTGGCTTATGTGAGTGCATTGCTGTTCTGGAGAGTAGACCCTCGCATTTTACTTTGTAGTGGATTCCATTCAAATACCTAGATAGAAAGTGGATTCCGTTTGAAGATGAGTCACATGCTTTTGTTTGGCTATGTCCTTCCCGCTTTATAGGCTACTCCAGAACAAATAAGCATGGACCTCAAGAATGAGTTGATGTACCAGTTGGACCAGGATCCTGATTTGCAAGCGGTAAGTCTGGAGTATAATAGACACACGGTGCCCAGAGCATCAACTTTCTAGGTATGGGCAAAAGGACAGTGAATAATATATTTTGCCTTTTTCAGGAAAGTAGATTGAATATAGTTAACAAACGGCTCATCTAAGTTACTACAGAGGTTAGTAGTTGTGAGTTAAGGACCTGGGATTCTTAGTTAATGTAAGTGGGGATTTTGGGGTCATAACCCTACTTGGTATTTTTAGTATTTTTTGAATAAAACAACATTAAGATGTTGGGAGAAAGGGAATGTATATGGACTGTTTAGGGAGAAAGGAAAATAAGGGTGTGGGTAAGGCCATTAGGTAGATTTTTCAGAACTTGAGAGAATAAATATGTACATTCTTCTATGAAAAAGTATATTTTGAGCACTAAGCCAGTAGAAAGGAGCAAGTTCTCATGCAGGTGGTAATTGATTGATTGATTCAAGCAGTAGGACAGTTGCTTCTAACATATATGTTGGTAGAAATTTGGGGTGTAACTTTCCTGATGCAGATCTTGCAGGAGAGAGAGTTACTACCTGTGAAGAAATTTGAAAGTGAAATCCTGGAAGCAATTAGTCAGAATTCGGTTGTCATTATCCGAGGAGCTACTGGATGTGGAAAAACCACACAGGTTCCCCAGTTCATTCTCGACGACTACATCCAAAATGACCGGGCAGCAGAGTGTAATATTGTGGTGACTCAGGTAAGCCCTGTCTCATGGGGGTGGCTTGAAGGTGGAAGTACCCAGAGGCCAGGCTATTCCTATTTTTTGATCAACTTCCCTTGATAAGGTTCTGAAAGTGGGAGAGCATCAGGCCTTTTAAAATGAGAAAAGCAAGACATAAAAAGAACTAACCGAAGTCTTGTTCTAATCTCATGCTGCTTACTTTGGAAAACTGTTTCCAAGGTTATGATTTAACATCATTGTTCAGATATATAGTATTAAATTCTGAGAGCAACTGTCATATAGAAGGAGTATGATGTTATAGCAAACATTTTCTGGACTGCGTGCGGGGCGAACTGCTAAGGAAATTGCAGATTTCAATAACACCTCTTTATGTACAGTTTACAACATAAAGAAGGTGTATGATGCTAATCCTGATGTCACCACACCAACAAGGAAAATGTATAAGGTACACAAGGATCACATAAGTCCGGATACTATACACAGAATCCAGGAGATCACCAGTGAAGATCCAGGAAAGTCAGTGCGCTCCATAGAAAGAACTGCAAATGTCGTATGCAACGGTTCACAAGATTATTGCTGAAGATATCAGATACAGGTCATATGTTCTTAGAAGAGGCCAGTTTATGACACAGCAGACAAAAGAAAGGTGCTTTGAAAAAGCAAGGAAACTGCTAACAAAATTGAAAAATCCCAAAGAAAAAAACACTGATTTTCTTCAATGAAAAGAATTTTTAGCAGGACCAATAATCAACAGAAGAAACAGGTGGCTCTGTGAGAATCTTCATGAAGTCTCAGTTGTCATGAAAGTGAGATTTTCTGCTACAGTGATGGTGTTAGATGTTGTCAGCAATGGAGATATGACCCCGCATTTTTTCCCACAAGGCTTGAAGGTGACTGCTGATGTTTACCTTGATGTTTTGAGAAAAGGAGTGGATGAAGCAAGTTGCAAATGGATGTCATTTGATCTTCCAACTAGATGGTGCACCAGCACATAATGCCAAAAAGGTGCAAGAACTTCTCAGTGTCAAATGTTTCTGAATTCTGGTCAAAAGAAATCTGGCCACCTAGTTCACCAGGTGCAAATCCTTTAGATTATTCTGTATGGAGTATTTGTGAGGGAGAAGTTAATAACCTCATTCCAAGAAAGAGGCTGTTAAATCCAAGATTGAAAACATGATGATGTCCATGGATAAAGAAAAGTTAAAGTGTGCTGAAGATTCCGAAGTTGAATCAAATACATTGCAGCAAGTGGAGACATTTTTGAAACCTTTATAAAATAATGACTATGTTTATGTATTTACATACAAGAATAAACTTATTTCAAAATACAACACTTCTGTGGTATGTTATTTCACTAAAATTTTGCCAGTTGATCGTGCATACCCTGCATTTAGATACCCAGGTGAGAAATAGAGGTCAAGTTCTGGGACCTGTACCGCTTGAGTTAGACAGCTTATAAGAGAAATTGTTACAGTTCTGGATAAATGATAAGGGTGCATCAAAGAGGTGGATCCTAGAATACTGCAAAAGAACAATTTGCCTTCAGTTGCCTGCCGTATGGAAAGGGTCACCTGGTGCCGGTGAGTCCTCAGTACATAGTAGCTGTTTCAGTTAGAGTGAACACAGATGAACTGTGAAGAAGAGGTACTCACCTCTTCTTCTAGGTGAAAACTAGGGCTGGACTCCAGGTCAGAGGAGTAAGATTCTCTAGAGAAAATGAAATTAGCTGATAAGCACAAGAAATTGTAAAGAAAAGCTCATAACCTAGAGGATAATTGAAGTGTTCTGTTGGAATGACTTACCATCATTCCTTGCTTTCATCACCAGTACTTTCTAACTAGATTCACTTGTATCAGTTAATGTTTTTAATATATTTGATAATCCAAATACAGCTTAAAGCTACAACAAGGGGCACAGTAATTGGAAGGATTAGATAAGGAGTAAAGATAATTTATATCTAAAGTCATTTCTGTGAATTGGAACAAAATAATGAGACAAAATAGTGTAACTTTCTTATTAAATCAGAATGAAAAAAGATAGTCTTGTTCTGAAGCTCAAATGAAATAGTGTATGCAGCCGTGGTATTTACTGTTGTTACGTGACACAGATGTTAATTGTGTCTGTCTGCCGTAGAATTAAGTAGTAATTTTTTTCCCTGAATCTTTAGTAAAAATCTTGGGAGCTTCCTAAAGTTACCATCACTGTCACTGTTTCTGTTGATTTCTGAGCTTGCAGTGGGACTTTATCAAGGTTACTAAGTTGCTAACTATAATTTTGTAGCTTTTAAATCACTTCTCTCAATCTCTCTCGCTCTTTTTGTTTGTTTTGTCTCAGCCGAGGAGAATCAGTGCCGTGTCCGTGGCCGAGCGAGTTGCCTACGAGAGAGGAGAGGAGCCTGGCAAGAGCTGCGGCTACAGTGTGCGGTTCGAGTCTATACTTCCCCGCCCTCACGCCAGCATCATGTTCTGTACTGTAGGTCAGTCATGGGCTTCATTTTGCTCCTTCCTCTGGGGATCGTGTTGTTGCTTTTGATGAAAACTTGGTAGCATGACAGAATGGCTGGAAATAATAAATTAAGGTGCCAGTCTCAGAATTCTTGTTTAAATAAGAACTCAGGGCAGTTTTTTCTTCTTCTTTCTGATATGTATATACATGCTGGACACCGTGGCTTAGAAATAATGAAATCAGCTTAGGTTACTAGAGTTCTGTCTTTTTCATTAAGCGAATATGTTTCAAAGTACACCATCACCTTTTTAGTTCATTTTAAATACACAAATGATTATTTCTTAAAATGAGGCCAAGGTTACATTAGTTGATTATTACATAAGCATTGTGCAAAAATTTGTTTCTCCACCATTCTCTTCTTCCTCCTTTAATCAGCATAGAAACTCCCCCTCAGTCATTGCTCTGATTTCCTTTTCAAGGGGTGCTCCTGAGGAAACTGGAAGCAGGCATTCGCGGGATCAGCCACGTAATTGTGGATGAAATACATGAAAGAGATATCAATGTGAGTAACCGAGCATTCTGGTAGGGTGCTGAATCTAATGTTCTGAATAAAGAGAAATCAAAATAGAATGTCTGCTTCAGTTTTCTTTCCCAACTGCTAACATCTTCCATCAAACCATAAACTCAAGTCACTAAGATGTTGAACATCTTTCTTAGGGATGCCATGAAACCCATTTTTATTTGTTATACTTTCAGAATTCCAGAAGTAAAGATCTCTTACTGTAAAGTAATTGAAGCAATCAGTGAGAGCTTGCATACCCACACGTAGAAACTCATGTACGTACAACAAGGAACATGAAGTCACGTGACTGTAGCAGGTGTTCACAATAGTCAAATCCTGGAAGCCTAGAATTTCTAGCATTCATGTTCTGTGGGTTAATGGATACTTTACATCATTAAATAGTAAATGTCTTGGCCATTATTCTGTTTGAATGAACTAGCTAGGATCTTTGCATCAGTTTTAAGATTTGCTTTACATATGATTGGGTAGCTGAGTTTTGGCTCATCAGTTAAAGTTTGTAATGTAAATTTTACCAAAAAAACTTAAGGTAAACTCCTGCTCTCATTATGATTTTTTTCCTCTTCCCCTCCCTATCCGAATGGCACTCCTCTTAAATTCCCATGGCTATTAGCCTACAACTATTCTTCAAAATACTGCATTCCACCATTACCCTTTATGTTAGACCTCCACGAGTCACTAGTACGGACCTTCTAATGCAGTTTTTTGTTTGTGTTTGAACAGACTGACTTCCTTTTGGTAGTGCTGCGTGATGTGGTTCAGGCTTACCCTGAAGTTCGCATTGTTCTTATGTCTGCCACTATTGACACCAGCATGTTCTGTGAATATTTCTTCAATTGCCCAGTCATTGAAGTTTATGGGCGGACTTTCCCAGTTCAAGGTGAATAATTTGGGGAACGGGTGGGAGGGTGAATCTCTCATATGCTCCACAGGAGCATAATTCATTAGTTCCTTAATTCTGGAGATTAAGAAAATGTCCTTCGTAGGTTAAAGGACATTCATAATGCAGGCCAAATGAGAGTAATCAAATACGTCACAGTATTCTTGGGGTCTTGAGTCAAGCAGGCATGAGTACAGTCTGAAGGGTGAGAACAAGTTTCACTCACTGCATGCAGGGTTTGCGTACCTAGTAAATTTTCCATGAAACTTCAACTTAATACAGTCAAGGGTAAACCAATAGGATCTATAGATGGTCATGGCAAATCTGATAAAAGTTTCAGCACCCAGGGTCAAATGAAGAAAGTTTTTCTTAGAGCCAGGGCAGGCAGGACTTTCAAAATGAGATGAAGGTGACTATTTCAAGGCTAAGTATTTCTGGTGGTTATAACTAAATGTTTACTTTATTTCAAAGGTTTTTGTTGTCACCATTTTCTAGTAGCTTAGGTTAAAAAAATAAATTACGACAGGCTAATTGAGGGCATTAAAGTAAGCTAAAAGGTTTTCAGTGTAGGTATGAAATGATAAGTGGATATTTTGGGGTGTTAATTTTTGAAATTTTAAAATAAGTGTAGCGCTGAAATGAACATAACGTAGGGACTTCCGGTCAAGATGGCAGCATAGGTAACAATGGCTCAACTCCTCACACATCCACATCAAAATTAGACCTAAACTATAGAGCAGCCATCATTCAGAACCGTCCAAAGTCAACCACAGAATTAAAGGAAATACATCCATCTAGACTGGTAGAGGTGGAGGCGTGGAGCTTTGGGTGGTCCCGCATCCACATGTGGATACATATTTGGGGGGAAGATCGAGGGGCCCCAGCTTCATCTGCTGAGCAGCCCTAGAAGAAGTGACATGCCAACATGCAGATCTTGTTTTTAGTGTCATGTTCCAGTTAAAATACAAGGCATCCATGGAGAAGTGGCTGATTCTAAGAATCAGGCCGGGGATATTCGAGATGAGCCTGGGATATTTTGTAGTGCCAGGAAGTAAGGATGTGCTTTAAAAGAGAGAAAACAAAATAAAAATAGAGAGAGAGAAAAAGGAAGAGGGAGGAGGGAAATGCAGCGAAGAAGAAAAGGGGCTTGGGCACCAACATGGGGGAGGGTGCAATGGCCACAGCTGCAGTAGTTGGAGCAAAAAACCTAATATGGGATTACAACTCTAAAATAAATACTGGTGAATCTATATGATAGTAAGTAAATGGGTAATAAAGATAAATCTCAGAAGAATTCCAAAATACACATGTTGATACTTTCCCTTCAAAAGTGAAGCTAAGCCTGGCCACTGTGGCTCAGTGGGTTGGAGTGTCATCCTGAAGGTCGGAGATCACAGTTCCGAGCTCCGCTCGGGGCTCACACCTGGGTTCATGCCCAGTTGGGGCGTGTGCAAGAGACAGCTGATGTTTCTCTCCCCTTCCCTTCCCCTCCAGTCTCTCAGCCTGTCCTTAGGCTCAGGATTTAAAAAAAGAAAAGTCAGGCTTACCTCCTTGTCCCTTGAATGTGCTGTACTTAATGACTTGTTTCCAGAGAGTCCTGGAGTATGGAATGGGAGAAGCAAGTGTAACTTAACAGTGTAGGGTCTTGGTAAACTCAGGTGATCAAGTTTAACATCAGTGATAAGTCATGTTAGTAGTGTATACCTTGGATGTAATGTGATGAGAAACACACTTTGTGCTCTTAGAGGTCAGGGGACAAATTTTAAATTATGAGACATTTCTGGGCCTATCAGAGAACCTTGGGAGCATAATTGATCAGCAGAAGTACCAGCCTTTGCTTTGAGAGCCGTCTTCAGAGCATTAACTGGAATCCATTTTAGGTGCTTGTCCTGATAGAGGGAAGATGGGCTGTGGTATATTACTATGTTACAGTTACTTCTTCTTATGTGTAACTCCCACACACAGTGCATGTACACAGTAGGCACTCCATGAAGGTGTGGCTGAACTTTCTCATAGCAGGGAGCCTACCGGCTTTGCCTACCGTCCTTTCAGGTTTCAGAGGTGGGAACGCTGGCTTTAATTGGGAAAAGAGGTTATTACCACTGGAATTTCTTGGTAGCTGTGAAGAATCCAGTTGATATGTATTAAGTAATTTTGAATTATGAATTAGCAAATGAGTCTAAAGACTGCTCCGTTCTGAAAGTTCGTAATACTTACCTGACTGGATTATTTTTGCAGAATATTTTTTGGAAGACTGTATTCAGATGACCCACTTTATTCCACCTCCAAAGGACAAAAAGAAGAAGGATAAGGATGATGACTGTGGTGAGGAGGATGATGTAAGTGAATTTCATGAAGAATTTTATTGGGAGCACATTGTTACAGAGAAAAGAGAATGGCTTTTAGTGAAAACATGCAGCAAATTAGCATTACAGAAAACTTAAAAACTGACTATAATGTCTGCTTTTGAGTCAGTGTCATTCCAAAGAGTTTCATGTTCAGTGGCAGGCTCTTTCCATACCATGAGTTAAATAATCTCTGGCAAAATAAAAAGAAGAGAAGCAGTAAGATGTTTAAGGGCCACAGCACCTGAGTCACTGACTGGTGAAGAGGCAGAATCTGGTGACGGCCCCCCTCCCTTCCCCGATCTGCTAAATCAGAACCTACATTTTAACAAGCTGTGCAGGTAATGGTACGTACAGTTAAGTTTAAGAAGCAACAGCAGCTTTAGCCCTAAGTTAACTGACAGTAAGATGACGGATGATGTTGTCACGTGGAGAGAGTATAGTAAGTTAGGGAGTAATGGAAGTGCTATAGAGTTGGGCCGTTGATACGGTAAAGCTTCATCTTTGAACTCGAATTTGAACAGAATGAATCATGTAAGACAACCAGCAATGCAGAATTTGATAGAAAATAAACGTGGAATTGGATATTTTTTATCAGAAGACCAAGGATATAAATGATAAGTAAAGTAGAAAGTTCATCTGGGGAAAAAAAGACCAATTGTAACAACTTCCTGTTTCTCATTCCTGAAGGCTTGGTTTTTCATTGATTCTAGGGTGGACTTTTTGGATAAGACTGACCACATTTTTTTCAGAAATAGATGAAAGGGATCAAATCCCTGCCTGTAGAACATTCATTTAAGATGTAAAGGCTTTCCTGTTCGGTATGCAGTGGTCTTGGGAGTTACACAGGGAGACATTTTGTGTGGATAAAGTAATGATATAGTAATTAATATACACAGAATCATAGGAGCAGTTCATTAATCAGTAAGGAAAATATTTTTGAAGAACCAGGAGTTTATAGTAAGTCATAAAATAAATATACTAAGCAGAAGGAGCCATTTAGAGAAGTTTAAGAGTCATATGTAAGAATTTGCTTGAATTTAGTCGTATCCTGTGGGAAATAATGTTTAGTAGTTAATATGTCATCATGCAACACACTCTACATTTTTGGAAATTAAATTTCTTCCATATGCCAGAAGACTAAATCAGCTGGAATGAATAACATTAGGTATCATTTGAATATTAAAAACAAACATAAGGACTTATAGGGGAGCCACAGTACACAATCCCAAGTATTTCTCCCTTGTTTGCAGGCAAACTGCAACCTGATCTGCAGTGACGAGTATGGCCCAGAAACAAGAATGAGTATGGCTCAGCTGAACGAAAAGGAAACGTCTTTTGAGCTCATTGAGGCTCTGCTAAAGTACATCGAGACCCTCAAGGTTCCTGGAGCAGTGCTGGTCTTCCTGCCAGGCTGGAATCTGATTTATACGATGCAGAAATACTTGGAAATGAATCCACATTTTGGTATGAGTCTTTGAATTCTCACTTATTTGAGAGTGAAAGTGAATATTTTTGCATGTGCCCTAGCTAGTCTGTGGAAGCAAAATTTAGTGTTTCACCTTTAAATAATAATATTCAAAACAGAACCAGACACATGACTACAGTGAACAGACCTTCAGTGGGCAGGAGTAGGGGGTGGAGGAGGCAAAGAAGGGGGCAGTTTAGTCAAGGAACTAGCATGGAAGAACCGTGGACATGGACAACAAGTGGGATTGACTTTGCGGGGAGTGGGTAGGCAGGGAAGAAGACAGAGGGGACGGATGTAATACAACAACAAAGTTAAATTTAAAAAAGTCATAGTATGCATAAGGTATAGCATTTTAAGCTAGGCTCCTGGTGTGTAGACCTCACTCTTCCTGTGGTGTTGCAGGGAGCCAGAGGTATCAGACCCTCCCCCTGCACTCTCAGATTCCTCGGGAGGAACAGCGCAAAGTGTTCGACCCGGTGCCTGCTGGCGTAACCAAGGTGAGTGATGGCATCCCAGTTACGGGGCTGTGAGGTGACGTGGGCATCAAACAAATGTTGCTAGCCTTCAAAAATTGTTGTCTGCCTAAATTGAGGGAAGAAAGGGACTTTCTATCCAAGTTTAGTAACCTTTTTATTGTCTAGCCAGTGGCTAAGTGACTTAAGACTTCTGTAATTCTCTTGTCATTTGTCACAAAAGTAAACAGTCTTTTCAAGTTCATAATGGGAAAAGAATTCCTGCAGTGTGACTTCTCTTACTATTTCTTCACAGGTGATTTTGTCCACAAATATTGCGGAGACCAGCATTACCATAAACGATGTTGTTTACGTCATTGACTCCTGCAAGTAGGTCCCGGGGCCTGTGCACCTGCAGTGATCTTAGATGGCCGGGGGGGCCTCCTGTCACCTACCAGAAGGAAAAACACCTTATTTTTAAATTCCTGTATGCTTGTACCATCAAAATGACTGTGTATTGATGTAGACTAGGTTATAAGCTAGTTAGTGATAGTGAGCATCACAAATCAGGTGCGGGAGAAGGTGACAAAGGGTAACACTCTGCTGCCTGTTTCCCACTGCCCTTGTCTGGGGTGGTTTTGTTCATTCAGTTTTCCAGGTGTCTGTTGGCAGCTTCCGTACAGTACCATGCTGTTTGGTGTGGCATGTGACAAAGTTCTACCTGTACAGTAGGACACATTCCAAAATTAAAAGGATTTCCTTTTTGAAATAAGCTTGGGAAATTCACGGAGCGGCATAGTGTGTGGATAGAGTGGTAGTTTACATAGGACAAAGAAATCAGTTGGGTTTTACGTGGCCAGCTTGTGCCCCCACCTTCCTGATAAAGCCCCTCGGCCCACCTGCCATTTGAAGATTTGCCAACGCCTGGCTTAGGGAAGGGTGCAGGGCACGCAGCTCTTTTCTGCCCGTCCCACTTGTTTAGTGCTGGCTGCCTGTGTGTAACAGGGCAGGGTCCAGGGTAGCACAGTGGTTCAGAAGGTTGTGCAGGCCCCCGCTTGGCGAGGTCAGGAGAAGTGTGTGTATTCCGATTAGCATGCGACCTTTAAATCAAGGATTGTGTCAGTCATCTCACTGTCCACTTATATTTACACGCCAGATCCTGTTTAAATGCTTTACGTTTATTAATTCACTTAGTATTTGTAAATTAAATAAGACATGAGGAAGGGAGTAGTGTTATGTTCAATTGCAGATGAGGAAATGGCACAGAGTAGGTTACTCACTTAGCCAGGATCATCCAGTTGACAGGAGAGCAGATTTAAATTCTTGGGGGTGCTGTTCACAAGCAGATGTCACATGGCTATCAGGCAGTCACCCCCCACATAGGATGATAGTGGTGATGTATTGGTAGTTCATATGATCTTAGAGTGAAGCACTCCTTGCTCTGTAGGCAGAAGGTGAAGCTGTTCACTGCGCACAACAACATGACCAACTATGCTACAGTGTGGGCATCCAAGACGAACCTGGAGCAGCGGAAAGGACGGGCTGGCCGCGTGCGGCCAGGCTTCTGCTTCCACCTCTGCAGCAGAGCTCGTTTTGAGAGGTGAGACCAGTTCTGGGGGCCAGGTTGAAGGGGGTAACCTTTCATTCAACTCTTTCTCTTTTTCTCCCCTCCCTGTCTCTCTCTCTCATGAACTCAGTGCATAATGTCTTCAGTTAAGTACATTGGAGGAAACTTAGCTTGGATAACAAGATTCCAGGAAGGATGAAATCTTTGTCAGAGGTGGCATGTTTGACAACCAGTTCACTGTTTACTAATAAGCTTTTAAATGGAAAATATGTGGACTTTATTTTGGATCCACGTAGCTTTATAGGTGTCAAGTCATAAGTTTCTAGAGAGCCATGTGGTGTAAGACCAGCTTTAATCAATTGTCAGTAAAGGTGAGTTAGTGGTTTTCTGTTTGGATTACGAGACAGAAAAATTCAGTTCACCAGATATACATAACACACTGAAAGAAGCTTTGATTTGTTTTTAGACTGGTAATGTGGCTTTCCAATAACTGTAAATGTAGGTTTATTTTAGCGTCAGCAATGCTGGCCGCATTTGGGTGATAAGTAGTTCTGTTTCCAGGTTAGATTGTCCCTTGAACTGAAACAAGTACTGTAACGTCTTAAAGTAAAGCAACTATTAATTACTGATTACTAATGCATGAACAGACCTATATAATAAGGGGTTTTTGTTCTTTTTCTCTGTAGGATGAGGAATAAGTAAGCTGTGCACATTTGCAGAAACTTGATTTAAGCTGATCTAAGTCTCGCCAGTAGTGCTGTAGTCACCCGTAATGGTTCCTGTGGGTCTTCATCATGAGCAGTTAGAGGGTATAAGGCTAGGTTAGACTTGTACAGACCTGGGTTTTAATTCTGTTTGCCTAATATGTTGCATGAATTTAAACGTTTACACTCTTAAGGCCTCTCATTTTATAAAATGAGATAAAGTTACTTAATCATTCTGTGTCTGTTTCTTCAGTTGTAAAAGAAAGAAAGTTTATTAACTAGTCCACAGAATTTATTCCAGAATGAAGTGAGTTACTGTAAAATACTAAGAATAATGCTTAGGAAAAAAAAAAAAGAATGATGCTTAGCACATAGCAAACTCAGTAAATACTAGCTTTTATTATTGTTAAGTATTAACTTGTAATAATTACTTTTATTATTTAAATTTTAAAGGGTAAGGCGATCTTTAAGACCGTTCCTAGGGGCACTAAAACTATACGGAATAGGAAAGGGAGGAAGTTGTGGGAAACTGTATTAGCCAACACAACCCCACAAAAGGTGTTGCTACCATTTTTTAGCCCCTGTTAGGTGGGAACTGAAGAAACCATAGGTGAAGATGATAATCTTAGTAGTTTTAGGTAATTTTATTTACTACTCTTCACTCCCCAGTTGGAAATGATGTCAACCTGTAAGTGTAGTTATGATCCCCGCCTCAACCAATAAAGAGGGTTTTGTCCAGAGAGAGTTTTTGCCATAAATACAAAACGTTCTTTGAGCTGTGGCCACACAGCTTGGCTGGAGCATCGTTCTGCTCCGATTCCTGGTCAGGGCCCCTGTCTGGGCTGCGAATTTGATCCCTGGCTGGGCATGTGCTGCAGGCAGCTGGTCAGGGTCACTCTCTGACATCCATGTTTCTGTCTCTAAAATCAATCAGTAGAAAATGAATACATGATTGAGTGAAAAATTTGATGATTCCAGAAGAATGAGGGAACGGCAACTGTATCTTCCTGGTTGTATGTCTGTAAAGATGTTAGTAAACGGATAATGTGTATATGCAAAGGAGGAGGATGATTATATTATGCTTGGTTCTCTTAGACTTGAAACCCACATGACACCAGAGATGTTCCGAACACCATTACATGAAATCGCTTTGAGCATAAAACTTCTGCGTCTGGGGGGAATCGGCCAGTTCTTGGCCAAGGCAATTGAACCTCCACCTCTGGATGCTGTGATTGAAGCGGAGCACACTCTTCGAGGTACCAGCAAACACAAGCCTGCCCACCTAGCACAGGTTGATGGTACCGTGTCTTGCCCTGGCAAGTAACGCTTAATAGTAGAGGAGAAGGTGCAGTCCACTGGGCTCTGACACTGATGCTTTTGTGTTGTCTTATGGTATGGTCAGAATTACAAAATGAGCGACATGAGGTAAGAAAGAGGTAATGTCATTTTGGGAAAAAATGGAGAAAAGGCAAGAGTCACCTTTTAAACAATATTTTACAACCAGAACATGAATTACTCATGATACGGTGTTTTATCCCTTAGAACATCCCTTAGAACACCTATTTTTCCTAGTCACACTTAAAATTGAAGTGGTGTAATATAGTGGAAAAAATAAGGGCATCATAGCTGGGGATCTGAATTTGAATTTTGACACCAAGTAAGTACTCATCTTCTATGTGAACTTCAGACTTGTTCTGAAGGTACCATTTCTTTCTCAAATTATTAACCAATATTATGAGACTTGAGGCACATAAGTACTTGGGTGGCTAATTGCTCTATTAATAGACCTCCCGTAGTCTGTATTCATCTTTACAAACTGTAAGACCTAATTCCAGCATGTCTTCATATTAGGTGCTCTAAAATTTGGTTTTGTCCTATTTTTGAGTAAAGAAAATTGTAGGCTCTGGGCGTGGTGCTGGCAGTTTGCTGACAAATGATGAAAACTGAAGTGTGCTCTCCTACCTTAATCCGTAAAGAAACACTTCATCTTGCCTGGGTTAAAGGGGTGTTCGCTGCTGCTTCTGCTCACAAAGCACTGTCTTCCCACAGAGCTCGATGCATTAGATACCAATGACGAGCTGACTCCTCTGGGACGAATCCTGGCTAAGCTCCCCATTGAGCCTCGTTTTGGAAAAATGATGATAATGGGGTGTATTTTCTAGTAAGTGCTTACTTTATTGCTGGGAGTTAAATGGTGGGACAGTTTCAGAATCTTACTCCCCTCTTCATGAAAACAGGATGGGCTCAAGTATAAGGAAGAAAACAAAACATTTTTAAGTACAGAAGGGCATACTAGGTACTGAACAAAGTATGAAATGAGAACAAACAGCTCCCATAGATCGATACCTGGACTCAGCTTTTGGGGAGAAAGAGCTGATTTCTCAGACATCCATCTCCTCTTAGGTTGGTTAAGTAGTTGTCCTTGAAAGAGAAATAGTGTTAGGAAAGCAGGTATGTTTTATCTGGAAGTTTTGAAGATTTGGTAAGATGGGGAAGAGAAAATAGGAAAGGAAAACTATACACTACAGGGTCATAATTAAAATAAATAGGCATCATTACTTACTCCCTTCCTGCTTCAGAAGAGGACAGTTGGGAAGTTTGTTGTTAACCCAGTTTCAGTGCTAATGAAGCAGGACCGTAGCCGATAAGGCCACTGACCCAGTTGAGCGTGTTGCCGCGCTCCTGGAGCCGTAATGAGATTAATGCCGAGTTCTCCCATCTCTGTTTCAGCGTGGGGGACGCTGTGTGCACCATCTCCGCTGCCACCTGCTTTCCGGAGCCGTTCATCAACGAGGGCAAGCGGCTGGGCTACGTCCACCGGAATTTTGCTGGGAGCAGATTTTCTGACCACGTGGCCCTTTTATCAGTATTCCAAGCTTGGGATGATGCTAGGTAGGGGTTTGAAAGAGGGCAGTTGTAGGGTTTGGGTGAACTGTCTATAATTTTTAACCTGTATCTAGGTCCCTGGTCTTTGAAAATGACTTTATTCTGTTTATTTTAGAATGGGTGGAGAAGAGGCAGAAATACGTTTTTGTGAGCATAAAAGACTCAATATGGCTACACTGAGAATGACCTGGGAAGCTAAAGTTCAGCTCAAAGAGATTCTGATCAATTCTGGATTTCCAGAAGGTAGGACTCTTAGGGTCTGAGGCACGTCACCTGGAGAGACATTCATGCAGAGCCTATACTGACAGTGCCTTTGTCTCCACTCCGACTGACCCTGTGCTTGTCTGTGTTCCCAGCTTCTAGTTCTCTGCACTGGGGAAGGGATCAGATTTTCACATCAATTCAGTCATTTAGAAAAGGAAGCAAAAGGTTAAAATGCCCAAATTATAATTAGATGATAGATGACAATAGGTAATTTTAAAATTATGCTACTTTGGGAGGATTTTTTCCTTTTTTTCTGTTGTGAGTACTGGTCTGGCTCTCAGGACTCTGAGAGTGAGCAACTTGTTTAGTAACCTGACAGCAGTTTAAGGAATGGTTGATCAATCTTCCCATACATTTATTTTTGGATGTGAAGTAAATTTGCCATATTTTTAAGTGACTCTAATTAAGGTTTTTAATATGTAGACAGTTAGAGAGGACTTCTAGATAAGTGAGGTAAAGACGGTAATCCAGTTCATCTTTTTATTTTTAATTGTTTTTAAAGAGAGGGGAAAGGAGAGAGGGAGAGATATCAGTGTATGGTTGCCTTTCACCTGCCTCTAGCTATGGACCTAGCTGGAGACCTGGCTTGCAACCTAGTTATGTGTCCTGGCTGGGAATTAGACCAGCAACTCTTGGATTCGCAGGCTGACACCTTATCTATCCACTGTGCCACCAACCAGGGCCTCCAGGTCATCTCTTGATGTGAAGTCTAGCTATTGTACTTTTTCCAACTAGATTAATAGACATTTATCCCCTAAAACATTGAGAGCAAGAACATGTAACCAAATCAGGACCTCTTATAAAGATAGAAGGTAGGTGGGCAAGATGGCAAATTTTAAAAGGATATGTAAAATCTAAGCTAGACAAAGTCAATTTTTTCTGTTAACTAAATTTGATGTTTTTTACTGAAATCGAAGGAAATTGGAAGAGCATTTTTTCTGTGATAAAATTCTTCACAATAATCCTGAAATGCAGCTGCTATTAGAGCATTTTTTATATGATAGCTGCATTTCACGATTGTTGTGAGGAATTCTGTTATTACCCTGTTCTATCAGTAAGGAAACCGACACAACTAGGTTTCATTAGTTGTTCAGACTCATTCAGTGAGGAGGTTTGAAGACCATACTTGAGGTGTGTCCAGAGCAAACTAGATCCTCGCAGTGGGCACTTCACCATCATCACCTCCGAGCAGTGATGAAGTGCTCAGAGCATCTTCTGCGGGTATACCTGCGCCACTCGCATCTCCTTTGAGGGGCCAGCTGTGTAGGAATGTCAGCGGGAAAACTGTGTCAGCCTGGCTCTTAGATGATTGATGATTTTGTAATCACTCCAAGCTAATGATATGGCTGAGTCTGTAAAACCTACAGGCATTTTCGTTTTCTTACTGTGGAGACTCAGCAGAATCTCCAACTTAATCTAGGTGTAAGAGTTCTGAGAAGAAAGGCAGGCAGGTTATTTGAAAAAAGACGGTGGAGGAAGGAGCCAATTCTCTTAATCTCTCTTTAAGTAGTTTACATGCAATGTGAGGGTTAGTCACATACCTGGTTTTTTATTTTGACCCCATTTCTCTTAACAGAGTGCTTGTTGACACAAGTGTTTAACAACACGGGGCCGGATAACAACTTGGATGTTGTTATCTCTCTTCTGGCCTTCGGTGTGTATCCCAACGTGTGCTACCATAAGGAGAAGAGGAAGATTCTCACCACCGAAGGGCGTAACGCGCTGATCCACAAGTCCTCTGTTAACTGTCCTTTTAGCAGCCAAGACATGAAGTACCCATCTCCCTTCTTTGTGTTTGGTGAAAAGGTAAGAAAAGATTAGTTCAGAAAAGCTTAGGTTGAAAATTAAAGTTGTCTTACTAGTGTGCGGTGGGAACATGCGTTTTAATTTTCAAACCAGTTTAATCATCATTAGATAGCAGTTGGTTGGTAGTTAGAGTATCCGCTCTTACCTCTCGCTGCTTTCTCCACCGGCAGATTCGAACCCGGGCCATCTCTGCTAAAGGCATGACCTTAGTCACTCCTCTGCAGCTGCTTCTCTTTGCCTCCAAGAAGATCCAGTCTGATGGGCAGATTATGCTTGTGGATGACTGGTACGCGTTCAAAGTGAATTCTGAGAACTGAGATGTGGTAACATTTAGCCGCTGATCTGACTGAATGTGTACAGTGGCAAAATTTGGTGGCACCAGTGAGGTGCTTTACAACTTTGTCATTCTCTTCATTCCTTTATGTCTTGGTAGTGGTTTATACTTGATAGTAATTCTTAAAGCACCTATACCATAGGAGCAAGCGTTGGGCATCTTTGCCCATGAACTCCCAACTGCACCAAAGAACGAGAACCACAGGGGAACTTGGGTACCTCTTTCATGCACTGTGTCTATTTCGATTGGAGATGAAGGGTAAACTTGTAGATGCAGTTGGCAGAAACGGAGTAGGGTTTAATGAATAGGCAATAGGCTCAATCACGTTCTTGAAAACATCACAAAACTCCAGTGATCTGAATGCTGAGCTCCCTGTTTGGGCTAGCAGGATTTTGCCTGACGGGCTTTGATTTACAACCCCTGCCAATAGCAGTGAAGTTTGAGATGTTAGTGTAGGTAGGTTATTGTTACTCTTCATGCCTGTGTTTGCCCAGGTCATGGTGGGACGGGATGGGACATGACAGTGGTTGAAAGTATCAGTACTTGGTAAGAAGTTAAATTTATTCCATCACTTGCTGTGTGTGAAACTGAGAGATAATAGTCTTTTTCTGTGCATCCCCTCTCACGTTCCATCATTTTTCTCCATGCTAGGATCAGGCTGCAAATACCTCATGAAGTTGCTGCCTGTATCACTGCTCTCCGGTCAGCCATGGAGGCCCTGGTGGTCGAGGTCACCAAGCAGCCCAACATCGTCAGCCAGCTGGACCCTGGGAACGAGCGCATGCTGAACATGATCCGTCAGATCTCTAGGCCCTCGGCTGCGGGCATCAACCTTATGATCAGCAGCACCCGGTGAGTTACAGTAACTTGGCTTCCAGTTAAGGGGAGGGCAGCTAGCTCTGGAACTGGCCTCAAGTTCCCAGTTTGTTGGTTGAGGCCTTATATTTTAATCGAACACTCTAGACATATGCTGAATATGGAATTTTGCTCTGATTAACCCACTCATGAAAAGACGTGCTTTTGTGTCTCTGTTAATAATGCCTTAGTTGGTGCTTGTTAGGGATTGTAAGGGAACTTAAAGTATATACAGGTGTGTTGTTGGGTCAGTTCCAGACTTCCACAGTAAAGTGAGTCACCTGAGTTTTTGGTTTCTCAGCACATATGAAAGTTATGTTTATACTGTACCGTAGTCTAAGTGTGCAATAGAATTATGTCTAAACAAGCAGTGTACATACCTTAGTTCAAAAATACCATGTTGCTAAAAATGGCTACCCCCTCCCCCCATCACCTGAGCCTTCAGTGGGTCATAATCTTGATGCCAGCAGAGGGTCTTCCCTTTAGTGTGTAGAACGCAGTATCTGGGAAGCGCAGTAAAACAAGGTGTGCCTCCTGAGTCAGGTCCAGGGTGGGTCACATGAGAGAGTGGCAGAACCCAGACAGTCCTTTTTCCATAGTATTGTAGGCCATCTCCAAAGATGAAAAGCACCAGGGCTTATTTTAGGGAAGAAGATATCTTCAAAGAATGTGAAATTTCTTTCAATTCCTGAGTGTCCTATTTGCTTTCATTTTTTCACCTTTAAAATTTTTCTTTGCCCACAACTTTTTGAAATTAGCTGATATTTACAAAAAAGAATAGTATGGTGAACATCCATATAGTCTCTCAACTCAGGTTCACTAATTGTCAGAATTTTGTGATGCTTGCTTTTCATGTGTCTGTGTTACATATATACCTTTCGTTTAGTCATTTGTGATTTAAGTTGCAGACATGACATTTTACATCAATATGCTCTGTATCTTTTAAGAACAAAGCAAACAGTACCACAGTAACAACCCCTAAATTTAAGCTACAATAGCACTGATATACGAACTAAAATTTCATTATCTACAACTGCCATGTGCTTTATAGATTCTGACTTCCCATTTTGGTTGTAGCTGAGTTCATTGTTAAAATTTATTAATGCACCCAGCACTGTGCTACATGCTTTCCTGATACTAACTTGTTAATATTGGGTCTACCTCTGACGTACATAGGTCATGATTCCCTTTAATATGAATAAGGAAACAAGGCACAGGGAATTAAAGACCCAGGATTGAGAGCTAGTGGATGGAAAGCTGGGTTCAAAGTCAGGCGGTGTGGCTCCTGGAGAGGTGCTGTCATTTATGATGCTGCACAGTTGACCCTTGAGCAACATGGGTTTGAACTGTGTGGGTCCACTTATAGGCAAACTTCTAAAAATAAATGTTATAGTCAGCTCTCCATATCCCTGGGTTTTGTGTCTAAGGATTCAACCCCACCACAGATCAAAAACAGTATTTTCAATCTACAGCTGGGAATTTGCGGGTGCAGAGGGCTGACTGTATGCCCCATGTGGCTTTGGTGGGTATTGGGGGGGGGACTAAAAATTATCACCCACAGATACTGAGGGACAATTGAAGTTTGTGGGGGTGCAAAAGTTACACATATTTTGACCATGGGAGTCAGCACCCCTTGCCTCCATGTTGTTCAAGGGTCAAGTGGTTGGCCCAGCGGGTCTGATGAGTAGAATAATTATTGAGGAGACTTAAAAAATAAACCTAAAAAAAAGTATCATAAGCAGATACAAATGCAGTTCTCATAGGTGTTTAAAACAGGAGAGATTTCTTCCAGTAAAAGGGATGGTGATAAAGGGGTTTCGCATATAAACTGCTCTGTTAAGGACAGAAGTTGGCAGAGAAAAGAAAGGATGGGATAAATGTAAGAAGAAATGCAGGAGGGATGGCTGCGATTGTGCTCTGAATGATAAGGAGGAGTGAAATGGGAGATACAACTAGATTAGACATGGGCAGGAGAATCAGTAGGAATTGGTGACGGACTAAAGGGAATGACGACAGATCCCAGCCATGTTCTTGACTTGGCTGGCTGCTGACTGGCCGTGCTAGTCTCAGCTGTACAGGGTGAATGACTGTGGGGTGGTGTTGAGTTGGGGCTGTTGGCAAAACATCTTGATTTCTGCAATTTTCCATTACTCTTTTGTTGTTGTTGTTTGCCATGTCAGACGGATTCAGGCCTAACCAAATTACCCAAAGACATTTTTTAAAAACAAAGTTCATTGTTAACTCAGGAAACTATTTGGTGATGAAGATCAAATAAATCACTTATTGCCAGCTCCAGGAATCTCTTCCTAACATTTGCTTTCTTAGAATGCTATCTGGGTGAGTTGAGTGAAAGCGAAGTACCTTCAAGTCATCAGGACACACTGCCAAAATTGAAGATCTTTGAGAATGAACCAGAAAGAATGAAAAAAACAGATAGTTGTTGATACCTCCTTTTTGTATCTGTTTCAGAGTATCAGATTTATTTCAGTTTTATTCCCTATATGTATTACATTTCAAATACAACTGACTTTATAATTTGTAACTTAGCTGAGACATGCTAAGGATGATGCTTTGCTAAAGTGGGAGTTTGTGCTTCTCTTAGGTACGGAGATGGTCCACGTCCCCCCAAGATGGCCCGATACGATCACAATGGAAGTGGGTACAGAAGGGGAGGCTCCAGCTACAGCGGTGGAGGCTACGGCACCGGGGGTTACCGAGGTGGCAGCAGCTACGGTGGCGGCAGCTACGGTGGCGGCGGTGGCTACCGGGGCGGCAGCTATGGTGGTGGCCCCAACTCCTTTCGTGGAGGCTATAGAGGAGGTTCCTGGGGGGGCTACAGAGGGGGCGCTGGAGGAGACTACAGAGGGTCTGGGGGGTTTCAGCAAGGAGGGGGCAGGGGGGGCTACGGTGGGGGCTACTTTGGGCAAGGAAGAGGGGGTGGTGGCTATTAAAGTTGGGTCATGTTGGTGCCTACGCATAGATAGTACGCAGAAGATGCATGCTACCTATTTTCCCAAGTTGTTTATTTGCTGTTAATAAGTAAACCCATTTCATTTCCACCCATTACAAGATTCTTTGTAGATTAAGGAAACCAGGCATATAGATACACTAGTGATTTTGTCTATATTATGTAAAAATACAATGGTCTATTAAAGTACCACAGTTTGCATTTTTTTTTTCTTTAAGGAGTAAAGATTTGCCTTTAAAATTAACTTGATATTTTCTTGGCTTGAGTTTAATACAATAGGAAATAGAGGATTACACTAAATACTGTCAATGTAATTATTGATCTTATACAAAATAAAGGCAAATTGAGAAGAAAAAGTTTTTTTGAGCTTTGAGTGTTTATTTCCTTTTTCATCCTAAAGTCAGTAAGTTTTGCTTTGTGGAAAAGAATTAGTTTCTTAGAAATGAACTTCTTTTAGAGGACACATGGCCGTGGAATTGACAGATTTTATTTCTTACCTTCCTTGTAGTGAGGTGTAGGTGTATGATTAGAAGAACCTGGGGAGGAGGGTTGAAACGGTGCACCACGTAACAGAAAGGCCCTGTCCCTGCTGCTTAGCCAGAATTCAGGCCTCACACTTGAGCAGCCACTGCTGCTGGACCACGATTTTGGATGGAAACCATGCTGTGGTAAAATGAGATGGAAGAAACCTGCCTTCCTAGCATGGAAAATATATCCCTGCGCGCCCGGCGTGAAGGAGTCACATGGTACATCTAGCCCTAACTATACTGATGCTCCAATTTTGCTGAATCTGAAGAACACCACATGGTTCCCCTCTTATTTTGAATGTCCTTGGTTTCTGCAGTTGAACCTGATCCTGTGTTGTGTTACCTTACTCTTTCTGTTCTCTACATAGAACACCTAATGACTAAGGATTAAAATAAATGGTTAAAAACCAATTTGTTCTTGGAATTAGTGATGATGGTGGTAATATTTACTAAAAATAGAGTAAATACCACTGAATTATATAGTAGACTTATAAGGATGAATTTTATTGAGTTACATTTCAATACTGTTATTTAAAAGTTCTTAAAATGGGTCATTCAATGAAAGCATGAAATACTTAAGTATTTTTAATTAAGTTTTGAATTTAATTAAAAACTACCATTTCTGCGGGAGATGAGATTTATTAAACAGCTCTATTTGAAATATAAAACTTTAACATAAACCCAGATGCTTTTAACTTGTGACTATTCTGATATCCCCCTTTAAGTTTGCTTCTATTTTATTGTCGTTCATTTCCAGATTCAGGTTTTGCATTACTTTGGAGAGTATAGTTTCATCTCTTTTATCTCCTGAAGCTGCCCCTTTGTTGAGGGGTTCTGCTACAATAAAAAACTGTTCTGTTGGTTGATTAATGCTTACTCCATAGCCGTTGTTGCTGTAAATATGATTATTAGTCATCTTCAGTTTGGGTGCAGGAAGAACCTGTTAAAGTAAACTAGTTTTTCAATAATTTCTATAATGAGTATATCATAAATTCTAGAACTTATTCTTGGATTTACACATAGCTTTAAGACAACAGAATTTCAGTTTTGAACAAGTGTTACTTTTCTCACACTGGGTTAATGGTATTAACTACAAAAATATTTAATGAGAAAACAACAAATGGGGTTTTCAATTTATTTTCGTCAGTTACTGATAAACTTAACTGACTCTAGATGGGGTTACAGCAATACCCCATGAAACTGACTAATAAACATGATAAATATTAAATTACTTCAGATAATTAAAATGATAAATAATTTTAATTCATGATATGTAAATAGATTTCTGTAGGAAAACATTACCTACACAAGTTTAAAGAGGGGCCTCAAGAGGTAGAAATTACAGAATAGAGAGGAATGGGATGGCCTTTCACTTCTAAGTTACCAGTTTTAGTTGGCTAGTTTAAATTATTTTACAAAGCTTGGAAGTAAGATATTTCTTAATACATTTATTGTTCTCTTAATTTGCTTTATATCCCAAAATGTATTATGCATCTGCTCAATGAAGAATGTTAAAACATTTTCATGAAAAAGCAAATTTACCCACTTTCATATTTGAAGTTATTTTCTAAGGATTCAAGTTGAAATCATTAAATTATAAAGCTAAATTTGTTTTCTATCAGCCAATTAAACCAAATTTTCATTACTTTTACTATTTTCTAAGTGAGTAACATAAATTTTAAGACTAAAACTAATATTTTAGTATCTAATTTTAATTTTTATAATAATATGAGAATACCTTCATATTAACTCCACCTAAGGTGCTTTTTGAACTGTCACTGGTTCTGAGGTGGTTACAGTGATGAATTTCATTCCTTTCCAAAATGGCTATGCTCCCAGGATACAGTTCAACACCAGCCCCCTGTAAATAGAAAGCAAAAACAATCGGAAACAAACACACCTTCAAAATTTTACTTAGATTTCAAAGTTGTAATTCTCTATTAGCAATGTAAACACACTAACTCATGTGAAAAGACACAGTAGTGCAAGCAACAATTTATACTCTACAAATGTGGAAACTATTATTTGTGTTGAGAAAATCATGGCCTAGAAAAGGGTTGAAGTCATGTAGCCCATTAATTACACTGTGCTTGCACCTATGTGAAGTCTCTAGAAGGGAGTCCAAATTTTCTTTTAAGCAATGCATTTCAGTTATAAAAATCTACATACATGCACTGTAAGTCCCTCATCATGCTGCTGAAGTCTATACTCATTTTAGGGGAAAGGAAGAAAAATATTATTAAAGGTCATCTTATTTTTCTGCTCTTAATCTTGTTCAGTTTTCCAGTCCTTAATGATCTCTTTGATCGTTATCTGAAGACTAAAGCTGTTAGAAGCAACCACAACACCTTACAGGGATGTCTGATCGCTTGTAAGTCCCAGTTCTTTTTAAACCATCAGATCACTGATATATTTTATCGTCTTGGATTCCGACATTTAAATAAATCAGCTTATTGTTGTGTTACATTTATCCCATTTCTCTCCCCTTACCCTAGCCCACAGTGAATCCCAACATGTCCATGTCCATGAGTCATTTATACTAGTTCTTTGACTAAACTGTTCCCCTTCTTGGCCTCTTTCTCCCCATCCCCTGATTGCTGCATTTTTAAAAAAACACAACACAGAGCTAATAACCTACTTTGGACTTAACACAGTTCACTTAAGTGACACTCTTAACCTCACTCATTTGTGGACTTTCATTCTTTTGTTAATTATAATTCAAAGATGAGGTGGTTGTTCCCCATTGTTTGCATGTTAAGGTCACACAAAGTAATCTCTAGTCACATAAAGCTATAGTTTTAAATGGAAATACCTGGGCACCAGTTATTTCACTGTCTGTAATTGTCAAGGCAGCCCCTGTAAGAACACACACTCCTGTTCCATCACATTTTAATACACAGTTTTCTAGAGTCATGTGACCAGACTCGACCACCACGATACCGTCCACGGTCCCTTGTTGTATCAAAGACAGATGCATTAGTTTCACATTATCAGCTTTGGATACCACAAAACTGTCATGAGAAGGTTCAGAAGTAATTATAATTTCCTCTCTCTTTCCAACTCCTGAATCATGGAAACAAAAATACATATAATTAAATCAGTAATCCAAAAGTTTGAAGCCTTTGGTTATTCAGTAATACTATTTTTCATGTGTATATATATATGTATGTATATATATATTTTTTTTTAATATTAATATTTTTTAGAGAGAGGGAGAGAGACATCAATATATGGTTGTCTTTCACCTGCCTCCAGCCATGGACCTCCAGCCATGGATCTGGCTGGAGACCTGGCTTGCAACCTGATTATGTATCCTGGCTGGGGAATCGAACCAGCAACCTTTGGGTTCACAGGCTGGTGCCTTATTCACTGTGCCACCAGCCAGGGCAAAAATGCTGAGTGTATTTTAATACAATCTTACACTTGGGTTTCCCACTAAATGATAGGAAGTGCAGTGGAGGTAGAAGAAAGTTGTTCAGTAAAAATATAGATGCTAATAGAAAACATGAACAGGTTTTCATTTTTTCTGGTTTTGATCATTGAGAATCTGCTGTATTATTAGGGGGATAAGTAGTCTCATTGTTCTGCTCTGATACAGTATGTCCACACAGGTCACCTATACAGACAAACAGGTGAGAAAACCCTTATTTGTGAAAGGCACATAGGGATTTCTATGAAAAAGTGTCTAATTTTTAATAATTTGATAAACCATGTTTATAATAATGTACTTTGTGCACATTGCTAGCTAGGAAGAGTGCAAAGAATGCCCTGCTAACCCTTTATAATGATGTCATCTGTCAGTAAAGCAAGATTTACAGCTTGATATTCTCCTGGAAAAATCACTACTGTGTCTCCGCTATAGCAACTATCCAAAGCCAAGTCCAGGTCGTCATGCTGTTGGAGAAATGTGTCTGAAGATAAGTCCTTGACCTGAAAAGGAGAAATAAAACCACGTACCTTCAACAACAGGTTAAACAGAGGTCACTAATCAGCAACTTAACTGATAACGTGCTCTTCCCAAGACATACCTTTTATAGGTAATACACTGGAATTACTACATGTTATTTACGTTGGTTGAATGCTCAGAGTATCAGTTCATCATTTAAGGGAGTAATGAAATGAGACGTTATTACGGTCACTAATTTTACAGCCATTAAATACTATGTGCCAGAAGTCATATTTTGAACTTGACCTATTACCTCCTAAGCTTCACAAGTCACAACAGTTCTTTGAAGTGTTATTATCTCTCTAAAACAATAAGGAAATTAAAACTAAGTGAGATTAAGTGCTTTTGGGACTTTATGTGAGATGACAATAATGTTTTGGAAATAGATGGTGGTTTGCACATGAATGTACTAAATGTCACTGAGCTGTTCGCTTTAAAATGGTAATTTTGTTGTGAATTTCCCCTCAAAAAGTTGGGGGGAATGATACAAGAAAACTCATTGAAGAGTCAGCAACAGAATCAGCAGTACAGATGGAAGAAAATTAGTTGAAATTCATATTTGTATCTGGTAAGTTTTCAGACAGTTACCAACTTTTGTAGCATTACAGGGAAAATCTGAGCAATGATGACACTTTACTGGGATATGAATTGCAAAATAATAGCAGTTGGTATTTTTGTTGTAGGCATTTGCTAAAAGATTTATATAAAATCACTTAAGTCGAACAACCATAAAAGATAGGCTTCATTACTCCCTTTTACAATGAGGAAATAAACTATGTAACTTAATCTCATACTCATATTAAGAAGCAAAACTGAATCAGAACTGTGTTTTTCTTTTTAAAGATTTTATTCATTATTTTTAGAGAGGAAGAAAGGGAGAGAAACATCAATGTATAGTTGCCTTTCACCTGCCTCCATCTACGGACCTGGCTGGAGACATGGCTTGCAACCTGGTCATGTGCCCTGGCTGGGAATCGAACCAGTGACCTTTAGGTTCGCAGGCTGGTATCTATCCACTGAACCACCAGCCAGGGCTCAGAGCTGGGTCAAAATGTCTCCAGACAGAAGGAACAGGTATTTATGTCATTGGAGAATAGAGAACATGGGAGGATGAGGAAGAGCTGTATACAAACAGATAAATTCAAATTTAGAACGGTTGTATGTTAGAAAGACATCCAGGTAAAGATGGTTAGAGGGACAGGTAGTGATGTTGACCAGCAAAAGGTAAAAGCAAGAAAAGAAAGGGTAATCAATTTACTGAAAAGCCACTGTGTACTATACACTGCTGGGTATTTTATACATAACATCTTATTTCATCTTCAACAAAACCCTTAAAGCTGGTGTACTGGGCACGATTCTGAACATGTTATAAATATGAACTAAATATTCACAGCTCTATAATTAAGGAATACAGGATTATCCCCATATTACAAGGGAGGATGTAAAGCCTCCATGGGCAAACACGTAACTTGTTGAATCACACTAGTCCCGGGCAAAGCCAGAATCTGAACCAGGCACTGGCAGAAGGGGGAGGGGCATCTCGAAAGAATGAAAACAAGCAAAAGATAGTAAGAAATATATGTAAAATATATGAGAGAGCTGTGAAATGCTCCTGAGAGGTTGAGATGGAAATATTTATTTTTAGAGCATTTTACCCTTTATCCTCGGGCTGGTTGAATTTGCAGTCTTCCTGCAGGTTACAACTGAGTTACTAGTTCCAGCCAGTCTTGGCTTTTATACTCATGGTGAAGACACTTCTATCCTAACATTTATGATTCTTTGTTGCAGTTGCCTACTTCTTGTATCCCCACTATGTTCAGCCTTGTAGGATGTGTGAGGAAGCCAAACAGTGAGTGGGTGTGGCTCAACACTGAATCTCCTTCAAATGTGGTCTTTCTCATATCTGTCTCCCATCCTTCCCACACCGCCTGCACAGTGCCTGATAACAAGGTTAGTACTCCGCAAATAACCGTGGACACTTACTCATTTACTACTTACTATATGCGGACCTCAAAGTTAGTGTAATGGGGAAATAAGGCATTCATGAGTCAGGCGAGAACCCTACCTTCACAGGGCTTCTTTCCTGCTTGTATGCAGCTAAACTTAAACGAGTAAATACAAATAAACTGTATTTCTTACCATGTCAGTAGTCATCACTTTTGCCACAATATGTGTTATAGTCTTTCCAAAATCTCTTCTTCCTTTCTTACGCCTCAGAATTCTTGGGAAAAATGGTCCATGCACCCTGGTGTTGAATTTATGATTAATAATGAGAAAAGATTCCCCCTATACTTAGGAAATAAAAACTAGGCACTACGTATCTTTGACAAACAGGTCTCACTCATTTTACGCTCCTTGAGAGCAATGAACAATTTGTGAACAATGAACAATAAAAATAGTCTAGATAACCGTTCAAGCCCTTGAACTTCAAAATCTTTTCATTTCAACCGTGTGTACCTGAAATCTGCATGCAACCCCCTGCAGCTGATACCTCAATCTCCTCAACTCATCAATACAGTAGAAAAATTTCCTGATTGTACTTTCATAATCCATTGAAGTGTAGAATCACACAAGCCAAGGTGGCTTATGCCTGTGATAACAGAGGCATAAGAATGTTTTGGGACATGTCTAATTTCAGATACTACGTTCAATTAATAAATTGTTTCACAGCACAGGATCTCCATAGAAACAGTCAGCTGTGGGCCTCCTGGAAGAACAATTCTAGTTTTTCTCTTAGTTGTTTTGATATTGTTTGGTATTCAGCACTTCTAATTCATTCTCCTCTTTCTCATTTTCTTTATAGTTTCTATCCTCTAGCTCCTAATCATTTAAGCGTCACCAAAAGCAAGACAATAAGCTTGAGTGTTCCACCAGGCAGTAACTTGCATGGTCTCAGAATGCCAACTCTTTTCCCTGAGGCCCCCAGCAGCTGACACCTCTGCTCCATTCTCTGAATCTCCAGGTTCCTTTCTGAGCGTGGCTCCCAGATTTCTCTTCCCACTGTTGCGGGAGCAATTCATTTCATGCTCAGCCAAAGATGTGAAACGGCTGAGTTTATACTCAGTTTGCAGATCCCACCTTTTGCATCTCTTATTTTCAGTATATTCCACCTAAATTCCCAGGTGATTGGCCAAGCCTGACCTCTGTCCTTTGTCACCTTGAAACAGACTGTTGGGGTTTTTTTGTTTGTTTTTTGGGGTTTTTTGCTGCCAGAGCTATAACTGGTGATTACCCTCAAATCAAAAAGCCAGATTCCCATTTTTTAACCACTTCAAGGGTAAATCCACTTCTGGTCGCTGCCTGCTTTTTGGTCATTGCATAGTGCCTTAAAAGAATTGAATACTTTGAATAAATTTTGTTCAGATGTTATCATTGTTATCTATGGAAGAGTTTGACCAATTAACTCACTCCACCACTCCCAGAACTAGATTGATTCTCTGTGGTTATAACTTTTAAGATGAGAGAACTCTTTGTTGCCCTATGCAACCTAAAGTCTAGTGTTGGTAAGTTATATTTCTAGATAAGTGGATTTCAAAAATCGTCTGAATAATGATTTCTCAAAGTAACCCCAAGGTTTTGTTATACAGGAATCCCAGTAACAAGAAACATCAAAAATAGGCACTAGAATAGGATTCTTAGCGATTGAAAACTAGGTCAAATTTGAAAAAAAAACAACAGAAGTTTAGGCTCACAGTTAATAGATAAGCAAAACATGGTGTAGAATTCCTGAGGCAAACAATGAGTGAAGGTAGAATGCAAAAGAAGGGATGTAACAATTTAGCATGAAATAGTCAAGAAGTTGTTCGGCTCCATTCAAGATTTTCCATTGATTTGGGAACCATGAGAAAGAATTCCTGTTTCCCCTCTACTGAAAACAAGGAGAAACACATATTTTACTGCAGAACAATGTAAGAATATTTTAATACATTTGGAAGTATTCTGGAGGAGAATGATGCTGGTTAAATCTACATTAATTTATCATCAAAAGCAACTTATCAATTTATGTTGGTTAGAAAAGCAGAAATTAAGAGGCAGTTATTAGTCAACTCTGTCTTCACTATGCATATTATATGTGGAGGAAGTCTACCTCCTTTCTTATGTTCTGCCATAATCAAGAAAGTCAAGATAAAAGATAAGGACCAGATTTATGAGATGCTTTTTCATCAAAAACAAAAAAGATTTCAGTTAATTCAGCGAATATAAAAATAATTTTCCAAGCCTGGCAAGTTGCACCTTGTGCTTATCTCATACATTGGACAGCTAATTTTATAATCATATCAATTAGGGTAACAAATATAAGTGAAATGATTAAAGAACGACCATGTAATCTTTTGGTCTCCATTTAAATACAGCAAATTATTACCGGAGGCGTAAATCTTCCCACATTTTCAGTAATCCGCAGAGCATTACTATCTCATAGTATTTTTTCCAGCATTCCACAGCCTCTGCTGCTGATGGATCTTCTTTAATGTTGCTCTGATACTCAATGAGCTCGACACGCTTGCTTTTGTATTTCTCCAAGGTTTTCCGGAAACGCTGCGCAATAGGTCCAGGTATTGTTCCATCTTGTATATCACACCATCTGCAAAGGGTCGATCTAATTACAATGCCTATCTTATATAATGTGCTGAATTCGTTTATTAGTATACTTACAAGTTAATTCTTTCTTCAATCAGAGCAGTGTAATTCTCAGAACTTTCTTCGTCATCCCAGTCTCTCCAAAGAAAGTCATAAAAAAACCTATGATCAATCAAATTATGATGAAAGTGATCAAAAGCAGTATATACTACATTTAAAATGAACATAGACATTCTGGTGTCCGAATTGTTTTCATGAATTTTAACTCTTAAGAAAACATTTTAAAATGAGCTAATGTTAAAGGTAAACTTTAAAACTTTGATTATCTGGATTCTCTTTTAGTTACTACAGATAATAATCCCTGAAGTAGAATTATAAATTGCAGGTTTCAGATTTCATAGATTTGGGTTATTATTTTGTGTACCAAAAAGAAAAAAATACCTAAGACAGGAGAGGAAAGCATTAGAAAAACAAAAACATGCCCCAAAATATTCTGTATTAAGTTTATGGATAGCTTCTCTCAAATTGTATCAGATTGTAAGAAGCAATCATAATGTGAATGATGTCTACTATTTGTAATACCCTTCAATGTGAAAAATGAAATCTGATATATATGTTTAAATATGAACAGAATCTATTATTACTTATTAATAACATTTTTAATTCAATTTTTGTAAAATGCAATATTGAAAAATAGCAAAGTTTTATTGCCCATATATAATACTTCACAAGAAAATGTTTTAACTAGGAGTTACAAATATGTTCATTAAAAATGGACATACTGAATTCAGCAGTGAGTAAAAATTAAGTCAATAAATATTCACAAAGTACCTGTAAAACAACACTTGCATATTAAATCAAAATTCTGAATATGGTAATTGTAACTTTCGGAAGTAAAAAGCTCTAATACCTTACAACTTCCAAGGCCAAAGCAATATCATGGATGTCAGACTCTTGTCCTTCAACAGGGTACACTTCCAGGAGAGGCACACTATGCTCTAATTCCTCTAAAATCTCATCAACCAAATCCCTTGGAATATTTGCGATATTAGAAGAAAAAGGCTCCGCAACAGAAACAGTCGCTTTGAAGTAAGATGCAGAGCTTTGGCATGGTGAACAAGTTACCTAAAATAAATATAAAATTTGTAATTACATGGCCCTGGCTGGTAGCACAGTGGATAAAGCCTGCAAACCCAAAGGTCACTGGTTCCATTCCCAGCCAGGGCACATAACCAGGTTGCAAACCAAGTCTCCAGTCAGGTCTGTGGCTGGAGGCAGGTGAAAAGCAACTGTACATTGATGTTTCTCTCCCTCTCTGCCTCTCTTCCTTCCCCTCTCTCTAAAAATAATGAATAAAATCTTTTTTTTTATACCAAAAAAAATAAAATTTGTAATTACAAATGAAAATAAATCACAAAGATGTTATTCTCATATATTAGCTACTTACAAGATTAAAAATTTTATGACGACTCTAATAATATATAGGTAGTTATAGATTAAGTAAAGTATCAACATAATTTTTGAAATCCTACTTAAAGACAGTTGTTCAAGGCTCATGAGAGGAATTATGTATCTCCAACATTGTTTATTCTACATTTGAGTTGCCACACGTTTGGATTTTATAGAACAGTAATATTTTAAAAGATTTTGGGGGACTAATTTTCTCATGAAAGTATGTTTTTAAAAATCCTACTATTTGTATAACATCATTTTATAAAACAAAGGCTACTCAAATACGAAATAAGCAACAGGACAGAATCAAAATAGTCACTTCTTTGTTGAAAAAATTTAACTTCATAAACAACACTGTATTATGTTTACTTGGCTCATTTCAACACAATATAGTGATAACGCCCTGTACTTACTTGCGTGACAAATAAATGCTAGAGAATCACTGAATTGACAGTATTGTCTTCAAAATTAATATTAACACAAAACTTAAAAATTAACAGAAGTTGGCAAAAGGGTGCAAACTTTCAGTTGTAAGATGAATAAGGTTTGAGGATCTAATGTATAATATAGGGCCTATGCTTAAATATTCTCACCAAAGAAAAAAAAGGAAAGAAAAAGTATGTGTAGTGATGAATAAGGGAATCAAATTTATGACACCAGAAATGCTACAAATGTAACCTTATCAGATGAGGACTTGGAACTTGATGTATTATGTTAAAATGAGAAAAAAAATCAAGTCACATTGATAGTTTTCCAATACATTTTCTTCTTTTCTAATTTAACTGAATATCATAATTGAGATAAATGAAGAAGAAAAATGATAGGAAAAGCCCCAAATTTGTTAAAGTCTAAATTACTAATTTTTAAGAAATACACTTGTTATTTTTATGTTATTTGAGCAATTAAAGCTAGGCTAATAAATACTACCTAATACTACTAGATTAGATTACATTTAATAATATTATAGGTAATATTCTCCCTTACCTCCTTTTTATACTAATTTACTTAGAAACTTAAAATATAAGTAAACTTTTGCCAATTTCTGTTTAAGTAGCAAAGTTCCAAAATAGACCCAAATTAGGTCGTATTTTGGTCTTAGAAAGAACTAATAATTTCACTCAAAAGAACAAAGATCAAGTAAAAATTATCTACCTCAACTAATATACCAACAAAAGGGATGGAAGCTTCTTCATATTTCACAAAGAATAACTCAGGACTAGTCTTCCAGACTCCAAGCCATTTGTCTTTAAACTTTAATTTTTCTGATAGGTATTTACTCATAGCTTCATCAGCATCTTCTGCCTAGCAAAAGAAAAAAATATATATATATGTATAATTATATGAAATTTTAGATTTACTTATGTTTTCTGATCTCTATTTTAAACATGGAAACCAATATACAATATTGGTGAAAGACCTGGAAAAGAGTAGGTTTGAACTGATCTATATTTAATGGAAAACAGAAACATAGTAATTGTATTTAAAAAGTTATTCTTTCTAAACTTTAAAGATGTAATGACAACTATTTAAAACATTCTGTACGTAAAAATTTTAAATAGCACTCCATTCTCTATAACAATTGAGTATATTAAACATTCAATAAATATTTTCCTTTGATTTAAAAAAATTTAAACCCAGCTTTGCCTGATGTGGCTCAATGGACTCAATGCCGGCCTGCAAACCAAAGGGTCTCTGGTTTGATCCCCAGTCAGGGCACGTGCCTGGGTTGCAGGCCAGGTTCTCAGTTGAGGGCACAGGAGAGGTAACCACACATTGATGTTTCTCTCCTCCTTCTGCCTCCCTTCCAGTCTCTAAAAATAGATAAATAACATCTTTTAAAAAATTAAATTCAGCTACCTCAACGATGATAGTCTAAGCCATTATGAACTCAGTCATCAAACTGATTAATGGCACAATAATTGACATGTTTTTCAATGTCTTTAATAAGAGGCCTAGTTTTCTCCAACCCTCAATATTAAAGTTGGTCATTAATACTGTCCTAGTTTTATGGTGCTTTTATAAGTAATTTTTTTCGATTATAAAATATGTGCCGTGGCTGGGGTGGCTCTGTGGATAAGGTGCTGGCCTGCAAACTCAAAGGTCGCTGGTTCAACCCCCAGCCAGGGCACATAACCAGGCTGCAAGCCAGATCTCCAGCCAGGTCCGTAGCTGGAGGCAGGTGAAAGGCAATCATACATTGATGTTTCTCTCCCTTTCTTCCTCCCTCCCTGCCCTTCTCTCTTAAAAAAAAAAAAAAAAAGAGAGAGAGAGAGAGAGAAAATATGGTTAAACTATGGGAAAATCTGAAAAAGAGAATATAAGGAAAACGAAATCATCCCCCATTTTGGCAGCCAGAATACAACCAATGATGTTTTGATGTATTTCTTTCCAGTATTTTTTCTATGCATATATTCATCATGCATATGGATCAATGTTTTGTCTGATTTTCTTAACATAGCATAAGCATATCTATAGTTCTTGAAAACATAATTTTATAGGTGCCCGGTTTCCCATTATATGAAGCCACAAGTTCTGGAAATGAGTTTCTAATTTTTATAAACATCACTGCAATGAATATTCTGGTACATGAATTTTTCTACAATAACTTTTTAACAAATTAGGTCAGAAACACACAATACTTGCTTTATTCAGTACTGTCAGGTATAGTATATATCTTCTGTACAAAACCTCATTCCACACCCTCAACTGATGTGTGGGCACTGTTTTTCGGGGGTAAACATTCCTAGAATTGGAATGTAAAACTCAAGACTACAGAATCTATCTTATCCTTATGTTTGGGCACAATTATTATATGAAAGAACCAAGATGTATACCCGGGCATTAATAAGGGGCTCATTTTTCAGAAGCTCTAGGAAAACGGGTAGGGGGGGCACTATTAGAGCTGACCCCTTAAGTGACATAGTTTCGATGCCACGAAAATCCAACTGTAACTCCTCTAGGACGGGGCCTGGGCGCACCTAATAAGGTGTAAACCCTACAGATGCTGAGTAAATTCTGTTCTGAAACGCACGTTTTCTGTGGGCCCGCAGTCGCCCCATCGCCCTGACGTGAGACCCGAGCTACCGCCCCCTCGACCAGGGTCCTGAGCGGGAGGCGTGTCGCCGGTCCTCCCAGCCTCACCTTACAACCCTGCAGCACCTGGTCGCAATAGAGCGCCACCTTTTCGTCCCGCCACATGCCGCGCATGGGGGACCCGCAGCCTGGGGGCAGTGGCTGCGCCTCCGCCTCCTCCGGCGCGGAGGGAAGGGGCTCTTCCTCCGCCGCCGCCCCCTCGCCCGGGCCCTGCGCCTGAGTGGCCGTGGCCGGCAGGAGCTGCAGCCGCCGCCGGGCCGCTCTTCCCTTCACTGGGCGAGGGGAGGCCACCACCGACCGCGCCGGGGACGCCCTGCTCTTCAGCGCCCCCGCCGCCGCCGCCACCGCCTTGTCCTCGCTGGGCCCCGAGACCACCACCTCGCCGCGCCCGCCGGGGCTCACGGTCCCGTCCCAGCCCTCAGGCATCGTAGCCCTGGACCCCGACGCCATCTCGGCACCCCAGGGCCAGCTGCAGCCGTTAGACCTTTCCCGCCCTGCGCCGCGCCGGCCAATGGGCGGCTGGGCCCTCGGAGCCCGCAACGAGCGCGGTGGCTCGAGGGGGTCCCGCCGGAGGTGAGCTGGGGATGGGGTGTTGGGGGTGGGTGCTGCGGGCAGATGGGGATGTTGTGGGGCGCGGCGGGGCGGGGCGGGGTGAAGGCGCGGTTCCGAGAGAGGTGGGGGGGCGGGGCGGCGGGGCGGGGCGTGGTGAAGGCGCGGTTCCGATAGGTGTTGGAGTGGGGCGGGGCGTGGGGGCGGGGCATGGTGAAGGCGCGGTTCCGATAGGTGTTGGGGCGTGGGCGGGGCGTGGGCGGGGCGTGGTCACGAGGCCCTCCCGGCCGCGTTCTGGGCCGGTGGGAGTGCAGAGCTCAGTGCGCACCTCCAAGTCCTCTCCTTGAGGTCACCCAGGAACAGAATTCTCCCCTCAAGGGAGGCTTTCTTTCTCTTAAAAATGATTTTATTTATTTATTTCTAGAGAGAGGGGAAGGGAGGGAGAAAGAGAGAGAGAAACATCTTTGGGTGGTTGCCTCGCCGGCGCCCGCACCGGAAAACCTGGCTCGCAACCCAGGCGCGCGCCCTGCCTGGGAATGGAACCTGAGCCTCGCCAGCCGGGGCGGAGAGGACTTCTTAGGGCCCCCATACCTTTTCTGGGTGACGGTGAGTCCTCCTAAAGGTAGGTCATCATGACCTAAAAATGCGCCGCCTACCACTGCACACGCCTGTGTTTGCACAAACAGCCTGAAAGAAAATGCACGTGTGTCCTGGGAGGTGATGGTGCCTGGAACCCTCCGGTTACCATAGGGAAATGCTAGTGGCAAATGGAGCGCCCAAGGGTCTCCCTCACCTAGGACGCGGTTCCCAAAATAAAATTCCCTTTGCATTGTAAACAAGGCAGCCGCTTTCTGCCAAGGAGAGCCTAGTCTATTTTCATGTCTCTCCGTCCTGCTCAAAGTTCTCACCAAAACGATTCCAATATGTAGCAACCTGGACCCACGTTTCCAGCTCAGGCGTAATTAATCTGTGCAAACGGAACACTTGCACAATAAAAGCCTTCGCAAGATAATACACGTGGGAGAGGAACCGAGACCGCTGGTTTAGGATTTTCCACTCTCAACGCGCACGGAGCCAGTTGGAGCAACGTTTGTTTACTGTCCAGCGGGGAAGTGCTGCGCGGCTCGCAGCTCCCAAAAACTGCCTTGGGAAAACACCTGCCTCCTCCCTGCTCGTTTGGAAGGACACTGTGTTAAATCTGGAGTTTACTTTGAGGAAAATATTAGTATTAATGTTGTGTTACTATAGTTCATTTAGAGTCAAAACATTCATCATGTTTTGACTCTCAAGTTTTTTCCTTTCATCAGGAGTCCTGAATTTTGTTTAAAAGGATGCCTAACTATAGATTTCACTCACCAAAAGTAAACTCTATTACTCTAGCTTTTCTACAAAGTGTTTCGTTTTGTTTTTTTATAAAGTGTGGGGTTTTTATTCTTAGGTTCAGAATAATAAAGACCACTTGCCCTAGTCAAAAGTTAAAAAACAACTCCCCCCAGCCCAAAGCAAACAATTATTTGTTAGGATCCTGCTATATGCTGGACAATCCATAAATGCCAAAGTTATGATAGTAAAAGACAAAATTTCTATTTTCATAATCCTAGTGAAGGGTACAGATGGACCAACAGGTTATTGTGTTTAGTAAAGACCATGATAAAAAAACTATATATATACATGTATCTGTACTTTAACCCACAATGCGGGGTGCAGAAGAGACGAAGTGGCAATTTAGTAAAGACCTGGAGGATTCACCTTTCTTTCCTCCTAGTAGTGTCTAACCTTATTTTAGGTGAAAAGTCAGGACCAGAATTAAGAGGCACTGAGGGATCTCATGAAGCAAAAGATTTGGACTTCCAAAATAACAGAACAGTTTGTTTATTTTCCAGACATGTATTGAACATCTGCTTTGTGCTGACATGGTATTACAGGCTGTAGATATAGCAAAATACCCCAAAAATCTCTGAGATTGCATTCTGGTTGAGGAGACAGATGATCAACATGTTTTGTTTTTTTTGAAGTAAAATTCCTAAGAAAAACACAAACTTATAAGTGAATGTTTATAGCAGCATTATTTATAATGGTCAAGAAGTGGAAAGAACCCAGATGTTCATCAGCTGATAAACAGAAGAAGGAAATGTGGTTCATTCATACAATAGAATATTAAATGGCCATTCAAAGAAATGAAATACTGATCCCTGACCAGTGTTGCTTGATTGGTTGGGCGTCATTCTGCAAAGCAAAAAATCACTGGTTGGATTCCTGGCCAGGGTACATGCCTAGGTTGTGGGCCGGGTGCCTGGTTGTGGTGGGTGCAAGAGGCAACCCATGTTTCTCTCCCTCTCTTTCTCCCTGCCTTCCCACTCTCTAAAATAAATAGTCTTAAAAAAGAAAGACAGAAAGAAAGTACTGATACATGCCACAACATGGAAAAAACTGGAAAACATGCTAAGAGAATGAAGTCAGTCACAGAAACCCACATAGCATATGATTTCATTGATATGAAATGTCTAGAACTGGCAAATCTAGAGAGACAGGAAGTAGGCTAGAGGTTGCCTAGAGAAGTGGAATGTTTTTAGGGGAAATGGGGACTAACTAACTGCTAATGGGTCCAGGGTGATTTCCGGGGTGATGAGAATGTATTACAATTAATTATAGTGATGGTTATACCCGAAGCCATTGAATCAAATGCTTTAAATGGGTGAATTGCATGGTATATGAATTATACCTCAATTTGAAAAAGTAAAATGTATAGCACATTCAATGGTGGTAAGTGCTACGGAGAATTATAAAAATATGGGGAGGGGCAAGCAGGGATGAGGGAATTTTGGAGAGTGGGCTGGGAATACAATTTTTATATAGATACATAGGGTAGGGAGGGTAGGGGACATTTGAATAAAGATCTGAAGGAGTCAAGAGGAAAGTCTTAGACTTTGGCAGCTGCACGGGAAGGAAAGCTTTTACCATCCACCAGTCATTCCCAAAGGGAAGTTCAGATATAAGGAACACAGGTAAATTTCAGAGTATATACAGTTTTAAAAAGTCCTTAATACTACTAACATACGCATATGATTTTCATATTCCCCTGCATGACAAGCATTTAAATAAGGCTCCCATTGGCCAGAAAACACTATAGGAGTATATCTGGGGATCTGGGAATTTTAGAAGTTTTGTGTGGTGGAGATTTGTTTTTTATAGTTTTGGGGGTGCACACACAGACACACAGTATGCTACAAAATGCAGTTGTGTGTGTTTCCTCGGTTGAACAAATAAAAAGTAATAAACACCTGGCTGGTAGCACAGTGGATAAGGCGCCGGCCTGTGAACCCAAAGGTCGCAGGTTCGATTCCCAGCCAGGGCAACATAAATAGGTTGCAAGCTAGGTCTCCAGTCAGGTCTGTGGCTGGAGGCAGGTGAAAGGCAACCATACATTGATGTCTCTCTCTCTCTCTCTGCCTCTCTCTCTTCCCCTCTTTCTAAAAATAATAAAATAAAAATCTTCAAAAAAAAATGTAATAAACATACCAACCAGCAATGTATTGCCAAGTGCTCCAATTTTTCTATCTTAGAACACTAATCTTTCCCTCTTCCTTAACACTTGGGCTTAACTATCAACAAACGCTCTAAATGGTAGAGTACGCAGGCAACGCTCTCTTGAAGGCATGTGTCTCCCCATTTTGACCAGAAGGGGGCACTAAAGAGCTTTGGGGATGGTTAAGGGCCCTGTGCCAAAGGGCTGGGTGGAGCCTGAAGCATTCTTTTACTCCCTCCAGACCTGGTCTCTGACTCAGAATCAGACTGCACACCCCTTTGCTGAAGGACAAGCTCAGACACATTTTTCTAATGTCTAACACCTTTTTAACCTCAAGCATGATGTTCTGCTACTTTGATGTTTCTGAAACTTTGGCCACGTGTAGTAACTCCCTGATACTTGTTTTCTTGTTTTGTGGTCTGTTGTTGTTTTTAGCAGTTTTTGAGGCATAGGCAAGATTTCAATTTCATTTCACATAAACCACACAAGAGGAAAGAATCACTGGACATGTGTCGGGGCACATGGATTCTGCTAACAAGAGGCAATACAGGGTAGGGGAAGACACAGCCTAAAACCACTGACTGTAACTCCGATGGTACAAAGTTAATAGCCCAAATTTGCCTTAGTAACTGTCAGAAGTCATAATCTTCAGTCTTGGCAGTAAAGGACATTAAGAATGAATATAGCTAATTAGTCTACATTTGGAAGAATGAGAAGATGTCTAATAGCACAGCAAACATTTAGTTTTTTAATTTAAATTTTCAATTACAGTTTACATTCAATGTTATCTTGTTTTAGTTTCAGGTGCATAGTACAGTGATTAGACAGTGATGTCCTTTATAAAATGATGCCCTCAATATTTCCAGCACCCACCTGGCACTATACAGTTATTACAATATTATTGCCTAGATTCCCTATGCTGCAATTTGCATCCTTATGACTTAGTGACTGCCAATCGGACTTCTTAACCCCTGCACCTCTCTCACCCAGCCCCTCAACCTCCCTTCTGTCCACCCCAATATGTTCTAGCTATGAGTCTGTTGCTATTTTGTGTGTTAAGTTTATTCTTCAGATTCTACATATAAATATGTTTGGGTGGTGTTTGTCTTTCTCTGACTGACTTATTTCACTTAGAATATTATCTCCTAGGTCCATCCATGCTGTGGCAAATGGTAAGGTTTCATTCTTTTTTTTTTTTTTTTTTTTTTATGGCTGAATAATATTCCATTGTATGTATATGCCACCATTTTTAAATTCACTTATCTATTGATGGACACTTGGGTTGCTTCCATATCTTGGCTATTGTAAATGGCGTTGCAATGAACATAGGAGTGCATGTTATTTTGAGTTAGTGGTTTGAGTTTCTTTGGATATATACCCAAAAGTGGAACCCTTGAGTCATAAGGCCATACCATTTTTAACTTTTTGAGGGCCCTCCATACTGTTTGGGTTGATGTGTGTTTATTTTTGTTTGTCTCAGTTTTTGTGTATTTATTATTTGTCTCAAGGTATCTTTTCTTTTTTGATCTCATTGTTAACCCATTCACTGTTTATTAACTTGTTAATTAGTTTCCATGTGTTTCTGTATATTTCAGAGTTGTTGTTTTTTTCTTGTAATCCATGATTTCTAGTTTCATACCATTGTGGTCAGAGAACATGCTTGATATGATTTCAATCTTCTTATATTTACTGAGGATTTGTTTTGTGGCCTAACATGTGGTCTATCCTGGAAAATGTTTTGTGTACACTTGAAAAAATGCAATCTGCTGCTTGGGGTGAAAAGCTCTGTAAATACAAACTATATCCATCCAGTCTAATGTATCATTTAAGGCCACATTTCCTGTTGATTTTCTGTCAGGAAGGCCTATCCATTGATGTCAATGTAAGCGTTGAAGTCCCCTTCTATGTCTGTATTTAACTGCTCCTGTGTTGGGTGCATAAATGTTACAAGGTTTATATTTTCTTGTTGGATGGATCACTCTGTCATTATATACTGTCCTTCTTTATTTTAAAGCCATGTTTGTCTGATGTAAGTATTGCTATCCCAACTTTTTTTTTCATTTCTATTTGCATGAAATATCTTTTCCATCCCTTTACTTTCAGTGTGTGTGTGTGTGTGTGTGTGTGTGTGTGTGTATTTTGATCTGAAGTAGGTCTCTTGTGTTTGCTTCTGTGCACCAGGTAGACCTGCTGTGTCTCCTGGTCTTGGTAGAGTGGCCTTATGTAGTAAGTCAGCAGGGGGCGGGGGGCATGGTACAGTCTCCCTGACCTCCTGAGCCAGGCGCTCCAGAGTGTCCCTTGTGTGGCTTACGTGAGGCCCTCCTGTTATAGTAGAACTTGATGGCTGCTGGCCTGTCTGTGCACGGCGGGGACCCTCAGGCTGGCTGGCTGTGAGGACTGACCCTGAGCACAGTGTATGAGCTGATGAAGTGGAATTCACCCCAGCAGGGTCTGCTGCCCGCCAAGACCTCCCTTTGGGAATGCTGCTTTTGGACCCTGATGTGGTCTGAAGCCCGCCACCAGGTTGGTTCAGGGGCATCTTGGAAGGGACTCCAGTGCCCGCCAATGTCAGAGGCTACCTATGAGTGGCCCTGGGCTGCAAAGTGATCCTGTGTTGGACCTGGGTGTGAGTGGGAGCAGTCAAGCTGCACACCATGACCAGCTGCCACCAGTACTGAGCCTGGAGCAGGTCAACAAAAGATCCAGGGTACCCCAAGATCTGCCACCGCCTGCCATCTGCCCATTAGGCTCAGCCCCTGAAAGAGCCTCTGATGGCACAAGAGGCAGATTCTCACTGAGTCACCAGGTGGGGACGAGTTGTGTTCACAGGTTAATACAAATTCAGATTTGACACTAGTGCTTAGGTCTGGGGCCTCTCAGCAAAAAAAGAAAAGAAAAGAAAAGAAAACGTCTTGGGTATACCAAGACCAGAAGCCACCTGGGGACACGCAGACCTTTTAGTGGGGAAGGCTACCTATGAGTGGGTGCATGGGAAGCATCCCTCGCCCTAAAACCACACAACTCTGGTACCCACCCTCCACCCCCACCCCAGGCCCCCAAGACAGCCTGGAATTCCTTGAGAGTTTTTGAGAAAGATTGCAGCGTGGCCCTGGGCTGTTCGCTACCTGCAGATCCCGCAGCTGGGCAGGGCGGGGCCTCAGGGAGGTGGCGGGTGGGGCTGTGTAGCCCCCCAGACGGAGGCTGTAAGGATGGGAGTGCTCACCAGGGAAGATAGCATCTGTGGGTGGTGTGGGAAAGGGACTCAACCACAGGGACATGGGCTCCTCCAGCCTTGCCCCAAAACCACCCAGCTCAATCTCTCCCTGCATGGCTCCAGGCCCCACGCCTTTGAGTAGTTGTCCCCCAGCCAGAAGCCTAAAATGATTTCGAGTGAGCTTTTGTGCATGATCCTCTTGGAGAATGCCTGGGTTTCTAGCAGCCTTCGGTCTCCCTGGGAGAATGGTTTCCTGCCGATTTTCACAGCCAGCCGCAAAGTGGGCTCCTCTTCCCAGTTCTGGTGTCCTGGGATGGGGAGCCCAGCAGGACTGAGGCCCCCTTGCTCCTCAGGGGAGATCCTTGCAGCTGAGACATGTCCCTCTGGGTTCTCAAGTGCTGCCCAAGGGTGTGGGGACAGCCAATTTTACGTCTCTGCCCTTCCTACCATTCTCGGCATGGCTTCTTCTGTAAAACCTTAGTAATAAGGCTTCTGCTCAGCTGCTCGTCAGTTGGTTATCCAGGCTGATTGTTCTATAATTTAGCTGTAATTCTGATGTGGCTCTGGGGAAAGTGAGTGTAACTTCCACCTGCTCTGCCATCTTGGATTCTTCTTCACAGCAAACATATTTAAAATTGACATTGCCCTGTATGAAGCAGGCACTGTCAGCCTCTGCTGATGGGAGTGGACATTGTTGAAGACTTTTAGCCCTGGCTGGTAGCACAGTGGTTAAGGCGCCGGCCTTCGAACCCAAAGGTCGCAGGTTCGATTCCCCAGCCAGGGCACATAACAAGGTTGCAAACCAGGTCTCTAGTCAGGTCTGTGGCTGGAGGCAGGTGAAACACAACCATACATTGATAACTCTCTCCCTCTCTACCTCTCTCCCTTTCCCTCTTTCTAAAGATGATGAAATAAAATCTAAAAATAAAAAAGACTTTTAGATAGGCAATTTAGCAAAAACTTTCAAAATTTTAAATGTGTTTAACTTTACTCCACAATTTCACCTATAAAAATCAGTTCCCCAAAAATGCTTGTATATGTGCATGAAGACAGTGCATATAATAATTATAACAATGGTGATAATAGATAGCATTTAGCACTTACTGCATGGCAGGCATGGTTAAAGAACTTTATATATGTTGACTACAGCCTAAAAATATCCCAGTGGTCCCCACTTTATTGGTGAGGAAACTGAGGCACGGAGAGGTTAAGTCACAGCTATGAAGGGTTGGAGCCAGATTTTAAATGCAGGCAGCCTGATTTCAAAGTTCATACCCTTAACCTCATGCTGGACAGGAACAGGCCATCGGCCTTAGTGTTGTTTGTGTAAGTATGAAATTGGACACCACCTACCTCTAGCACTGATACAGCCATTTTATCAAAATAAAGTTCATCTAGATGCCCTGACTCAGAAAGAGAGCCCTGAAGACATATTGCAGAGAAAAGGGAAGACAGGGGAAAAAACAATTCTCAGAATAACACATGCCATGTGATCCCATGTGGACCTATAGCCAAGCATAGAACCTACAGACACTAACCTGCAGTAGCTGTAACGGGAGGAGAGTGGTACTGCGGATGGGGTGGCCGTGAAAGGGGAATGTTGTGTTTTACCCTATGTAGTTGTATTACTTGAACGTTTTAAACCAAAAGATATTTATGCACTATAGTAACCCTCTCTCCCTTCCCCTATCTCTAAAAATAATAAATAAAATCTTCAAAAAAAACAATAATGGGAGGACTCTGAAAAGAAAAATGGCCCCATGAGAATGCAGGAAGGCTTAGCCCTGAGTGTCAGGGTTCCCAAAGAACAAAAATGTGGGTGCTCCAGTGACATGTGACCAGCAAAGAAGGGACCCCATAAGCTTGGACAATGGCCTCTCCATGGCATCCAGTGAGTCACCCTTACTCATTGTCCAGGGGCACAAGTTCGGTGCTTCAGCACTTTGATCTTTGAAGAAGCCTACGCCAAATGCTCCGCCTTTGTGTAACAATACAGCAACAGCTAGACTTTCATTAAACCTGCAGTGAAATCATAACATTGTTTTCTGACCAGTAGCCCTACTGCTGAGAGCCCCCTTACACCCACCAAAAAAGCCAGCTTGGATGGAAAGCCAGCACAAATAAGAAAAGAAAGAAAGGAGGAAAGGGAAAGGAAAGAAGGAAGGAAGAAAGAAAAGGAAGGAAAAGAAAGAAAGGCAAAGCCCTAAGCCAACCAAGCCTGAGGCTCAGAACCACCTCTGGGCTCTTCAATGATATGAGCTATGCTTTAAAAAAAAGAGAAAATCAATAATGGATAGTGTATACTGTATATATTAGTGAAGCAAAGAGGTATTCAATAGAACAAGTGAGTTTCCTAGTCCGGTTTTGAGTCCTAGAAACGAAATTTATGGAGCGTGGACTTCATGCAGAGTCACACCAGAATTTCAACAGGAGTATGTTTGTTCCCTATCCCGAGGAATTCCAAATCCTGTTTCTCTTGGAATACGTCTTAACTCAGATTCATTTCATACCTATTCAAAGCCTGAGCCATAGTATGTTTTACTGCTGAGCATACTTCATAAGTCAACTTACTGGCTGCAGGCTTGAAGGGTTCGCTTCTGGCTGGGGGGCCCTGGGGGCCCAGGGACGTCTGCTGGCCTGGCTGGCAGAGGGACGATGGGTCAAGGAACTGTGTGAAGCAGCACTGTTCCCAGGAGTCAGGCACCCCTTCTTCTGTGGATTTGTCACTGGGGGGGCGGGGGGGGGGCGGACATAGCAAACACGAAGGGAAAGGGAAATGAGCTATGCTTTAAATAAGTAGCTGCTTAACGTAAACAGAATGTCTCCATATACTTCACTTTGATCTTGGAGGGTGAGTTAGAGGACAGAAGTATGCAAGTCATGTCTGTACCTCATAAATGCGGAAAAACTTGAATTACTGAATACTTTCAGCTGGCTTTCGCCTGTTTAGATAATAAAAGCCACCTTTAGGCAGCCCAGGGAGGAATACAGTGAGTGGATGGGGGATTGGAAAACCCCTGACGAGGCCGGTTCGAAGCAGGTCCCGATGGACTCGTAAATGTGATTCATTTTATCTCGTATCCTGGAGAAGTTAGCATCTTTCTAAAGAACTTACAATCAGAGGGTAGCCAATGGACTAGAGAGAAGAACGGACTGGTTTGGGGGAGAACGGTGGGGACATCCTGGCACAGAACAATGGGAGATTTCATTGCATTCATATCGAAGGTCAGCTGCCCAGCCTGGAGCGGGAAGCACCCTACTAGCCGCTGCATGTTTCCCTCTCCAGCCTTGCCTCTCCTGCTAACATTTCTTTACCCCGTATAGACACTCGTGACCCCTTTTATGTCCTTTCCTCCCTTCAGGCTTTTGTTCAAGTTGCTCTGTTCGAGCTTGAAATGCCCTCCTCCGCTCCTTCCTCCCAGTGTCTGCCCATCCAATTTATACTCTTTTTCCTTAAGGCATAGCTCCAACCTGGCGTGCTCAACCGAAGTGACGCGCCAGTCCTTCTGGCAGGAAAGTATCTCACGGTCCAGTGCATTTTTCATAGTATTCCGTGTATACTGATGGTGTACACTCACTGTCACCTGTCTTGTATCAGTTCTTTCTTTATGCGTTTCTCTCCCACACTTGGTTTTCAGCTCAGGATGCCTGGGCCACGTCTCTTTCTCCCTTGGGCCCCCACCGTGACCTTGGTACAAGCCGAATGGCTTAGAGACTCAGTGCATTCGCATTTCCATAATAACAGCTCACCTTTATTTATTCAGGCACTGTTTTAAGAGCTCTACATAGGTCTCCTTTGAAACACAAAACACAACACAACACAACACTGCTACCAGGTAGGTTACCATTATTATCCACAGTTTACAGTTAAGAGACTGAGAGGTTACAATACATTGCCCAAGGTCACGCAGCTAATGTGTAGCAAAGCTGGGATGTGGAATCCAGAAATTCTGGTTCCTGAGTCATGTTCTTAACCACAAAGGGATGTATAGAGAGTCACCATTCATGTTACTTACCGTATTCTTTTGGAGAAATCAGAGACTTTGATAACCCACACATTGTATGCGGAGTTTTAAGGTCTGATGTCCTGAGTATTGGATTAGGAGAACTTCATTGAACAGGAGTAAATCCATTGAAAATGAAAAGCTGTTGAAATACACATTGCTTTCATTTTCAGGCTACCCAGCATCTTTTGATCACTCTTGCTACCTCTTGGTTTAGGAGTCTTGCTTCCCCAAGACAGAAACCTAGAGAACTCCGTTCCCCAAGGTGCTTTGCAGCTGGGCAAAGGCATGTGAGATTTTATTTCAGGAGCAGCACCAGGGGCTCAGACTCTGCAGAGGTCATCCGTTTTTGCAGACAAGGGCAGAGACAGAGGGGGAGGCTCCGGGAAGGTTGAGTTCTCCACCAGGATTTGCGTCAGGTGCAGTTCAGCTGTACGCACACTGTGAAGTCAGCCCCGCGCCCAAGGGCGCTGGTGGGTGGGCCATCCTGGGTGGGGCGAGCAGGACCAGCACAGCAGGGTCCCCACCAGACCAGTTCTGTAGCGTGGTTTTCAGGTCTGTCCCTGGAAGTGTAGCCTCCAGCCTGTTTTCTCCAGCCCTCCCATTGATTCTGTGAGCTGCCCTGCGATATTGTGACTTATACTAAGAAATATATATTTGACTTTTGTCCCGATAACATGGCATTAAAAATGTCTTTTGTTTTGTTAATAAGGTGACTTTGGAAAACCCCTGGGTCGCCTAAGGATGGGGCTGGTTGCTAGAGGGTGTCTTTGGGAACCTCTGGTCCATAGCACAGGTGACAAGGTGGCTGGCTAATCCATGCCTGAGGAGAGTGGGCAGGGCGTCTTGTACTTGAAGGACTGAGCTCTGCACCTGTGGGACCAGACCCTCTCTCCAGGCTAATTGCTCGGTGGTGGTGAGGAAAACACACCTCGGACACCCAGGTCCTTTCTTGTTTTCTTTTACAGTTTTATCGAGCTATACCTACCATACTAGTCACTCAGTAGCCTCCGAAAACTTTTTCTATTTTATTTATTTATTTTTGGAAAACTTCTTATAATAAACTGCTTACCTATCTAGCGTCAGGCCCTGTGATTTGTAACGTAAGACTTTGGATTGTTCATCATCATGGCATTTCTTTGAAATGCTTTATTCCCACTTCTATTATCATTATTGTTGTTACTGATGAGTCTCTTACTCCATTTGTTCCATTGCATTTCTCTGGATCCGTGTATCACATCCATTTTATGTTGTTAAAATAAGGAAGATCATAAAGATGGCTAAGTCAACATTACCTCTTTGAAGGCCCCCCGCCCCCCGGATACCCAGAGCACTAACTCTTGTGGCAAAGCTGGCCGCTCTGCTCTGTCTGAGGTGTGTGTCCTCAGACCTTTTAGCGCCGGTCGTGCTCCCTGCCTGACCCACATCTAATTCGACAGCGTGGCAATTGGATGTTATTTGATTTTATTGAGTCTTTCCCCAAGGCATTCAATTGAGTTTTTTACAGAAACAATTTATATATTTAAAATTTTTAATTAAAAACATTAAAATGCGTAGCCCTGGCCTGGTGGCACAGTTGGCCAGTGCATTGTCTCACACACCAAAATGTTTCAGGCTCGATTCCCAGCCAGGGCACATCCCTGGCGGTGGGTTTGATCCTCAGTTCCGGAGCATACAGGAGGCTGCGGAGTGATGTTTCTGGCTCACGAGAATGTCTCTCTCTCCTTTCCTTGCTTCCTAAAATCAACAAACGTATTCTTGGATGAGGATTTAAAAAATAAGGAAAATTAAAATGTGTAGTTAGATAAATACAAATGGAAGTGCCACGGTGAAATGTTACCAGTGAGAAAATCCCTCCTTGGCGGCTGATCCTGCCTAGTTAACGTCACTGGGATACAAGGTTGGGCGCTGCCAACCTCTGGTCAGGACCGACGGGCACCTCCTGCTTGTCGCCGGGAGGGAAGCTGAAGGCCAGCTGAGGAGTCTGGCGCAGTTCAATCCAAGAATTCAAAGTGAACAGATAGAGCAAAGGAGTGAAGAGACTGGTACCTAAACAACAGCAAGATTAAGTCGGAACCGAAGGGCCTTCTGGGTTTTTCCTTTTCTTTTTAAAATCAGGTATGGAGACATCTTAGACATTAAGTCAGTTTATTTAGACATCTTGTGTAAGAGTGGACTGGGGTGAATTCAAAACACAGCAAGACAGGAATAATAACTTCAAATTGTATTTTTTAAAGTAGGGTTGATTGATTATGCTGCTACAGTTGTTCCAATTTCTTTTCCCTTTGCTCCTCTCCACCCAAGATCCCCCTTCCCTCCTGCCTCCCACCCCGCTTAGTTTGTGTCCATGGGTCACGTGTATAAGTTCCCTGACTTCGACCTTTCCTATGTATATCAAATGGTGTTTTTAAGGTAAATGTAATCATGCCTTTTCAGCACTTAAAACTCATCCGAAGTCTCACCACACTGGGTGTAGCCCTCAGAGAGGTGGAGAGCGAAAGAATACTCTCTGAAAGTTCTGTCTAGCCTGAAAGTCAATACCCTCAAACAATGGAACCTAGCTGTGGTATTTTTAATCAATCAATCAATCAATTAAGGATGTGAGCTCTCTACAGTGAGGTGTGTTACCACACACGATTGATTCAGCATGAAATGTCCCACTTCATAAGGAGGTGTGGGGAGGAGCCCCGGTTTACCAGCAGCAGTACATTTTGGAGGGAAATCCATTGCAAAGTTATTTTTCTCATTGTAAAGCTTAGTTTTGGTTTTTAAGGACACCATGGCTTCTCGGGCCATAGGGCAAAGCCTGCTGGTCATTGTCACCATACATCACAGGAACTCGGGTGGTTCTTAGACACACGAGGAATAAGGTCGCCTTTGTCAGCAAGCTGTTAGAGATAGACTGTTGACTAACCCCTGCCCGAGGTCTGATGTTTAACTTCCTGAAGCAAACACTGGCAGGTCACAGCAGGGACTCTGGGTAGGCTTGACATGTCCTGTCAGGTGCAGGGAGTGAACATATTCATGGTCACTACACATTAGATCAACGTACTCTGTCAGTTCCCTGTGTGGAAGAGTTGAAAGTGAATGAAACTTATCAATGTAACCAGACTGTTTGATTCCAAACTATAAGTTTCAAGAAAACTATTTTATTGCCTCGCCATGTCAACATGAAACCATGACTTTTTGAATGGAAGTGTTGGCAGCAGAAAACGACACAATGTGTTAAATGCCTAGCCCACAGTAGGAATGAAATGGGGTTCTCGTGATGGCCAGGTTATGGAGGCAATTACCTGCCTGGAACCCTTCTCCCCTCCCGAGCTATTGTTTGTTGGTAAAGGGGCTATTCATTCATGAAGTTGGATCCAGACAAAGAGACTCTTGGTGGCTGTGCCGGTAAACCCCAAGCCAAGAATAAGGGATTGCCTCATTTCCTCAAGACAACTTTTGATCACTGCTATGTGGCCAAGCTAAGAAGTTGGAAGGAATGTTTAAACAAGGATTTAATAGCATGTTGGAAGTCACCACCAAATACCCTCCACTAAGGAAGCAAGTACCAAGGTGGATGGACCAGACAGGTATTTCTTAAGGAAATTCACCTCTGTTATTAAAATGTGCACAGAACTCCTTTGGCATACATTAAGGCTGGTGAATATTTTACAACTAATTATCAAGTATTCACTTCGGCAAATCTGAGGGTGTGATATGGGCTTATTCACAACTGTCAAGACCTGAATAACTAAAACGGGTGACGTGTACAGATCTGTGGTCCAACAAAGATGGGAAACGCTCCTGTTCCCATGACTTCATATTCCAGTCGTAGAGATGTGACCGAAACACAGGTCCAGCTGTCTGCCGCTACAAAAGCTAATACTTGAGGCAGGTGCTGACGTAAAGGAGTGTGGTTTATCTGAAGATGTCGCTATCTGGAAGATGGGGGACTCATGTCACAAAGCCCGTCTCCTGGGAAAATGAGAGACTCATGTGTCAAAGTCCACCTCCACATCTTAGTGCAGGCAGAGGTTTTTTAAGGAGGGAGAGGGGAACAGAACAAAGATAAAGGGAGGGGGTTGCAAAGTTCTCACCGTGCGGACAAGCACAGTCCATTCGGACAAGGCGAGTGGTGGTCCAGTGTCCATCATCCCGGTTTAGTCATGCTGGCTTCATGCCATTCTGATTTCACATCATCTGGCTCCATGGTTGAAGGTCTGCACATCTCCCAGAGCTGGGACTCCTGAAGGTCAGAGTTTCTAGTATTCTTATACAAACATGCTGTTCATCTACAAGCTACTGTATTAGTCAGAGTCAGCACTTACAGAAACAATGTCAAAAGAATGGTGGGGTGGGTCACAATTCCCCGTTACAATTTTTTACTGTTAAAGAGAGAGACCTTCAACATCCTTAAAAAATATTATTTCGCCTTGGCTGGTGTGGCTCAGTGAACTGAGCACAGACCTGGGAACCAAAGGGCTGCTGGTTCAATTCCCTCACAGGGCACAGGCCTAGGTTGCAGGCCAAGTCCCCAGTTGGGGGCGCATGAGAGGCAACCACATATTACAAGAAATAAGTAGCCCTGGCTGGTGGCACAGTGGATAAGGTGCTGGCCTGCAAACCCAAAGGTCACTGGTTCGATTCCCAGTCAGGGCACATAGCCAGGTTGCAAACCAAGTCTCCAGCCAGGTCCATAGCTAGAGGCAGGTGAAAGGCAACCATACATTGATGTCTCTCTCCCTCTCTGCCTCTCTACCTACCCCTCTCTCTAAAAGTAATAAATTTAAAAAATATATTTTTTAAAGAAAATAAATAAATAAATAAATAATACTTTTTTAAGCATTGTAATTAATGTTTTGAAGGAAATTGGATACTGAGAAGAAATTAATAGGGGGAACTATTTAAATAGGATGATCAGAGAAGTCAGTCCTCTCTGGGGACTTTTAACTTGAGCCCTGAAACATGACAAGAAACCATCTATGGGAAACCTGGTTGGAGGGGCAATACAGGCAGAGGCCCCTCAAGGCCAAGGGCTGGCAGCTCTAAAAGAACCGACAGAAAGCCCATGTGACGGAAGCATCAGGACCAGGGAGAGTAGCATTAAATGAGGTTGGAGAGTTAGATAGGTACAGGTTCTGGAGGGAAGATTTTCTATGATGTTTGACCTTAATTTATAGTAAAAATTGAGTTTGATATCTTACTCAACACTATTAACAAAACATTGACACAAAACAAAACCTACCCTTATTATGTGTTCATGTCTATAGTACTTGATATTCTGTTCCATCATTTCATCTTAAAATGCTGATTATTATCCACTAAATCAACTTCCTGACCAACTAACAGATTTTTGAGAAAACATAGATGAAGTCCCTTGTAGGCCAGGGTAAAGAGTTTGAGAAATTGTTGGAAGTCTTTAAGAGGAGCATGATTTATAAATGAAATCATCTTAGCTGCCACAGGAAAATGGAGGGTTACAGAGATGGAAGTGAGAGGCTCAGTTAGGGTATTATTGTTGAGGTCCAGAAGGATGGTGGTAGCTTAGGCTAGTGTGGTAGTGATCCAGGTGGAGAGGCATGTTCAGATTTTGGATTTATTTCGGAAGTAGGACCAACAGGACATCCTGATGGATTGGAGGGGTGAGGATGAAGGAAATGGCAGCATTAAGAGCCACTCTCAAACTTCTGGGTTTAGTAATCGAGAGAATGGTAGAGCTCTTTATGAGGATAAAGATGACTAGAACAGAGTAGGATACACAGAGGAAAATGCAATATTCCACTTTAAACACACTAAATTGGAGATGTCTCCCAGTGATCTAAGCAGTTCATGATAACCATTCTGAGATTCAGAGAAGAAAGCCGAGGATCAATCAAATTAGGGGCCAAAATAGATGAATGGTATTTAAAGTCAGGGAAGTGGATGAGTTTACCTAGAGAAAGTATGGATAGAAAGGAAAAAGGAAAGGGCTGAGGAAGGACTTCCAAGGAACTTCAGTGATAAGAGGTGAGATCAGGGGATTAAGAGAAGCTGGCAAAAATAGGAGAGAAGATGCTGTCATTGGAACTTGAGCAATGTCACAGAGGGTGCTGTCCTGAGAGTCACAGGGCAGAGGGTTTTAAGGAGGGGAAAGCTGTGTTGAGGGACAGGCGTAATGAGAACAGAAAGTTACCCTTCTGGCACCATGGAGGCCTTCAGTAACCCTGACAAGGGTTTTCAGCGTAGTTGAAGGGCCAGAAACCAGGCACTTAGGATATTTAGAAAGTATTGAATATTTTCTATGTGACGAAGGTATCAGTTGTTATATTTAAAATTAACTTCACATTAAAATAAGTTTGGTTTGGAGATAAAATTAATTATTAAAAAGAGCTAAATGGGGTTAAAGAAAAGAAACATTTAGTTAAAATAGCTGATGGCATTTTTATAGCTGCTCCCTCCTAAACAAACTAGAATGATAGAAAAGTATGTATACACTTATAAATGTTAAAGTCACAAATCCACAAGTATAAATGGTAGAGGGAAAGAAGCAACAGGATGCTGGACTTGGGGGCACAGGCTGGTGGGGAACGGTGTGTGCACTGAGGACAGGGAATAAAGTGAAAGCTTTCCTGGCCCATCCAGCAGGGAAAATGTTGGTTTTAGTACTTTAATGTTCCATTTCCTTAATTAGCAGTGAGGTTAGTTATCTTTATTACTGACCATTTCTTTTCGTTTTTCTTTTAAATATTTTATTTATTATTTTTTAGAGAGCAGGGAAAGGAGAGAGGCAGGGAGGGAGAGAGACATCAATGTGTGGTTGCCTTTCACCTGCCTCCAGCTACAGACCTGGCTGGAGACCTGGGTTGCAACCTGGTTATGTGCTCTGGCTGGAAATCAAACCAGTGACCTTTTGGGTTTGCAGGGCAGTGCCTATCCACTGAGCCACTAGCCAGGGCCTATTTTAACTTTTTTTAAAGATTTTATTTATTATTTCCATAGAGAGGAAGGGAGAGAGGCAGAGAGGGAGAGAAACATCAATGTATAGTTGTCTTTCACCTGCCTCCAGCCATGGACCTGGCTTGCAACCTGGTTATGTGCCCTGGCTGGGAATTGAACCAGCGACCTTTGGGTTCGCTAGCTGGTACCTTATCCACTCTGCTACCAGCCAGGGCCTATTTTAATTTTAAAGTAGTCAAATGTATTGATATTTTCCTCTATGACTTATGGTTTTTATGTCTTGTTTAAGAAAACCTTCCCCTTCTAAGTTTATAAAGATTTTTCCTGTATTTTCTTCTATAAGTTTCACTTTTCCTGTTTACATCATCAGATTTGAAGTAGAGATCTAAAAGCTTCTTTAAAAATATGAATTACCCCTGGCTGGTGTGGCTCAGTGGATTAAACACAGGCCTGCAACCCAGGAGTCACTGGTTCGATTCCCAGCCAGAGCACATATCCAGGTTGCAAGCCAGGTCTCCAGGCAGGTCCCCAGCTGCAAGCAAGTGAAAGGCAACCATACATTGATGTTTCTCTCCTTTTCTCCCTCCCTTCCCCCCTCTCTAAAAATAATGTATAAAATCTTTCTAAATAAATAAATAAAACATAATTACCCAGTTGTCCCAAGATCATTTATTGAATATCATTTCCCCAAAACTTTACTTGGCTTTTTCTATCACATACCAAGTTCCCAGATACTCATTAATTTGATTTTGATTTTCCTATTCTGTTTCATTGATCTATTTGTCTCTTCACCTATGCTTCATAGTTTGAGTAACTATAACATCAAGCTACATCTTGTTAGGTGGTTGGGCCATAAAATAAGGTTGTTTTTTTTTTTTTTTTTAAGTAAAATCAAGTTACATTATTAGACAAGAAAGGAATTGGTTGAGATAGGGGAAAAAGCCATAAAATGTTACAATTTAATTTAAATCATCTATAATAGCACATCATCGTGTTCAGTCTTTGGCAAAGACCTAACAGCAGACTTTTTTTTTTTTTTTTTTTTACAAGTAAGATCTATCCTGGAACAAACTGAACGTTTGTTTTACAACTAAAAACAAACAGATAATTCATTAGACAAGACGGGAAATTGCCCCTTTGTAATTAATGTGTGTATGCCCAACTTAATTTTCACCCATGGACTGATCAGATACTGGTTTAGCTTTTGTAGGAAGTGAACATATTCTGAGTAACTCATCTAAAATGCTTAACTATAACTTGTTATAATGAAGCACATACCAAATCATGTTTCTGAGAAACAGAGATAATCTGTTTTGAAATATTTCTAAATTAATAGAATTTACAACTCCCATGAGTGGTTCTTTTAAAAGTGGTCTCATGAATATCTGAGACAGGATCTCTATTTGAAAAAAGATAATGATAAAAATAGTTTATATGGCAAACTAATATATTATAAACTGATAACCATAGTATAGAAAATTTGGGGAAAAAATGAAGCCAAAAATAACCACCCACAATTTCCATGCCTTAACACAACCTTTATTATTATTATTATTATTATTAAAGATTTTATTTCATTATTTTTAGAAAGAGGGGAAGGGAGAGAGGCAGAGAGGGAGAGAGACATCAATGTATGGTTACGTTTCACCTGCCTCCAGCCACAGACCTGGCTGGAGACCTGGTTTGCAATCTGGTTATGTGCCCTGGCTGGGAATCGAACCAGCGACCTTTGGGTTCACAGGCCGGCGCCTTATCCACTGTGCTACCAGCCAGGGCCACAACCTTTATTATTTTAGTGAACATTTTCTTTGTATTTTCGTCTGGATATATTTTACTAATAAATTTGTATTGTATTATGTATAGCCACATTAATGATTATTACAAAGCAAACACATCATCCTACAATACCACCAAGAGGCAGAACGTAAACAGGTCCTGGAATCCATATGCTTGTCCCTTCCTCAATTGTTGATACCTCCTTTCTAGCCACCTTCTAAAGCCATAGATCTTTTTTATTATTGTTGTATTACATCCATCCCCTTTTTGCTCCCCACCCACCCATTCCCCCCATAAAGCCATAGATTTTTTTTTTTGCCTAATTTTAAATGCCATGTTCCCCTGCTCTGCTCTGTATAACGGGGAATTACATTTCCTAGGCTCCCTTGTTAACTGCTCCTGTTAAGTTTATCCAAATGCAAGTCACTGGCAAAGGACTGGAAGGTGGGAGGAAGGAGAAGCCATAGCGTTGTCCTCATTCTCATTTTGCTGCAGATGATGTATCCGGTGATATGTCCAGCAATCACTGTGCCTTCTCTGTGGCTGCAGCTCCAACAGGCGCACTTCTCCTCGAGGGTCCCAGCACACACTAGGCATTCCCTGTCATAGTTCTTCCCCCTGCTTAATGGTTTTGACCTCTAGGCTCTGGTAAGAGGTCCCCATCTCATTGGCCTTGCTAATACCTGTGTTTCCACCTTATGCCTGTGAGTCTTCTTGGCTCCTTTTTTGTTAAAGTCCCTTTGTTACAAGTCTTAAAGTGGTTTCCATTTCCTGAATGAACCCTGTAATTATACTCTACAAAATACATTTTCTTACCAAGGTATAGTATTAAGAATATGTTTCATACTTATTCTGAAACAAGATCCAAAATGAGGACTGCAATAAGGCAGGTGTTAATTTTAATTCTTAAGAATGGAGTGGTTTGATTTTTATTCTGTTATAAACCTAGGAAACCCCAAATCAATGTTTGCCAAATAGGAAAAAAATAAATACATTGGTATTTAGGGAAAGGAAATGTTACTTTTAAGAGCCTAAGCTACATGTTGAAAACAATAGAATGCCTAAAAAAGAAAACCTTAAGAATATATTTTAAAAAATAATCCAGTTTTCTCTGAAATACAGTCAATAACTGTTTATAAAATAAAAATATTCAATCATTGTTTTCGTTTGTTTTTAACGATTTTATTTATTATTATTTTTAGTGGGAGGGGAGGGGAGAGAGAGGCAGAGAGGGAGAGAGACTTCAACGTGTGGTTGCCTTTCCCCTGCCTCCAGCTACAGACCTGGCTGGAGACCTGGCTTGCAACCTGGTTATGTGCCCTGGCTGGGAATCAATCATGTTTTTAAAACAAATGTAAATGTATTGTTTTCAAATTAAAATTAAATAATAAGAAGTATATGGGGTACTTGCTCTTGCAATTTGACTATCAAGTTAAGTTCTATGTTGTTTGGTCTAGAACTTTACCAATAATTGTTTCATTGTTTTGAAAAGCTCAGACCTGTGACTGCAGAACTCCCTGTGAACTTTCGTCTGCAAAACAGCACACCTGTATTATCTGCATGTGACGCTGTGTTAGTCGAGGGCATTCTACACACAGCTCCAGACATGACCCCTTGGCTTTGCCTTCTGGTGGAGTTGGGCCTAAGTATTCACACATTGAAATACTTCCCTCTTACTTCTTCATGTTACAGTTAGAAAATTATGTTGATTAAAATAATATGTGTAAGTAGGGTATATTAGCTATGAGTTTACTTTGAGACTAAAGGGTGCATTACCAAAAATTATTGTAAAAAGGGGGCATTAGATCTAACAGAGTTGAGAATCTAATACCAAGGAATTTCTGTTATCTTAACTTAACTAAGAATAGAACATTGTTTAAAGCTAACACAATTATTCTCAGTGGCTTGGATTAGCTCACTGAATGTAGAATCTCTCATGGATAGAGGCCAACTGATAAATTCGGCCCACTTTAAAGTTATGTTTCTGCCTTTTGATCTGACATCCTTAGAATCAATTACCTTACATATTGTCCACAGTTTGGACAATATAAATTAGCATTTAGAAGCAGCCAGCCGCCTCCCAACCAGACAGCCTTAACCCTTTGTGTACCCACCCCTGTCTCCCAATTAGGATGTACTGCAGCAGATGTGACATCTGCTGAGACCATGCATTCAATAGACACTTCCTTCAAGGTCATCACAGGTGGTCATTTAAGTGTTTCACCACCTGGGCTTGGTCCTATCAGTGCCCCATCCTTTTCTTATCATGGTTTTCTGATACTGTTTCATAGAGGCTATGTCTTGCATTTTATGGAAGAGGTAAAAAAATGGAAATTTTCTTCTGAATAAGGCTCTAGATGATTCTTCAGAATTATGTTTTACCCTTTCTACTCCCCTTCCTATTGGATTGCCAGTCAACAAATATTTATGGAGAATCTACTACATGTTAGGCATTAGGTAGTTGTCAGGGCTGTGAGACAGGCATTGTCCCTGCTCCCATGACATGTTAAAAGATTCTGTTCCCCTTCTCTTGTTCTGCAAAACATTTTCATGGTCCACATGTAGCTCTTATCTCTTAGTAATTATTCATGTATTCCTTATTTCTCTATGAGGCAAAATCTTTACAGTTATTATATTTGTTTTTGTTAATAACAATGATAGTTGAATGGACCTTTTTATCTGATTCTGGATTTATGCCCAAGTGTCTTCTAATTTAATTCAAAGAGCATGTATCTACTATATGCAAAGCACTATGCTGAGAGGTGTGGCCAGTAATGATAATCATGATTGCTAGCACTTACTGAATGCTTAATAAGTGACAGTAACTTTTAGGTACTTTGCATATATAACTTGTTTAATTCTCAACTACTCTATGAGATGTTGCTGTTATTACTCCCATTTTACAGATGAAGAAACTGAGGCATTAAGTGGCTTAGAAGCTCGTTCAAGGTCACAATTAGTAATTAAATACAGGTGGTCCACATCTAGAGCCAACTCTCTTAACCACTTTCTTGTGATAAATAAGATACTAAGTTGAAAAATATGGCTTGCTTCAAACAACTTGCCATCAAGGGGAAGCTTTGAAATGTTATTATAACTTAACTTTAGTTGAAAAAAGAGTCAACCAAGATTCTTGAAATTTTTTTGGAATTGCTATTTCTCTGTTGATTATTTTTTCTCGTTAACATTATTTTTTTTAGTCTAGTGATTTACTTGACCATTTATGAAATAGTACTTTTTTATGTTGACTTTTGGATCTTATTATTTATCTTCGCTAGTAAAATAGAGAATTCCTTGAAGTAGGAGCCGTATATTATTTATCTTTTTATCTTTAGCACTTAAGTGATAGAGAATCACTAAATATAAGTACTAAATAAGTGATTATATTCAAAATAAATAACAGTATTTATTCATACTTAGTATTTAGAAATACATTTCACCCACAGGAACAATAGTGTTTTAAAGCCTTTGATTGAAGAAATCCCAATAATATTCTCATAGGAGAGTTAAATATTATTACCCTGCTTCACAATCAAGGGCCTAATTGTCAGAATGTCAAGTGGCTCACCACAGTTATTAAGTCAGTCAGTAGAGGAAAAAACAAAATCTAAGAGTTATTACAAAAAATGATCCCCCCAAAGTTAAATGAATGTACATAAAACAAACAAAAAAATCATAACAAAGATCCCTTATCAAAACCAAGCAATATTCAAACACAGACATTACCTTATGTTAAATTGATTTGAATAGGTTATTTTGAAAAGCAATTATTAAGATCATGTGCAAAAATTTCTTTCCATGCTATTTTTATTTTCTACACATTATTTTAGAAATAAGGGCTATATCCTCCCATGAGATCCACAGGGCGGATATGAGATAAGCCACCGATGAGTTAACTTGTTTTGGCTTCAATACGGAAGTGTGGGGCTCCAGATGCTTCCATGCTCTGAGCACATCGGATCTTGGCGGCACTAGAAACTGGAATGGTTCTCTCGAATAACAAAACCTACTCCTTCAGTGTTTCCATAGGCGAGGGCTTTCTATTTGTTTTTTAAAATATTTTATTTATTATTTTTAGAGAGAAGAGAGGGGAGAGAGGCAGAGAAGGAGGGAGACATCAATGTATGGTGGCCTTTCACCTGCCTCCAGCTACAGACCTGACTGGAGACCTGGCTTGCAACCTGGTTATGTGCCCTGACTGGGAATTGAACCAGTGACCTTTGGGTTCGTAGGCTGGTGCCTTATCCACTGTGCCACCAGCCAGGGCTATCTAACAGAAAAATTTTGAAGGCAAGCAATTAAATGATGCTATTTGGTATTGTCACAGGAGTAGAAATATTTTTTCTAGTGTCATATTTGTAAAAATATGTTTGTGTGTAAATATATTTATGCATGTGTTTGGTAATATTGCAATAGGCATTACTTTAAAAAGTAATATTTTAAACAAATGAATTAGCATAAGCATTTTGAAATAATGAAAAGAAAACTTTGTATTAATATGATTTGAGAGGCTGACAGAAGGCATCAAAACAGATTTAAAGAGTAGAACTGTTTCTACAGTTAGAAATTCAAGTCTTAGAATCATCCTTTGTAGGAGTTTGTTCACCAAGAACTAATCTGTGAACATGTTGTAATAACATTTTCCTTTAAAAAAAAAAATAGGCCCTGACTGGTGGCACAGTGGATAAGGTGCCAGCCTGTGAACCCAAAGATCACTGGTTCGATTCCCAGCCAGGACACATAACCAGGTTGTAAGCCAGGTCTCCAGCCAGGTCTGTAGCTGGAGGCAGGTGAAAGGCAACCATACATTGATGTCTCTTTCCCTCTACGCCTCTCTCCCTTCCCCTCTCTCTCTAAAATTAATAAATAAAATCTTTAAAAATAAATTTCCTATTAGAAATATTTGGTCCAGTTTCTTTCATTTCTTGTTCCTGAAAAAAGATCTGTTATGATGACTGTTTTCCCTACCTCTGTTCATGGCTTCACTGTCTACTGACTAGAAGAGGATGGAAACCTCCAATTAATTCTCCACAGCTCCGCCTCTCTCCCTGTCACCTGTCAATGGTTTTCCAAGTCCCATCCACTTTATCTTCTAAACATATATATCTCCATTGCCTCTTCCCAGGTCGAGCCCCTTCACTTATCCTACCTCCAGTCTCTCTTCTTCTAGTCATTGTTCCTCATCATGTTGATAGATATTTATTTGTCTAAAAAACGGTTCCCCATTCTCTATCCTTAGGTGCTTCCTGGAAGTCACTTCATTCACATAATAGAAGGCATCTTTATTTCTCTCAACACTTAGGAAATTCCTAGGGTTTTGGGCTCTGGTGAGCCAGGGACTGTCTGAATGAAGACCAAATATATCTGAGAAATATATTTTGGTTATGTGAATTTTACATATTTATATGTTTTTTCAAAATATCTGATTTAATCTTATTGTTTTCCAATTACAGTTGTCCCATGTCCCCCACCCACCCCATTGCTCACTCTTGAATGCCCCTGTGCTCTCACCCCAACTCCCATGGTCAATCCCCACTTTGTTGTCCATGTCCAGGGGTCCTTCACACTTGTTCCTGGACAAGACCCTTCCCCTACAGATTCATATTTCTTGTAAGTCGCAATATTGCACCTCCCCTTGGATTTCCAGTGTGTTCATCTTGTGTCTGCCAGTTTCTGCCTTGTCTTTCACTGCTGTATGCCTAGCTTCTGACACTCAGCCAATAGTAAGAAATATTTGTTGAATATTTAAATGAATGATGAATGAATGAACGAATGAATGAATGAGTGCTTGATAAAGAGAAGAAGCACATCAGGTGTTTCTTGGACAGATAAAAAGCCAACTACGCATGTATACTCAAGCAAATACAAATTTCGATGCATTCTGAAATGTTTTAGCAATCCACATTTCAACTTGCACTACCTTCTCTTCTTATGCCAGCCCATAGCCCTTGTGACCTTAAAAGTCCTAATCCATGACTCATTTATTCACTCTTTTATATGGGAAAGAGGTTATTTGCACATTAATTCTTATGCGCACAAATATTGGAGCAATACAACATTTAAAAGTTTGCATTTTATAAATGTGCTTAAATCATTTTTAAAAAAGATTTTATTTACTATTTTTAGAGAGAGGGGAAGGGAGAGAGGCAGAGAGGGAGAGAAACATCAATGTATGGTTACCTTTCACCTGCCTCCAGCTACGGACCTGGCTGGAGACCTGGCTTGCAACCTGGTTATATGCCCTGGCTGGGAATTGAACCAGTGACCTTTGGGTTCACAGGCCTGCGCCTTATCCACTGTGCTACTAGCCAGGGTAATTTTTACGTTTATATACTCTTCTCTCTTGACTAAATTATAAACAAACTTAGCATCAAAATTTGAGCTCTGTTTGTTTTTAAACCCTTGTCCCCCTTCACCCTCCTGGTGCCTGGCATTGTGTTCTACCTAAGAGGGTCGCTTAATAGCTAATAGTGATTGGAGGATGGGCCAAAGTCAGCCTAGGGGTGAAAACTGGACGTGAGATATGCTCTACAGGATTCCTGGCTTTGTGTCAGGGTGAAAATAAACTTTGAGGCTGACTCAAGGTCTTGGGTCAGAGATACAAGATACCTGCTCTTTGTTGTCTTAGTTTTGTTTGGCTCCATTCCATGATGCACTTTTTCCAGCTCAGTCAATTATGTTTAATGGCCCCATGGTAAGTATAAGACGTCTTAAAATCAATAAGTGGAGAAGAAAGTTAAGTTTCCCTGAAGGTCCTTTTAAAATTTATTGAAGACTTTCTGCCCTGAACCAGTGCGGCTCAGTTGGTTGGCATGTCCTGTACACGAAAGGTTGTAGGTTTGGTTCCCGGCCAGGGCACATGCCTGGATTGTGGGTTCAGCACCCCACCCCACCCCTGCCGCCACCCCCTGTCAGGGTGCGTGTGAGAGGCGACTGATCAACGCTTCTCTCTTGCTCGCTCCCCCTGCCTTCCCCTAATAAGCATGCCCTCTAGTGAGACGAGCAAATAAGTAGGTAACTGTATTGAAAACCCCAATTCCTAAGGTAAACTGCGTTTATTCAGTAGAAATTAATTAATGTTGAGATCTAATTTATCTTTAGCATTTTTGACCACAACCTCCCTTCCAACCTCTCATGGATATCAATATTTAATACCGAACCAAACCGAAACAAAAACCCCTGCTTGTTATTTTCAGGTGGTCAGGACTGTAAAAGGCATGTCTGGCATGCAGGGAAGCAGGTGCACGTGGGAATTTATTTTCAGTGTGGCACTGACCACGTGCTAACAGGGGCTTCTTCCCTGGCTGCTTTGTATCTCCAGGGCTCTGGGTAATTGTGTCTCAGGTGAGGGGATGAGGCAGTTGGGAGGAGAGCCTGTGACAATGACCCTTTCATGGACTCTGCCGGCATTTATATGATGTTTCTATAATGAGGTGTCTTAAGACGGAAGATCCAGAATTAGAAACAGTCCAGTGTTTCAGAATAATGCAAAGCTGTCCTGTTACAAACGACAATCCTATGCACAAAATGAGGGGAAAGTACTATAATTCTTACACCTTACGTCCATAGGAATGCTAGGATATTACACATATTTAGTGAAGAAAAATTCATTCCTAAACCTATTGAAATGAAATCTTAAATACTAAAATCACAAAAGCTGCAACATACTTTAGAGCTACAAGCAGGCAGGATTTTGGTATCTTGTGACTACGTGAGCTTTACTTAGGAATTAAGGCTTAATACTTTCACTGGTATACTTTTGAGGTCAGCGAATTTAGATTGTGACAAATCTAGGCATATTAAGATATAATGTATTTCTATTTGGGGTTCCACAACTGATTAAGAAAAGAAAGCATCTTCAGTACACACACAGAGTCATCATTTCTGAGACATAGCAGGTTCACTTTGTGTCTGCTTTGTGACTGCTGAAACAAGGTGAGGGTAGTTTCTCATGGTCAGCTCAGTCTGCCTTCACCAGTACCACAGGCTGGGTGGCTTCAACAATAGTGTTGGAGGTTTGAAAGTCAAGTTCAGGGTTGTTCAATTTAGTTTTTGGTGAGAGCTCTCCTCTTGTCCTTGTAGTCAACCACCTTCTTGCTGTGTGTGTGCGTGCGTGCGTGTGTGTGAGAGAGAGAGAACACATGCTTGCTCCCTGGTATCTGGGAAGAGCATTAATTCCATCAGACCAGGGCTCCACCATCATGACCTCATGTCACCCTAACAATCTCCCCAACGCTTCATCTCCAAGTCCCATCACATTGGGATTTAAGGCTTCAGCCCATTGATTTTGGAGGGAGGCACAAGGATTTAGCCCATAACAATAATTTAAATCTTTCTTTTTTCTTAAAGCACTCTGGCTCCTGGGAGTTGCCATGGTGCACATTTTTCAGAGGGTTACTTTATTTTAAAAAAGTGTTTTACATGATGATGGTTTTTCTTTCCCAGATTTTAGTCATTTGCTTTGACCTTCATGTTGTGATATACTGAGAAGAATTCTTAGGAAGGGGTTATTTCCTTTTTCTGCTTAGGAAGCAAGATGGAATATTTCCCCTGATTTGCTGGGCAGTGATTATTTATTGCATTTCTGCTTTGTAGCCTGAAGTATTTTCTTTGCTAGAAGTGCAGCGATGTCACAGAAGCCCCTTGTGTCCAGACTATCCTTCCCACAACTCATTCCAGAGCAAGCGATCAATGCTTGCATGAGCACAAATGTGCAGAGGCTATTAAAAACAAAACAAGGGTGCCTTATGCCTAAGAAGTTCTGACGTGCCTTTAAACTGGACACCCGAAAGACCATGTAGCCAGCTCTTTGAAACAGAATGGCATTCTTTTATTCAATGAGTATTCTGATGTCAGTCTCCTGGAATGACTTTTTCATAAAATCAGTTTGAGTCACTATTAATTCTTACTTTGGAAAAGCATATCCTGTGTGGTTAACAAATGGGTCTAGTGAACACACACCAAAGATTAAAAATGAAAGGTGGGTGGAACCAATGATAACTTCAGTCAAATATGATTAGGTAAAGATTTCAAAGCCCCGTTCCTAAAACTGTGCCACGCTAACACTTAAAAGCAAATTAAGAACTTTAATGACTGTATAATTTACCGGGAGGTTTAAAAAATATCACGTGTGGTGAGAGAATCGTTCCGTGTGGCTGTGATTAAGCTCAGTGGGGTTAGGGCACCTTGTCTCTGGACTTGGATGAAAATGGACTCCTTTCCCTTTCATGAGGAATGAACACCTCATAAGCCTCATTAGTACAGCATATTGATGAAGTCCTCAGGTGGTTTAGCATTAAAGTTTAACTTTTCAACTTTAATAATTCAGGCTGCACCCATGGAAAAAGTAACTCGTGTGAATAACTTAAGGCAAATTGAAGTTTTCTTTCCCTCAGGTGATCTTATCTCTAACAGTCACTTCTATTTGCCATAGAAGTCAAACTAAAAATATTACCCGTATCTCTGTGCAGTGGTATCTGTCCTAAACTTTATGGCTTGCAAATTGTTTCTATTATGGCTATCAGTTATGTTTTTAAATTATAGAAAATTATGAAGAATTTTATGAAGACCTTATTTAGGAGCCCGACGTTGATTCAGAAATACATGTCTCATCACTTCTGACATCATTACCAAACCTAGGTGCATGTTCATTTGATCACATAACACATGTTGGCTGATGTGTTTGATAATGCAGTGGCATTGGTAAGTCAGTTCAGTTTGGAGGCAGTGTTTTCTAACAGTAAAGACAAAGACTCTACTCCCAGTGTTCAAATCTCAGCGGTGCCACTTGGGTAAGTTACTGAGCCTCCCTGTGCCTCCATGTGCTCATTGGTAAAATGGGATGATGGTTAAAACACCTACCTCACAAAGTTCTTGCAAAGATTATATGAGTTGATTGCTTGGAATGTGTTATTGCTACCTAGAAAGTTGCAAATAAACATTTGCTGTTAGGCATATTGGTTAGGAGTATTGGCTCTAGTATTTTTTAATAGGGTTTTATTTTTAGAGAAAGGGGAAGGGAGGGGGAAGGAGAAGGAGAGAAACATCGATCCATTGCTGTTCCCACAATCCCAGCTGGGGACCTGACCTGCAACCCAAGTATGTGCCCTGATCAAGAATCAAACCAGCAGTGTTTCATTTTGCGGGTCAGCATTCAAGCCAGGGCAAGCCAGTTAATCTTGATACTAAATCTTGATAAGTTTTGTTTCAAGGAATGTAAGAAGGCAATTTCTCTCATTTACATAGATAAAAAATCCTAAATGTTATTATAATATTAGAAATTAAATTTAATGATCAAAAGAAAATAACAGAACCAAATGGGGTTTGTTCTAGGAATGCAAGGTTGATTTGGAGTTTAATAATTAATCAATATAATTTAGCATATGAAGAAAATAATAACATATAGTATGTATGGAAGAAAAGTCACGTAAACATTTTCAATGGATGCTTAAAAATCATGACCAATTCCAACATTCATCCATAATTTTAAAAAATTTCTTATCAAACTAGGAGTACGGGGTGGGTAAAAGTAGTTTTACATTTGTTCATATGAAAAAAATACGATATAGCCCTGGCTGGTGGCACAGTGGATAAGGCACCAGCCTGCGAACCCAAAGGTTGCTGGTTCAATTCCCCAGCCTGGGTACATGACCAGGTTGCAAGCCATGTCTCCAACCAGGTTCATGGCTGGAGGCAGGTGACATATACATTGATGTCTCTCTCCCTACTCCTCTCTCTAAAAATAATAAATAAAATCTTAAAAAAAGAAAGAAAAGAAAAAATATGATACAAAAATAAATGATCATATAAGAATAAATGATAATACAAGAATAAACTGTTTCACATACCTACAGCTGTAAATCTAATTTTTTCCACCTCTTATATAAAGGAATTCCTTGATCTGATAAAGGTAAATATACAGAGTGTACAACAAACATTATATTTAGTGGTAACATGTTGGAATGGTTTCCTCTGAGATCAGGAACAAGATAAAGATGTCTACTGTTACCCTAGCCAGGTAGCTCAGTTGGCTGGAGCATTGTCTGGATATGCAAGGGTGAGGGCTTGATCTCTGGTCGGAGCACATACAGGCAGCCAATGAATGCATGAATAAGTGGAACAACAAATAGATATTTTCTCTCGTTCCTTCTCTCCTTCCCTTCCTGTCTCTCTCTCTCACACATACAAAGTCAGATTTTTAAAAAACGATGCCTATTATCATTTCTATTCAATATTATAGGAGACATTCTAATCAGTGCAAGTTGAGAAGAAAAAGAGCTAAAAGGTATTAAAAAGGAAAATAAGAAATAAAGTTGTCACTATACACAGATACCCTGAGACTGTAGATGGAACATCTAAAAGAATTCACAAACTATTCGAAATAAGTGAACTTAGCAAGGTTGTTAGAAGTAAGGATGGATGTTATGTTTAGGAAGAAGGAAAGGGCACTGAATGTCAAGGGACAGATGGGGCATTTGGGTTAGGGCAATATTCTATTTCGGGACCTGGGCAGTGATTACACGAGTGTGTGCACTTTGTGATTCAAACTATTGAACTATATACCCTTGGAACTTCCGCATTTTTTCAAACTGTATGCAAACTGTACTTCAAAAAAGGATATTTATTAAAACAAAAGAATAATATGGGTTAGGAGGGGGAATTCTGGTAAATAAAAAAAAGTCATGTTAGTATAGTAGCATTATGGGTGAAAATGGTAAAGTCTTGCTTTAATTTGGTTGTTACAATAAACAGAATTTGGGTGATAGGATAAAGTAATTTAGCCTTTATTCAAATACACATATAAACAGGAGATGGAGGCTTTTTAAGTTGGTGTAATGACAGTCTCCTGAAGAGTCTTGCTCAAGAGCTGTGAACTTCCAATTTTGAACAATGTAATTTCCAAGCACACCCTCAAAAAGAAAAACAAACAAACAAATCCAACCACAATAACAACATAAAAAACCTGATGGATAAGATAATGAACATATTAGGCAATTAGGAGAAAACTATCTATAATAACTTTCTTTTTTTTTGAAAAATTATACTTTTTTTTTCTTGTTTTAGAGTTCATTTTTTTTTTAAATTGAGGTAAAATTGATCTATAACGTTAGGTTAAATAGATAACACAATGATTTGAAATTTGTATCTGTCACCATACATAGTTAAGAATCGTGCCCTGGCTGCTGTGGCACAGTGGATAAGGTGCCAGCCTGCGAACCCAAGAGTCACTGGTTCGATTCTTCAGCCAGGGCACATGGCCAGGTTGCAAGCCAGGTCTCCAGCCAGACAGGCAGGTGAAAGGCAACCATACATGGATGTTTCTCTCCCTTTCTTCCTCCCTCCCTGCCCTCCTCTCTAAAAATAATGACTAAAATATTAAAAAAAAAAAAAAAAAGGAAACAAAGAATCATGATGATAACTTCTTAGCAACTTTCAAATATGCAGAACAACATTATGAACTACAGTACTTTGTTGTACATATACCTTTTCTAACAATATTTTATCACTCAGGGCCAAAACCTAAGGGTATTCTGAGTCTCCACAGTAAAACCATGTCATCTATATGCAAAAGATTACTTGTCTTTCTCCTCTACAATGGGATGCAGTCCACATCTGATTAGTGGAGTAATACAATTCTTGAGATATGAGGTTCTCTGTTGTTTGCTGGGAACATTTTGGGTCAGGGAAGGGATTGAGATTTACTCCTCATTTTGGGAAATATTTTCTCTCTTATTATCTTTGTAATAAAGTTCTAGTTTAAATTGTATGAATTCTGATATGTGCTCTCCTTTTCTTTTCCTTTTTAAACTAGTATCACAGTGATCAAGGTGGCTTAAGTTGGGTGTGTGGGGCTCTGTGGGAAGGAAGGACTTGACCTCATACAAGAGGAATCTTGTCTTTACCTGAGCATGGCCACAAAAGATATCTTATCTTGTTATGCTTGGACTTGTACCAAGGACCTAGGCAGAATCTATAAACCTCATACAAAGAATCATGTGTAGTTATTGTAACTGTGAAGATGGGTATTGTAATTCCCTTCCAGTATCACATTAATTTTTACCTAGTTAAAAATTCCTATTCGATAACCTAAAAACCTGGGACATTTGAGGTAGCGCTTCCTTTACTCTAAGGCCTTAATACAACAGAAAAGGAAAATACACTGGACAGGGAGCCAGAAAAGACAAGCTCGCATCCTGACCTTGTAGATTGCAAGGTTGGGGTGGGGGGGACTGCATCTCCTTGAGTCTTAGTTTTCTCAACACTATGTAGTTAATATCCCCTGCTTCAGAGCTATTACATTTTCAAAAGTGTAAGACATAATTAAATATAGGCTAACATCATTATATTATAAATAGTAATTGCTATCTTTAAGTTGCGTTCTAAGTATAAAAGATAAAGGGTATAGTATAGTGGCTAAGACTTGGGAAGAATGCTGGAGAATGAAATCAGAAAGGCTAAGGAATGGAAAAATAAACACACTGGCAATTCTAAAAGAATAATAAAGTGGGGGCAAGGCTGCAGCCTTAAAAGCCCAATGCAACCTTTTAAATTATTTTCCCAATTGTATCACACATCTCAACCTCAATATAGTAGATACCTGTTGGTTTTTTTGTTTTTTTGTTTTTTTTTGAGGGGGGGAGTTGTTTTTGTGCCTATTACCTGCCCTCCTTGAAGAACCGCTTTCCATGGTTTTCTGGTGGGCTGCATAATCACCTTATGACTGAGGGATGCCCAGGGACTTGCAAGGGATTTCCCAAGCCAGGGAAATCAGCATCCTTCCTTGAAATTACTCATGTATTTCCTGATGGGGGAAATCTCTTTTCTTTGGAGTTCTAAGTGGGATTTCCCCCCCTTCAATGTGAGAGCTCTTTTCTCTGTACAATAGCTACCTCCCTATTCTACCTTTTTGGCTGCACAGACACACTAGTGGTTGGGCACTAAGACCATCTTTGCAGGCATCTGAATCCACTTCTCCCATTCCCATACCTTCACATTTTTCTTCTAAGCACAACATCTGTTTACTAGATGATGGAGTTTCCAAGCAGTTAAGAACAGATTACAGGGCTCTGGTTTTTGTTGGTTTGTTTTGCCTTTTTTTTTTTTTTTTTTTAATTTAAAGAAACAATAACTTAATGCAAAAGAAAATCCCACACACTTCCACTTAAAACAAAACAAAACAACACACCAAGTCTATTTAGGTAATAGTGGCATCTCCAGGTAATGAAAATATTTATCACCAAATATCTAATTAATGTTCATATTTCCTAAATTGTCTTTAAATTTTTGTTTTAATCTTTGTTTGAATTCTGAAACAATGGAGCATAGTTGTTTTTTTTTTTTTTTTTTTAAATCATTAAGCCCACTGTCTGGTTATATTTTACTTCTCTTCCAGACAGGTACTTCCTTGTCACTATAACACATCCCCATGAGCAACAGAATTTAGAAATTAATTTAAACTATTTTTATGTACTTTTCAAATACCAGATGAGGTTCTGGAGGTGAAATTATGGTGGACATAAGCCTACGTCATTGTTTGAAGGTGTTCTTGGACATAATCCAAAAGGTGACATGTTAACACGGGTTGGTTTTGCAACCTTTTGGGGTCTCCTTACCTTTTTGGTGGCCCCTTATTTGACAATATCTAACAAAACACTGATAAATTATAAGACAAACGCATTAATATATTTCTTTAAAATGTCTGTAGCTTCATTTGCCCTCATTTGTTTTCGAAGGCAATCAAAAACGGAACATCATCCCCTCTAGGTATAAATGAATATACTGATTTTGCTTCCACTCAAACATGAAAGGGTGAAAACACTGCTACCCACAGCCCCATAACTTCCTTCTCCCAAAGAGGAGGTGCCAAGTGGGTAGGAGTTAGAGTCTTCTAGCTACGCACAATCTCCACCCATCTCAATCACTAAAGGAACCATGTAAGCGACCCATGTACTTGCTGAGCAAGCTCAGCATTTTGACAAGTCCCCTGGATCCTCTCCCCACGTCAGGCCTTTCTCCTTCGTCTTCCTCGTTAACACTGACCCCCACCATAGACACCAAACACTACGTATTTCGGTACTTTAGATCCCCACTATCCCTCTCGAAACGGGACTTACTGGGTCCCAAAGCAGGTATGGCCCCCCGCTGCCGCACAGTCCGGTGTGACTGTGATTCTCATTTTACTATTCAGTGTCTCTCAATCTGCCGCAGGAGAACCCACTAGGTGCACCCACGAAGCTCGGGGACTGGGGTTCAAAGCCGAGCTTGGGTACCTGCTTTCCCCGCTGCTACGCCCCCCGTCCCGGTCGAGGTACCAGCACAGGCTAAGCGCCCAGGTTCTGATCCGGGACAAAACCCATGATCTTCTGGCTCAGGTTCTGTGCACTGAGTCATCCTGGCACGGAAAACATTCCGTGACTCAGCAGGCCCAAAAAGGAGGATGTCAGATCCAGATAATTTCGAGTCTTTTAAAGGCAAGCTGGAGAACATAAACAACACAGTGGAAGAATTTCGCCATGGGTGCGCACCCAGGGGAAAAATGTCATTCCTTTCCCAGCCTTTTCACTTCCTTCCTTGCCCCCGTTACACTGGTTACACTTTAACTTGGTGCAGGAAATCGTTTCCGAAAACTCATTCTGAAGCTGCAACCGGGCCCTTAGGTCTCCAAGGACACCCCGGGCCCTCTCCCCGGAAAGGGCTGGGGCGAACCCCGCGCGGCAGGGGGCAACCCCGGGGCGGCGGCTGCGGCCGGGAGCCTGCGGGCCCGCCCCTCCGTCGGGTCCCTCCGGTGCGGGCCTCCCGGCGCGGCCCAGCGGGACGCGGGGACCGACACCTGGCGGGCGGGGAGCCGCGCTCCTGCGGCTCGGGTGGAGCCGGCCGGAAGGCCGACCCCGAGCGACCTCCCCGATGCCGCGTCGCCCTTTTAAAGCCACCGCCACCACCCCTCCCCCAACTGGAGTCCTCCGGGGACGCGCGGTCGGGGGGACCCCGGCGTCCTGCCCAAGCCGGGGGGCTGGCCCTCCCGGCATGCACTGCCCCGCCCTCCCCCGCCGCCTCCCACCCCTCGCTCCCCAGGCCCCTCCCCGCCGGTCGCGCGCCGCGGGCCCGAGCGCGAGAGGCCCCCGCCCCCGCCCCCGCCCCCGCCGCCCGTCCCCGGGGCCGACGCGAGTCCGCGGCGCGCGGAGGGCGGGGGAGCAGCGGCGGGGCCCTCGGGCGCTGCTGAGAGGCGGCCGGGTTGGGCTTGCTCCTCCGCCAGACCCCACCCCACCTCGCCGACCCCACCCCCTGCTCCTTCCTCCCGGGGGCGCGCGCGCGCGCGCGGGCTCGCGCTCGGAAGTCAGGGGTCGGCGCGGAGTGCGAACAGCGTCCCGGTGGGTGAGCGCTGCGCGGAGGCGGAGCGCCGGGCAGCGATCGGCGAGCGGCACGGTCCTCAGCAGCGGCGCCCACCGGCCTGTCTCTCCAGCGCGATCCGCCGCCACCGCCCGCCCCGCGAGCCCGGCCCCTGGGCCCTGGAGCCCAGCCTGCAGAGCGGCCTCCGGGGGACGCCGCCGGGCGAGAGGAACGCGCCCTTGCCTTTGCCCTGGCCCAGCGCGCGGGCGGCGGGATGAGGGGCGGCGAGCGGGCCGCGGGGACGCGGCGGCCCCGGGGGCGCCTCTGGCCGCTGTTGGCCGTGCTGGCCGCGGCGGCCGGCTGCGCCCGGGCAGCCATGGACGAGTGCACGGACGAGGGCGGGCGACCGCAGCGCTGCATGCCCGAGTTCGTCAACGCCGCCTTCAATGTGACGGTGGTGGCCACCAACACGTGCGGAACTCCGCCCGAGGAGTACTGTGTGCAGACCGGGGTGACCGGAGTCACCAAGTCCTGTCACCTGTGCGACGCCGGACAGCCCCACCTGCAGCATGGGGCTGCCTTCCTGACCGACTACAACAACCAGGCCGACACCACCTGGTGGCAAAGCCAGACCATGCTGGCCGGGGTGCAGTACCCCAACGCCATCAACCTCACGCTGCACCTGGGTAAGCGGTGACAGCCCTGTCCCCTCCTCCTGCTCGCCCGCAGCCCGGCGCCCGGGCGGTCCGCACCCCTGGCCTAGCCTGCGGGGCCCGAGCAGCCGCGTGCTGGCTCGCTCGCCCGGGTGGGCCACGCAGATTCCCTTTTCCAACTTCCAGACTAGACCTAGCGCTGATGTCCCGCGGGGCCCAAGATGCTTCCCGCCAGCATCTCTGTGTTTGCTTTTCTAATTTTTTTTCTGACTCAGCCAGATTTTCGTCCCCTTGATTTATTCATCATTTCGGCTGTTTCTGTTCGTCTGTTTTTGAAACATGAATCGGAAACCTCCACCCGAGCTTTTCTCTGCCCTTCCAGGGCCATCGCAACGCATTCTTGAATCAGAGGCAGGAAGGTCCACCTTAAAGCACTTGTACCTTGTGGAACTCTCTCTCCTGGGTTGAGGATAATTGCCGTTTGATTCGTTGAATGAGCTGGAGGGGAAAGAATGGGAGGAGGGAACTGGAGGGGAGCAAATGCCTTTACAATTGATACTGCCATGTGTAATTAAAATAGACATTCACTTTTAAAGTTATTGTTCTTTACAGTTCTTCAGGCATAAATCTTTTTAAGACCAGAAAGTTGTTTCACTGCTAATTCTAGTACAGAGAAAACAAAAGGAAGTGTCTGCGTTTACTGCAATGGCTGGGCCCAGTTTTGTCCCTGGGTAAAAAGGCTCTTCTTACTGGCTGCCCTTTTGCTTTGATTCAAAGCAAGTGTCAGAACATGTGTAAGTGACCTTTGAGAAATCAGGAAAGGGATGTATAGAAAACTTTATGGCTGGGGAGTGTAGGAGGATGGACACATTTAAAGTACCAAACACCATGTTTGATCTAGATAAGTTCTCTTCATCATTGAAATATACAAACATGCAGAATAATTCATTGTTTTGTTTAACAGAGTAACAAATGTGTGAGAAACCAGAATTTGATTTGTAGCAACTTTTAATCCCCATTGCACTGGACATCCTGATTTTTACATGAAGCTGGTAGCAATGAACGTCCAGAGAGGGTGGCGTACCAAGCCATTCCTCTGTCAAAGCAGGAAAATTCTAGAAAGCAAATGACATTATTTGGGGGACTTTGAAAGGAACGTTTTGTGGGCAAATGGTTCTTTTGCTTATGGTTTGTTAGTTTTTCTTTCCACTGCTCTCAGGTACACTGAACTTGATATATCAGTGTCAAGATGCCAGGGAAGGAATATGACTTACAATAAGTGCTTTGAAAAGTAGAGTGAAATTATTGTGTATGGAGTGTAAGAAAAGCAGTAGTTAGCACCTTTGTGGTAATAAATGCCATTTTATTTGTAGTCAAAGCATTAGGAAGGTGAAACCTGTTGAAAATAAGTTAATGAGTTGAAATTCTGAGACACCTGCTTTTCAGAGATGGAAGATGTAAACTGTACTGAGCTCAGTTTTTTCAAGGTATTGGAAACTTGGAGAACTAACAGTATTGTGAAGCCACGTGCATTTCTAAAGACTGTAAGATGCCTAGGGACTTGTAAGATTATGTGAGATTGCTTACTCTTCAGCTATTTTCTCCTAAGTGTTCCATCTTTAAACTTGGCCAAGATTACGTTTGAGATTTAGATCCAACTATTTTTGTTTAAACTTTGACTTGTTACAATTTCTGTGTTGAATTTTGAATGCCCACAGAATCTTATTTTATCTATTCAAATATTAAACATGGCAAAGCAAACGTATTGCCTTGCTGTCTCTAGGTGTCGTGGGAGTCAGCTGAAACTTTTGGAACAAGAATCTCTTTTTTAGGTAAAGATGGAGCTCTCCTCTTGGCCTGAGTTTTCTCCTGTGGGTACTAGATAGCAAAAGGTTTTTTCAGGTGACTGTAGAGGTGGGTAGATTACTCAGTGATTGCTTCTCTGGGACAGAAATAATGTGATGGGTAAGATAACATCAGCCAAGTTAGGTTGCTGCTACTGTGAGGTAGATATATTAACTTTGGGTCTTGGTGATCAAAAGGTCAAAAGAGATTTTAGAGTTCACCTAATTAGGACTGTAACATGACTTTTCATTCTAAAAATAGTATACGTTTGGACTTGTTTTTGCTGGAGATTTTTTAAAGTTTTTGATAATGTTCTTGGTAAATGAAATTCATACACTGGGTTTAACACTCCTAAGTAAAAAAAAAAAAAAAAAAAAAAAAGGTATTTAAAATAGTTTCCAGTCCTGGCTGGTGGCTCAGTGGATAAGGCGTTGGCCTGCAAACCCAAAGGTCGCTAGTTCGATTCCCACCAGGGCACATAACCAGGTCTCCAGCTAGGTTCGTAGCTGGAGGCAGGTGAAAGGCAACCACACACTGATGTTTCTCTCCCTCTCTGCCTCCCTCCCTTCCCCTCTCTCTGAAAATAACAAATAAAATCTTTAAAGTTTTCATGTGAGTATTGTGATTAACTATAAAAACATTTACTCTAAGCTTTTCAGATAGACAGTTTTTAAAAACTTGACTGGAACTTACTGCATTTTTTTCTTGGATCAGAAATTGTGTCCTGGAGGAAATTATGTGTGGTGGGAAAGGGGAGGGAGATTGGAGTGTAATAAGATTGACGGCTCAATCAGTATCTCTCCCCCACCCCTCCCATTCCTATCTTTCTTCTTCCACTCCTCTCTCCTGTCCCCGGTTCCTCCCTTTCCCTCCGCCCCCAATCTTTTTAAATGACTAGAATAGGTATGTATATACGTGAACGTTGTGATCTATAATTTATGGCAAATGGGCACGGTTTTAGGATGTTTTCTCCCCGTCTCGAGTTACTCCGTGGGCCCTAGCTATGTAATCATTCCCACGAACTCAAGTACCATGACTGTTTGTGCATCTATTAAATCTCCCCTCCAGTTCAAATTTCACATACCCTTAAACAAGTGATGCATACTGCGTTTTGCCCTTCCGGAGCCCGGGAACCGCCCAGTGAGCAGTGTGAAAGCCCGCTCTGGTGACCACTTTCTAGGCTTCCTTTTAATATTCACCTTTAAACACAGTAAACTTGAAAAGAAGCAGTCAGATTGCCCTGAAGTTGTCACAAGAAACACATGTGTTTTGGCACAGACCCTTAGTCATTTTTTTAATTGTGAAAACAACATGACGTGGTGAATTAAAAGAGTAAGGATAATGGCCGGTGAGTTTCTTCATCTCCGGTTGCCAAGTTGCTTTAGAGGCCACCATGCATGATTTCTTGTGTAACCTTCCAGAAACTTCCCATGCATACACATGTATAATGTAAAACTACACGGTTGTTTTAGCTGGTACCTTTTTGGGGGTGAGGCACATTTTAACAGATGCAGGTACAAATTAGATCATTTTTACAAATATCATCACTTGTACAAAAGCCAGGAAAAATCCGTATTGATTCTGGGAGTAGCCATGTCTTGAGTAACCTGTGCAGTAATTCAGGGTGCAGGGCAGTGTATTCAGATAAAGTGAGTTCAAGTTGCTCTGGGAACTAGAGTGGCATTTTCTACCTGTCAGTGGACAGAAGCCTTAACCGGGTATCCTCTTCTAAAAAAAAAAAAGTCTTTCTTATTTTGCTTTCAACTTTTGGATCTTCTAACTTCTGTACGAATTTTTCGATTGCTGTTTGGCTTTTGTGTTTTATAAGTCAGAATCAGTGTTATCAGCATCAGTTGGGTCGTTGATCGTAAGTAAGACTGTAGCTGAAGATTTGCCTGTTACTAAACAGCCTTTTGATAGTCATTGTGGATGGAAACTTGGCAGACTGGGTCTTTATCTTGGGGGAAGGTAGCTTTCTCTCTTTCTAAAAACAACTACATTAAGGGAGTGCTTATAAAACCAATTCCGTCAAAGTTTATGGAACTCCTAAAATTCACACCAACACCAGCTTCATTTCCAAGCTCCTCATAAGCTTTAGGGGCAAATAGTGATTAACTGCTGCTGTTTTAGCTCTCAATGCCTGTTTGGGGGGTATAACTCGGAACAATTGACAGAAAAGGACATTACGTATTATTCTGTTTGGTCCTCTGAGTGTACCTGTAGCATGAAACACACAGCCTTGTACTTTCCCCCAGGAAAGTCTCTGCAAGGTAGGCTCTGACTCGGGGCGGGAAGATCCTTCACTCTGGCGACTTCACTGTGGTATTTCTGCACCCTGGGGGGACACTATTTAGTTTGTCTCACAAAGGCCTGATTTACACTTGGCAGGTTTCAACTTGAGAAGCTGAGGAGCTCTTCCTAATGGCCAGGGGTAGCCGAACACAGTGTTATAAAGCCGAACACAGTGTTATAAAGCCGTTGCTTTCCGGTTCTGCAGTTCACTGCCTTTTCTGTAAATACCTTCTCCGTGGTTCTAAAACATTCGGAAAAAAACAACGTACATGTTAGGAGAGAGGCTGGAACTCCAGTCTAAGGCACCCCATCCCTCCCAATACTTTTGTCATTGGCCACATTGGTGGGAGGGATAATGTTTGACTATTTCCATTCTAAATCTTTTTAGGAAGTTGGACCTGCCTCTTGTTATGTTCTCATGTTACTGCCAACGATTCTGCAAACATTTTTTAAATATCCACTAAATACATAGCACAGCACCCCACAGAAAGGTGTAGAAGGTTGAAGGCCTTGCCTTCCAAAGTTTATACTGTTAGGTGGCATTTTTCTACTCAGTTGTACTGCCACTACAATAATAAATCCAAAGGGCCTTTATTATATTTCACAGTTTATAAAAGCCTCCAGATTCTCACTGATTGGTTTTTCACAGCTTGGTGCAGGCAAAGATGAGGGCCCTGAGGTGGTGATTTCCCAGAAGTCAGCTTAGAGGTAGATTTTAACTCCTTGGTCTAAAGCACTAGGCCCTGAAACTCTTAGCTTCTCTAACACATCTCCCAAAAGAATTAGTTGATTTCAGGACAACTTTAAAATACAAGTTTCTGTATACAGTGGTTTTCCTCCTGGTACCTCTCTGTTCCTTTTCACTTACTGCTGGAGCCTTTTTTTTTCTCTCATGCTGCTCACTGTCCCCATTCATCTCAAGGCTTCATATACAGTTTGCATATCAGTCAATTCTAAATTTGTATCTCCAGGCCAGCCAGCTCTTTCTCTAGGCCTAAGGCTGCGGGACACGGTCCATTTGGGATGCCCAGACACCGTGTCCAAAGCAAGATGCGTCCTTCATCATCGTCTTAGCCAGCTCAAAGCCGTGTCTTGATGAACAGCACTAATGTTTAGCTGTGAGGTTCGTGATCAGTCTTTAGGCCAAGTCCCCCGACAGAGATAACCGTGCCTGACGGGTGCTCTTCAGTGAAGGCTGCTGTGTTTGGGGAGCGCACAGGGTCCTGCGCTGGGCGGCAGGTCAGCTCTGGCCAGCGGTGACTCCGTCCGCCTTTCCCACCCATCCTCACTGCCACCTGCCCAGGACTCCACTCTTGCCTCCCGCAGCCAGCCACTGAAGTTCACCTGGACTACGGCTACCGCTTCCCAACTAACCGGTGGCCTTTCTGCCTGCAGTTTCGTCCCAGGGGCTTGGACAGACTGAGCGATGGCTCTAAAGTGCAAGTCTGATGATACTGTTTCCCAGCTAAAAAACATTGCCAAGTGGATCCTCAAGCCTCGAGGATCAATCAAGTCCAGACTCCTGGGAGGGGAGTGCAAGGTGCTTTAAGATCTAGACCTTAATCACTAGGCTTGAGTTTTGAACTTTTAATACCCTGAAGGCTTCTTCCTTCCCGGAGCCGTCACCCTCAGGAACCAGTCCCCAATTTCTCCCGCTCCCCTTTCCCTCTACTCTCTGGCCTGCATTAGGTGTTCCATCTGTCTCCACTCCTAGAGCATGAGGTAGGTCTTTGAAGGCAGGATCAGAGACATAGTCATCTTTCAGTTCACCGCAGCATAATTAACATTAATTAATTGCTTGCTTGCTAAAAATAAGGGATTAACCTGCTCCTTATCTTAAATGATCACTTTCAAAGGGTAGCACTGCAAGATGCCTGTGTGCTGGTTCTATTTAAGCGCTTGCTCTTAAAATTTGGAAAAGGAACCTGCTGGGATTTGCAGGCATCCCTTTCCTGTGAAATGATAAAGTTAAGATGTTTGCTCATTCGAGCTTAAATTGACAGCTTGCTAAACGGGGTTACCAGAAAACTCATTTATAGACACGTCCCTGAGGTTTTAGGGGGTTGTCCCAGACTGCGGTGACACAAATTAAGTGTGGCTGCTTTTCCGGCCTAAAATAACTGGGCCCAGTCAGCCCTGTGCCCTGGGCAGCTACATATTCATGAAATAAAATAAAGCAGACCTATCTCTTTCTCAGACAATGGCTCTCTCAGATCTCTGGTGGAGGGAGAACCCTGTGGCAAGGCTGGGAGATGCATTAGGGATTTACTTGATTCCCTTGAAGGCTTGAGGAGTTATATTCCCTCAGCTTCCTTCTTTTCCTCTTTGTTTCCAGCTCTTAGCCGCTTCCTGTTGGGGTGATGGCAGTGTTGGGTTTTTGTTGTATCCTCTTCTTTGACTTAAATCTTCATTGGATTATTTAATTCTTAGTTATTTCATCTTTCTTTATGTTTTGACAGTTCTTGGAAATACTAATCCAGAATCAGCCTCCTTCACCTTTTTTTTTTTTTTTTAAGTTTCTTGAACTAAAAAATACACGTGGTCTTCTAGAGTGTTTGGGACTCAATGAATTTCATTTCAGGACAATAAACCATAGTGTGTGTGGAGGTTTCTGCCCCCCAGAGTGGCTGCTCATGGCCGTGACAACAGAGACATCTGCCTGAGTTTCCAGAGACACTGTTCATGACCAGTCTCCCTTTTCCCTTCTGTATCGTCCTAACTCTGTGCCCCATTTCTTGACGGGTGGAGGTTGCATAGGCATACACACGTGTGTCAATTCAGGACTGTACATTTAATACCTGTACACTTTCTGCAAATTATTCTTCAAAATTAAAAACTTCAGAAAGCGATTGTAACGCAGAATAGGTGGTTTCATTGTTTCTGGTGTGCTTTTGGTTTAAAATCGAAGGGCACGGACCCAGAGGCTCAGCCGTCGCAGACCAGTTGTCGTGGCTGCCCTTCTCCTCACTATCAGCAGCCGTCAGCGTTAACAGGTGTGAACTAATATTTGTCGAGTGAAGGGGCAAACGCGTGAGCAAGCTGCCATATGCTGCGATGCCGGCCGGTTTCGGTGGAAGTCCCTGCAGTGCTTTCCAAAGAGTGTTCGGGCAGAGGCCCGGAGGGGAGCGGGGTGAGAGTAGCCCTTCCCTCACCTCCCTTGAAGCAGGCGCTGGTTTTGGTTGATGCGGTTTCAGGTGGTAAGTCTGTGGTTTCTGCTACAGGTAGAGAATTCTCGAAGTGTGTCCCGGCCTGGTGTGCGCTTGGTTACCATGTCTGGTTTCTGTGTAACCTCTGCTTAATTTCTATGGTGAATACTAGACATCCCACAAATCACGAGGAACTCAAGTGAAGACCCCATCTTCTTTCCTTTGACTTGTTCTAGGCAGTGGCTTCTCATTGAGCCAGTAAATCTGAGCCTTGACTGGCATGGCTTAGAGAAGGTTAGGAAATTTTGTGAAGTATTTACACCTAAGTGAAAAGACCTACCCCACTCAAAATGAGATGAGCTTACGGATTGGGCTTCTAATTAGCTAGTGGACGAAGGTCTTACGTAATGTAAGTAGGGCAGCTGGTGAGAAAAATGTTCACTTATGCCCGTTGTTGATATGGGATGTGTGGGTAACAATAGATGTTGAAACGTTACATCCTCTGGTAATTTGTAATATGTTTGAGGAGAGGAGACAAGAACATTCGTGTCCAGGAAGTCAGCGGGACAATAGAAGCACAGTAAAAATAATTCAGTTGAAGCTTCTTCAAGTGCAGAGCACAATGAATGGAGAGTGGAGAGCGATGAATGGAGAGTGGAGATTGAAGTTAGCCAGGAAGAGCTCCTTGCGTCTTGAAGAAAAGACCCAATGGACGGGAACGGAGGGCTTGCCAGGAAGGGCAGTTAGTTGTTCGAGTAAAGGTGCAAAATAACCAGATAATGGTGAAGGCATTGTTTGCTTCCCACGTGTAGCATGGGTTCTGGGGAGATGGGGATCTTGAAAACTAGGTGACAAAAGAAAGTAAATTACCCTTCATGGAGTGCCTCCTGGTTACCTCCTTGAATCATTGAAAACCATCTTGAGAGCTGCTGTTACATCCCCTACAGAATAATAATATAAGCTGACCTGTGGCTTCCCAGGGGTCCGACAGGCTGAGTTGAGGTTGGAACCTGGACCTGGCATGCATAGATTTTGCCCTTGGTCCTCTACCATGCTAGAACAGGCCTGGTAAGTGAGAGGGAACCCTAGGAAGACCTTTCATTGGGGAGCAAAATGAACATAAAGCTACAGAGCTGAACTGGTTCCTCTGACAGCCCTTTGCTTGAGGAGATCTGGAATTGGGTTTCTTCTTTTTTTAAAGATTTTATTTATTATTTTTAGAGAGAGGGGAAGGGGGAGAGGAAGAGAGATATCCATGTATTGTTGCCTTTCACCTGCTTTCAGCTACAGAGCTGGCTGGAGACCTGGCTGGCAACCTGGTCATAGGTACCCTGGCTGGGAATCGAACCAGCGACCTTTAGGTTCGCAGGTCGGCGCCTATCCACTGTGCCACTCAGCCTGGGCCTTGGGTTGCTTCTTTTAAAACGGTCTTTGCCCTTTGTTGGCCGTGGAAGAATTTTAGGTTTGGAAGATACGTACTAGTATTATACTATTTAACTTTTAATGCTGCTAGGATTTTCAAAGGAATTTATTGAATTTCAGAATGTGATTCTGGGTTTTGTCAGTCTCCCAGCAGGGAACGTGGGCTTCTTACACCATTTCCTGAAGGGTGGGCAGGGGAATCCACCTTATCTCCCTTCTGCCTCACTCAGGACCGCTTTCTGTTGGTGGAGAATGGCCGAATCTCATTCTGTTGCTTACATTCTCTGACACCCGTGAAGATAAAGTAGTCAGGTCCATCGTGGGGTTCTGTTTCACTTTGCCACTGCTCCAAGAAAATTCTAACTCTTAACAGCCCTGGCTGGTGGCACAGTGGATAAGGCACCGGCCTGCCAACCCAAAGGTCTCTGGTTCGATTCCCAGCCAGGGCACATAACCAGGTTGCAAACCAGGTCTCCTGCCAGGTCTGTAGCTGGAGGCAAATGAAAGGCAACTGTACATTGATGTCTCTCTCCCTTCCCCTCTCTCTAAAAATAATAAATTAAAAAAAAAGAAAAGAAAATTCTAACTCTTAATATGGTTGCTTTCTTTTTGTTCAGGTTATCCAACTGAATAGGTCTAATAACCTTTCACTTATTGATTAATAACTACTATGGTCCTAGGAGATTTCGTTGTCACTGTTGTCAGAAGTGACTCCCTTCGTCTTGATTTCTGTATGTTATTTTGTAAATTTCTAACACTGTCTAATCTATTTTATCTATTTGTTATTTGATATAAATAACCGATTAAATTTCAGATGTGACTGAATCACAGTTCTCTTTCTTCATAGTTCTGCTTAGTACACATTGTAGTTCTGTGATAGCATCAAATCCCAGTGGCCAGTGATTTCTAAATGTGCCTGTTCAGTTTCCCTTCTGATGGGGAGGGCGGGGGGAATGGCACCCATGGCTGCATTTGAGAGGGATGTATGTTGTTGGGCTCCAAGTTGCCCTGACTCCTTTTCTTGCCAGTGGTAAAAATACAGAAGCATAAGTATTTCCTAAGGCTTTTCCATCAACTCTCTTCAAAGAGAATGTAAAAATCTTAACTATAGAGCCTTAAACCACATGAATTTGAACTACATGTGTCCATTTATATGCAGACTTTTTTCAGTATGCAGTTGGCCCTCCATGTCTGCAGTTTTACTCCTCGGATTCAACCAGCCTCAGGTCAAAGGCAGTATTTGTGACCCATGGTTGGGAGTCCAGGGATGGGAACCTGCAGATGCTGAGGGCCAGCTGTATGCGTTGTCCCAGGCCATAGCATGGAAGGGACTTGAGCATGCAGGCATTTTATTATCGCAGGGGGTCCTGGAACCAACCCCCCTTTTCCTCCCCAGATACTGAGAGATGGCTGCAGTTAAGTTTTGGGGGAATCAAAAAGTTACACATGGATCTGCGCCCCTAACCCCCACATTGTTCAAGGGCCAATTGTACTTCTAAGAGAGAAGCCTCACAGTTTTTGAGAAGGAGGTAGTGACAGCTTGAGGGAAATGAACAGTATTATGGTTATTGTTATTATTATTTTTTTGAACTTCCTAGTAACAGTCAGGGAGTGGGAAGTCAGGGGGCAGCTGCCTTGGTTTACACCTTTCAGCACCCCTGAGCCGGTGCTGCGGTTCCCCCCACCCCCTGGTTTCTGCTTGTCGCGGACCTTGTTCTGACAGGACTGATGACTTCTCTTGCTCTGGTGTCACGAAGTTTTTTGGTAGAGATGATGAGTACCTTGGAATTGTCAATGAAACTGTGTTTTTTTTTTTTTTAATTTAATTTTTTTTGTTGTATTACATCCATCCCCTTTTTCCTCCCCTCTGTCCCCTTCCCCACCCACCCACTCCCCCTCAAAGTCAATCCCACCTGTCCATGTCCGCGGTTCTTCCATGCTGGCTCCTTGATGACACTGCTGCCCTTCTTTGCCTCCTCTTCTCCCCTCCCCCTCCCCTCTGACCACTAAAGGTCTGTTCATTGCGTTCACGTATTTGGTACTGTTTTGCTTGTTTGTTTGTGTATTCTTCTTGGAGGTGAGAAGAAATGAGGGGCTAAGGATGAAGATTATGAGGGGAGGGGGCAGCTGGAGACCAAAAGAGCAGTTGCGTACGTTAATTACTTTGGTCACAAAATTGCCTCTTCGTGGAAAAAGGGTCATGTTCTCCAGGGTTGCATGCCTAGGATTAACTTTCAGAACAGCCCTATGTATAGTTTTGAATTTATTGAGTTTAGGTAAATTCATGGAGTAGAAAGGCGATTGAAGGCTCCATTTTTGGAGCTGCACTGCAGATTACGCAAGTTTGTGGGAACATCTGTAATGCAGCTGTAATAGAATTGTTTACTGTATCAGGATTGCTTTGGAGCATCACACTGGTTACTTGACTGCAATTTTCAGCTTTTCCTTTTTTGCCACATGCCAAGAAGTAAATTGGCATGGACTGACTCCTGGTGAAACTAGGAGTCATTCCGTTTTGTGGTCATTCCAAGATTTTGGTTTTAAACTTATGCCCACTTGAAAGCATTTACATCCTGGCACAAGGCCTGGCTGGTGAAACCAGGATATCAAGAGATGGACTGGTTCTGGAAATGAACATATTTTCCAGATGTTTTCAGGGCTACTTTTTGTGTGTTCTTGTGTGGGCATCTCTGTGTTTTTATAGGCAAGCCGCCTGGGGAAGGGAGGGTCTGCTTTTCAGATTGGGAAATTAAAAAGGTATTATTTTGTTATTACTGTTTTGTAAACCTTTTGAGTTGGTATTGCCGTTTCGGTGACAGGTCCATGAGGGAGCTGTTGGAAAGGGTGGCCGTCACTGAAAACACTCGAGTGATTTTCACTTACCAAACGGGCCGCTAAAGCTCTGAATCAGCAGCTTTTTAATCATGCCTGACTGCGTAGACCTTGTTTTTGACATTCACAGCAGTGCCTAGATCCCTGCTGTCTTCTGTTCATCCTGCTACCACACAGCTGTTTTGTTCATACATCATTTTGCGCTCAGCTGCCCGGTTACTTCCTTGGGTCCCTTTTATGGTGAATAATGGACACACGGGAGCTTGCACACCCAGGCATGTGGTTCTTCAAACAGGAAGTCTTAAGGAAGCACAGTAACCTCATCAGAGGAACAAAAGGTGGGACAGGAAAGGCCCTGAATGATCTGACGCTGAAACCCTCTGTGGGGAAACAGCTGACAATTCCCAAGATACAGACATCCTGCCCTTTCAGAATGGGTTCGTTTCTTTGGGACTGGTGTCATTTTTTTGAAAAAAGACATTTTTTGGAGGCCTCCACCCTAACCCGTGAAAGAGAAGGGAGGTGGAACAGAGCAACATGGTAGCTCTACTCATGGGATGAATGTGGCTCTAAGGAGAGAAGGTGCAAGAGCTTCCCTGAAGGTGACAGAGGGTGCCCGTGGGACAGGCAAAGAGGTGGGGACCCCTGGGAGGGAAAGCGCGTGTGTGCTCCACGCAGCTTTTGGTTGTTGAGCGCTAGAGGACTGAGATGAAGGAGAAAGTGGGCTCTGTTGTAGGATGAAGAGCTCGCATTCTAGTGGGAGAGCAGGAATGTGCTTACCCACAAAAGCTCCAGGAGAAAACTGTCAGGCGCCTAGAAGGGTGAAAACCCCATGTGACCTCGGAGGAGATCTGATAATAGCTGATCAAGATAAATGACTTCTCAGAAAATTTTATCTGGTGACTTCTTAAGATTCCTACCAACTCTCAGATTCTTTGATTATATGATAGAGGACTTGTTAGGACGAGTTAAATAAACCCTGATTTTAGATTTAAAAGTAAAAATTAAACCTGTAAGTAAAAGAAGAGAGAGCAAACAAATTCATCCTAAGCAAGCAGGACAGAGATTTTCAACCTTTGTCATTTCATGGCACGCATAAACTAATGACTAAAATTCCGTGACACACCCAAAAAATACACTGTATTTTTGTGGAGCTGACCAAAAACAGTAACTTAAGAAAGGTGTAAATCTGATTCATTCACACACAACAGCTATTGTGTTGGCTGCTGTCATTTTTTAATTTGACAGTGTAAGGACAAGGAGGTCCGGGCCCCTCACTGAGTAGTCAGGTACTCGCGTTTTAAACATTCTTGAGGCCCATGGATAAAAATCACTGAAGTAAGGCAATGCAAATGCTAAGGAAAACAATTCCGTTTGGGGCTTAACGAATGGGAGCAATAGTATTCAAGTGAAAGGAGTGTTGGTGATGGTTATTTATGGTTGGAATACTGCCTGCGGTTCCAGTGCCAAACAAACACGTTCACACCGTATGGAGGCTACGTCTTTTCTAGATTCCCCTTTCTATTTTGTATTTTTGCTTGTTTAGTTGGCTGCCTCCTACTTGTCCTTCAGAACCCATGGCACATTTCCACTCCAGGAAGGTTGTGTTGATTCCTGATGCCTCCCGCCCCTCCATAGCACTTACCACTATGTTGTTTGATGCCTCTATGTTCATTTATTCTTAAAAATCAGTGCAATAAACACATTGCAGGCTTGTGATGGAAGAGGTGCTGTGTTGTATTGTTTTCTCTGTTTTCCCTGTGAAGACTGAGTTCATTAAGAACAAGTTGGATTTAATTGATTCACCTAACAAATATTTATTGAATGCCTGTTATGTAAAGGACATCACGAAGTGCTAGGGCCAGAGAAGACCTAAAGCTTAAGTTCTGTGCATAAGTCATGCGTTTCAGAGATCCCGACCCAGGGAGGGCTTTATTGGCTTTCCCATGTCTGTGGGCTTGAATAGCCCTAGTACACAGCATGACACCTTTTAGATAGGTGCTCGGAAGTGTGCTGAACGAATGAATTCCTCCTTCTGTGAGGCTGTGAAGGGGAGAAATGGCCATTTTGTTTAGATTTTCTCAAGGTGGGGTTGCCTTTTAAATAAAGTCATTGAAATTAGTCAGGTGGCACGGGAAGGCGAGTGCACGGTGTAGCGTCCTTACCATTGACGGTGTTTCTCTCTCATGGGGTGGTCCTGAGGTTGGTCCGCAGCTGGTAGCTCGACCACACACATGTCTGGGACTTGGGCTCCTTTCTTCTTCACACGCTGCCACCCCTTAGGATGTGGTCGCTCCGCATTGTGGATGTTGGGTGATAGGCACCTCCGTGGTCCGAATAGGACGATACTGATAAGGAGTGTGATCAGTCCTTAAGACAGACCGCAGGTGGCCCATCACTGCGTCATCTGCCACTGCAGAGCACTGAGTCACCTGGCCACTTCATGGACACAGTGGAGGCCGCACGCAGCCGCATGTTCGGCATGGTGACAGGGAGAGCTGGTATTAGCAGGTGGCTCTGGCATGCCATCACCTCTGCCAGGGCTGTGCCCAGAGCCCTGCCTCCCCCGGGCTTTGGTCTTCCTGGGGCGCCTTCTAGAGGCTCCCGTTTGGTGGCTCACAGTTTGAGGAGCTGGATCTAGGAAAAAGCTAGCCAGCCCTCGACCCTCACACCCTACCTAGGTCTTCAGGAGAAGAGGCTGTGAAACGCAGGGGTGTGTGCGCACCCAGTGTGCAGCCTTTGCTCCCCACCTTTGCAGAATTCATGTCTTCTGAGACTTGACCAAGTTCTCATTCCTTGGGCCCCCTCTTGGCACCGGACCGCATACTTACACTGACCGCTCTGGTCAGATCCATTTCAGGGCAGCCCCTCCCCGGCAGGATCTTGATGAGGCCGACAGTCCTGATCCTGTTTACCTCCAACTGTGATGGATGAGTCAGAGCTGTTGGGAAATCCAGATGTGTTGTAGAGTGAGAATTCCGCAGGTGATAAAACAATGGTCGTTTTCTTGCGCCACTTCTTGGCCACATGAACCTCCCCACACTGCAGTCTTGCCCTGGAACCTTTTTTAATGTGCATTTATCTTTGTCTTGGATGTGAGTTCCTGGGGGTCAGCAACTTAGAGCTAGGGATCGTGGTAAATTCCGTAAAATGAGTGTGTGTATAACCCCCACGGTGGTAGCAGTACCCCTCAATAGCACACTTCCTTATTCCTGCGTTGAAATCTGTTCCCACTGGAGGCTGGTTCCAGGCTGCCAGGGTCTCATGCTAGTGTGAGTGGGTTTTGTTGCCAAAGGTCAGGAAAACCCTCTGCGGTTGCCCAGGTTCTTGAATTCTGATACACAGATGAAGGCTCATGGGCTTGTCACAGTTCCTTACCTAAGTTACACCACTGTTTCTATGATCACTAAGATAGTGATCATAGAAAGACTGAAGACTCTCTGAAGAGTTGGCATGTAATAGGCTTTTGATAAATTGATTCTTACCGAACCTGATGAATAAAGCCCAATTAATAGGAACTTGTATTTTATCAAGAGGATGAATTGTAACAGATGCACTTAAGAATTTGAGCAGATGGGTTATTAAAATACGGTGAGACTTTTTAGAAGTACAAATAGAGTATTGTGTAAATGTCTCAGAGAAGTAGTGGTGGTTGAATTCTAACAAAATACCTATTCTAAGAAAAAAATATTTTCCCCATTTTTAAATTTTTGTTTGTTTTTTGTAAAAATGTAATTCCACCTCCAATACCTGTGCACACCTTTGTTAGGAAGCTGGCTGTGCTGAAGCCATTTCGCTTGAGATAATTTTGAGTTGGAGGTTCCTTCTGATATTCTTGTTCTCAGACGCAGGTCATCTCAGTGGTGTCTGGTTCCTTACTCCACTCCCACCTGATACATCTCCCTACCGACCTACGTACTTATCACAGCTTTGTTTTCCTTTCTGTCCGGTTTTCTTAGATCAGTCATCAGTGTCTCTAGGAATCTTGAAACAAAAAAGTCACTTCGGTTGAGGATGAGTGTATAAAGGTTTATATTCATGAATGATTGCTTTTTCTTGTAGAGTTCTCTCAGCTTGGTTTTTGCTTTCTGAAAGATTGCGGTCTCCTTGAAATATTATTTGTTTCTTAATCAAATTCATTGTCTTTTTTTGCTCAAAGTCCTTTGCCATCACCCTTTGCCTAAAATATGTCATATCCTCCAGGCTTTTCCCTCCAGTTTTTTGTTTTTTTGGCGGGGTGGTGGGGGTGGTGGAAGGAATTTGCCTTCTCTATAAATTCTTTTCAACATTCTAGAAGTGTGACTCCACCAGTGCTTTTTGTACCACTCATTGGTCACTTGAGCATACTGTCTTGTTCTGGAATCTTTCTCATGCCTATTTCCTCACATGAGTTCACTGAGGACAGAAAATATGTTTTAGACCATTGGGTCAGCAACTTGGGACTCGGTACTTGACTCAGGGACTTGTAGGCATTAGAATATTCTTTGGTTGCCTTGATAATTATCAGAAAACTCGATTCTAAACTAATAGAGCAGCATAGGGCTAAATTTAAGAATTGAATGTGTCCCGAGTGTGACTTTGGAAGACAGTTTGGAAGAGGTGTGTTCACCAACCTCTGGAGAAAGGCCACAGAGCTGTTTTCCCAAAATTTAAGATAATCACTCTCATTATAGACAGTAAGAATAGAAGGCCTGCCTGTTCTGATGAATTTTCTCTTAAGAGCAGGAAAGGAGCTGAAATCAACTATAAAATTGTTTCTTTTTAAGAAGCCTCCTCTTCTTTCCAGGACCCACAAGGCCAAGTTAAATACCTTTCTGTGTTTAGGATAGCAGAGTTTCTCAGCCTGAGACATGAAGAGTTTCTTTGCACTAAGTATAAAGTCCTGTAAAGACGGTGTTTAAATTCCTTCTTCATGCCACTTGAAAGTTGTTACAATGTCACACTTGCTTTATAATTTCATAATACTGATTGCCTGCAAGCCCAGAGATTATGCTTCTGGGAGGAAATCTGTCCTCAGCAGGGCTAGTGGTTCCCAAGTGCTCACAGTACTGCTCAAATCATTTCTGGAGGATTTTTTGGTGTGTGTTTTTTGAAATATATTATGTGGATTACCGTGAAGTGTTGTTCTGTATTTACAGGTAAATACAAGATAAAAGAGATAATTATATTGTTTGTGCAACAATTAGATTGTTTCAGTGCACAGAGATCTGAGGTCTGAGTAGAAGTGGAAACTTCCCTATGAAATGGATGAGTAACTTAATGCCCCTTCCACCCTAGGTCTCCACTACCCTGGATTTTGTGTCTTATTTCATTTAAAAAGAGGGTAGTTTTATCATCCCTAAGGATGCATTGCTTGCTACTGAGTTTCTGAAGACGGGTCACTATGTGTAGCTATCTCTCTGCAACTTGCTCTTCTCAGTACGTTTCTCACGTGCAGTCGCAATTCGTTCATTCACGTCCCTGTATAGGATTCCGTTATGTACTACAGGTAATTTATTGGTTACCTGCTGATGGACTTTATGTTGTTGTTAGTACAGATAATGCTCTGTTAGCATTCTCTCATGTCTCCTGATGCTTGTGTGTGAGTCTCTTTAACTGGGTTGCTGGCTCCTCGTAAGTATTTTCCATTTTATGAGATGATGCAGATACTTTTCCAGAGTGCTCACCAGCAGTGTTAGTAGGCCATTGATCCACATTTGGTGCTGTTAGACTTCTCAAAGGTTGCCCATTGATGGTGTGAAATGATACCGCAATTGTTTAAGTTTCTTTTCACGTGTTTATTGGCTTTTCATATTTTCTCTCATGTAAATGGTCTCCATGATTTTTCCCTTAGTGATTTTTAGAATTATTTCTATATTCTGGATACTAATCCGCTCTCAGTTGCATATTCTTTGTATCTTATACCAGTGTGTGGTTTGCCCTTTTTACATTCTTTATGACATCTTTTGGGCAGAATATGCTCATTTTAATATGATCAAATATGTCAGTATTTTCTCCGGTAGCTAGTCTTTTTTGTGGGTCTTCATATTTTTTCTTTTAAGGATCTTCTAAAGTTTTAAAATTTACCTTTTTTTTTTTATTGTTGTTGTATTACATCCATCACCTTTTTGCTCCCCTACGTCCCCTTCCCCACCCACCCATCCCCCCCAAAGTCAATCCCACCTGTTGTCCATGTCCATGGTTCCTTTAGACTAGGTTCTTGTCTGAGCTGCTCCCCTTCTTTGCCTCTGCCTCCCCCCTCCCCCCAACCCCTTTCCCCTGGCCCACTGAAGGCCTATTCACTGTATTCATATATTTGGTTCTGTTTTGCTTGTTGTTAGTTTTGTTCATTATTGTCCTGTAATGGGTGAGAGTATTATGCTTAGTGAAATAAGCCAGTCAGCAAAGGACAAATATCATAAAATTTACCTTTTACGTTTAAGTTCTTAATTCATTTGAAATAGATGGCAAATCCCTTTTTAACTTATTTTTCTGGCTTAGTAATATTCTGGCTATCTTTGTGTCTGGGTTCTACCATGTATGTTTTGGGATCAGGTCATCAAGTTGTTCAGTAACATCTATTTGAATCTTGATTGAAATTACATGGACACTGTATATCCATTTGGGTTGCATTGACATCTTGACAATATTGAGCCTTTCTATCCATGAATATAGTATAATTTTAGGCCTTCTTTCATAATTCTCTCCACATGAGCCCTTGGCCTCTTTCTGTTAGGTTTACTTGTGGGCACGGTTTATTTTTCATTGCTATTAATATATTTTTTTTCTAAAATTATTTTTCTACCCCTTGGTTGCTGGCATGTAAAAATGTAATTGGTTTTGTGTGTTGATTTTATAACCACTTGTTTAGTTCTCTTAATTTTTTTCTCTTAAATATATTTTATTTATTTTGCTATTCCGGTTGTCCCAATTTTCCCCTCTTTGTCCCCCTAATTCTGATTATTTGTCTTTAGATTCTCTTGGTTTTAGATAATCATCTGTAAAAAATTAGTTTTGTTTCTTCTTACAAATTCTTAACTCTTTTTATTTTTTCTTTGTTGATTAGAACAATAAAGTTTCTATTTAACCATTCCCCTTAAATACTGTGCATTCATAAAGCTTTGCTAATTTGAAAGATGAGATGTGTTTTTATTTTAGGTTGCATTTCTTTTGTAATTATTGGCAATATTTTTAATTCTGTGGCACATTTATTTCTGTAAGCTACCTCACTTCCTTTTTTTGTAAAAAGATGTGATAGCAATACAAATTTGTGTTTTTAATCTAGTTCCCAGCTTTTTTACTATTAAACCACTTGAAGGAATGTTTTGGGCACAGGTTTCAGTGGGTTAAAATAGCTCTAAAATATTAAACTTAGTAATACTGGTGTTCGCCTCTGGTAAAATTAGTTACCAGATTAGAGTGCCGTCCATACTGTTTAATATGATAAGTGGTGATCTAAAAAATGAAAACATTGCTATTTATAAAATTCACCAAAGACTTAGTAATACATCTGTTTCCCTAAAATACAAAGCAAACTTGGGGCAGGGACCTGGGCTTTACTTTGATCTTTGTAACTGCATCACTTGATTGCAGAGCTTGATACATTCCTCAAGCTCCTGAGATGTTTTAGGGCAGCTTTCATGGTTTCCTATCATGAATGTGAGTCACAGACCTGAAGCTCTTTCCTCCTCTTCTCCTTAAAATGTAGTGCACTCTGAGACCTTATTTGTATCTGGGAAATGGATTGAACTTAAAGGTCCTAGAACAAAAAGTGGTGACTCTGTGACTGTTTTAGAAGGATCATCTTACACAATGTAAAATTTGAAAAATGTGAAGTCTTGCAAGTTTTGGGGATGGGTAAGCCCCGTATGTCATTCAGCTGTAAAGCTCACGGAAGTGGTTCTCAGTGGGGTGTGGCATTGCCCCTGTAGGGACAGCTAGTGAACAGGTTGGGGTGGGGCAGGGGGGGTGGTTGATAGTGCCTAGAATACAGCTATGTCTTCGTGCATATGTACAGAGGTTTTATAACATCATTTTATTATACGTAATTTCTCATGAATTCAAGTACCATGTAAATGAATATTTCTGAGCTTAGCAAGAGTTTACTGATTAGGAAAATCATTTCGCTGCCAACATTGCCTCTTGTGGTGTTCAAGTTGCCTGTTGAACACACATGTAGCGCACAATCCGGGCGGTTGTGTGAGTATGTTCCACGTTCCGATTTAGCCTCTCTTCTAAAATACCAAATGTAAAGAACGGTGTTGATAACATGCTGTCGAAATTTTGAAATTTGCCTTTACAGCGTTTCCTACACGTGAATAGTAGTCAACATGTCTGTCTGCCAACATGTTTTTTATTTTCTTTATGCAGCAATTAAATAATTAAAATTAAGTCAATATTTATAAGGAAACAAGCTGATGAAGTTGGCAGAGATACAGCATTCTTCCTCCAGTTCTCCACTTTGACAGTCTGTAATTTGTCCTGACATGTTATCCCTACTCAGTTAAAGCAATATCCCTTTTTATCTTGAAACATACGGGTAAATCTTGTCTGTTATTACCTCCGACTCCAATTTTCATGACAGTGCTCATCTGTATATCTGCCCCTTCATTTTCTGCGTGTCTTATACAGAGTGACAGCCAATCTTATTCACACTTACTTGCTATAAGTAAGTAGGTACATGTTTCTGATGGGTTTGTTACCTTCTACTGTAGTAACTCCCAAGCTTTTGTCTATTGAAATCGGTATGTTTTCTCTTAATTCTGTTTTATACTATAGTTAGGACCACACACACACACACCCCAACCACGCTTGGAAGCTATATATACTTTAGATGACCTAACTTAATGGATTTTGTTTGGGATGGTAAAGTGGAGATATTACAAAATATTTATTACGAGAAGGGGCAGGAGTCTGGTGGTCTTGAGCATCTCATCCTCTCCCAGTCTTCTTCCTGCCTCTTGAGTTCTTCCCTGCCCACTAGTCTGTTGTACATGGATGGAAGCCAAGGCCACCTTTCTAAAGTACCAGGGGTCACTTCCTCAAGTGCTACCTGGTATTAACTTTTTGGCTTACATTTGTTCTGTGGGAGAAATAATCCAATAATTAATCAACAATGGAAGAATAAACTGTGTCACAGCTGTAACCCTACTTCTGCCCCCACCTTGTACTGTCTGACCAACGGGACACGTGGTAAGCAGGGCCTCGAGCCTACATTTCTTTGTACCTCCAACAGTAGCATAGTTCTTCACAGCTTGTGCGTAACTCCACAAGTGTTTGCCGATATTTTTAGTCTTGTTTTCTCCTGTTATGGTAGAAAGTTGGAGAAAGTTCCCCATGTTTCCTTACAACTCTCCCTGGTTGTTGAGTGCAACTGCTTTTGATTTTATTTTTTCTTAAAAAAAATTATTTTAAAGATTTATTTTATTTTTAGAGAGAGGGGAAGGGAAGGAGGCAGAAAGGGAGCGAAACATCAATGTATGGTTGCCTTTCACCTGCCTCCGGCCACGGACCTGGCTGGAGACCTGGCTTGCAACCTGGTTGTGTGCCCTGGCTGGGAATTGAACCAGCGACCTTTGGTTTCGCAGGCCGGTGCCTTTCCTCTGAGCCACCCACCAGCCAGGGCCTGAGTGCAGCTGTTTTTTAAATGAGTCTCCACAGTGAGTGTTATTTCGCATTTTTCCGTAGTGGGAGGCACATACCCTGTCCCTGGGCGGAGAGAGGTGCAGAATGGAGAGGCCTGGATACTGGTCCGATTGTAATTATAACACTAGAATAAGATGTGGCAAAAACATTTAATTTTTTTTATACCTTTTAAAAATTCAGTTGTGGTAAAGTCTTGGTTTTCAACTTTATATAAAAAAACTTTTGTCACCATTATATTGATGACTTTTGTTTTGATAGGTATTTTCTCTAAGGTGGAATTTGATTTCTTGTGTGAATTTTTGTTTTTGTTTCCTGCAAGGCGGTCAAGTGGCATTTTCTTCACCTGAGTTTTTAAACTCCCGATATTCAGTAATTAGCAAATCATAGCAGCCTAGGACGTAGCTCTGGTTTTGGTTGTTAGGGTGGGTTAAGATGACCCCCAGTGCTTGGGCACCCCCGTTGCCTGTGGACTGGCCCGTGGCCACTTGACCCACATGGATAGCAGGTGGGAGGACACCCCGGTTCCAGGCTTAGCCTTTGAGGGGAGTTCAGCTTCTACCTTGGCCTCCTGGATTGTTATGTATGTAGAAGCCCCACTACCCTGGGCCACCAGGTCTGAGGGGACATGGGCTGGCACTCCCATGGCTAGTTTCGCTGTGTCCAGCCTCCCATCCATCCCCACCAGGGCACCATGCGTGACCACCCAGCTGCCAGCTGAACACCACCCAGTGACTTAAGTCAACGCTGAGTGGAGCGCAAGAATCACCTGGCCAAGTTCTCCCATTTCCTGCTCTCAAAACCATGAGATATGGAAATGGTGGCTGTCATACACCGCCAGGCTTTGAGGTCACTTACTGCGCAGCCCCAGACACATGGAGCAGTTGGGGAGTCTCCGGGGTGCTGAGCTGGAGGGCCTCAGCTTTTCTTCCCCAAGGGCAATCGGCCTTTCTTCTTCCTGGAATGGTTTAGTCTCTTTTAAAGGCGATCTTTGCTTCCTTCCTACATAAATACTGTGTGTCCTGACTAAACAGATTATCTATTGATATTTTTACATGCAGTCGAACGCCTAGAAAGTAACTAAGGCATAATTGAAAGTCAGCTTTAGGTTTTGCTCGTGTTTAGCAAATATTAGCAGACCTCATCTCTTTCTAAATATAAACCGTCAGTTTATGTCATTGAGTATATTTGACCATTCTAAAAAGAGACATTCTCTCATTCTAACGTGGGAAGGTACTTATTTATTTATTTTTGTCTATGACGTAGTTTCCCAAACTTAGTCACTATTGGCAGCTTCATCCACCCTGAATGTAGTCAGTTCTTGGAAAAGTACTCAAAGACGCAATTTAAAGATTTTATCTATAGCTTGCTGATCGTGTGGGTTGAGGGAATGCAAGTTTTGGTCCGTTGTATTTTAATACCAATAGCATAAGGATATTGGGGGTTGACTAAATTTTACAATGCTTTGTACTTTTCTACATCTTTTATGTCTGTTTGCTTCTTAAAATGAATACATTACTTTTGTGTGTGTGGTGAAGACTTCTCTATAGTTACTTAGGTTTGCTTGGCAGGTGTAAAGTTAGGTCTAGTCTTATTCCCTGCATTTATTATCTAGATAATAGTGAGCCATATTGTTTTTTTTATTCCCAGGAAACACTCATTGAAACGAATGATGGATTTAATGATTTGAGAGTGTGATGTGTAAATAAATCATTAGAAAACACATCCTTTCCATTTTCCTGTAACATTTTCTTATGTCCCAATATGTAAATATTTTATTTTTATTCATACTAATATTTCTTGTTAACCAAGTTATCGCCTAAGACTGTTTATATAGACTTGAAGGATTTTTTTGTGTCTGCGGGTGTGGGTGTTCTAAGTACCTCCCAGACTTCCTGCAGGGATTTTTGCCCACCACCTACTTGGTTTCCCTGGAGGGGGAAAGAAGGTAATTAATGAAAGAGGCAAAAAAGCTTACCCAGAAGCCACTAACTAAAAACTCCTTACATGTTTATTGAAGATAAAACCCATCCACTCCAATCCCAGCATCCAAGGGCACTTCAAGTCAGGTAGCAGCGATGCATTGTTCTGTCTTATAACGTGTAACATTTTCTTCCCTTGGGAGAAAGTCTCAAAAGATTTTCTCAAAAGATAAGTATCCCGGGACAGGACCTGTTTTGTTCTGTGTCTAGGTTTAGTGGAAGTTTACGGTAGGTAATTGCTTCCGCTGTGCTCCCTGCAGTTGATTGCTTATCTTGTGCTTCTCTTGGTGTCACCTAGTAGTGCAGTGGCCTCTAAGTCAAGCCTGGCCGAGCAGGGCGCCCGCGCTGGGAGGCAGCATGAGAGTCAGAGACCTGCCCAGAGGTAAGAGGGGACATCGATGTGGAAGATTTTGTGAGCGCAGGCTTGGCTTCCTGGTTGGAGAGGTGCTCTGCCTAAAGGCCGACGGATGGGTGGGCTGGTCACTGTTCCAGCAAGGCGGACCGAGGCAGTGCTGACGTCGCAGCCCAGCTGCCCTGTCGCACCCCAGCATTGTGGCGTGTGTTACCCCAAGTGTATGGGGGGAGATAACGAAGTGATTCGAGGGATCACCGGGTCTAATTCTTCGTTGTAGCCGAGGAAACTGGCCAGGGTGAATGACCTGCCCGGTGTAAGTCAGCAGCAAATGTGTGGCAGCCCTGGGCAAAGAACCTAGGTCCTGCGGCAACCTGCGGGACGTAACGGGGGACACACAGGTGTGACATGAGGGGAAGATGAGGAGAACGTGCGGTTCAGGGCAGGGGTGTGTGTGGCAGTGCAGGTAGAGACCACAGAACTGGAGTTCGGTTTGAATGGCATCTACTACTTACAAGCTATGACATATTTAGGGAAGAGGTGTGATTATTCTGGTTCTAAGTTCCTTTGTCTTACAGGTGTTGTAAGAAGTAAATAAGATAGTATGAGGTGTCTGGCGCAGTGCATGGGGCGTAGGAAGTGTCCCGTCATGGCAGCTATTATAGTTCATGGGGGAGGGGGAGGCGAGGAGAGAAAAGTGAGCACTGTGATGGGGGGAGGGGGAGGGGTCTTCAAAGTGGGGAAAATACACGTATGAATGAAGAGGTTTCTTATGAGAAATTGGCTATCGCGACTAGAGGCTGAGAACCCACCCCACACCCCCACACACCTGCTGCCTGCCGGGATTCCGGTCTGAATCTAGAGGCCTGAGAACCCTGGGCGATGGTGTGAATCCCAGTCCCAGGGTAGGAGGAGACCCGTTGCAGCTCCCGCAGGCAGATGAGAAGCAGCAAGTGGGGAACCCTTCCTTCCTCCGCCTTTTTCTGTGTAGGCCTCAGTGGATCAGGTGATGCCTGCCCACCCGTCCTGGGGAGGGCTGTGTCTCAGTACTTCCTTGTGTCCACCAGTTCAGATGCTAACCCCATCTGGAAACGCCCTCGGAGACCACCCAGGAGCCATGGTTGACCTGACCGCCCCTGGGCCCAGGCAACCTGAAGTTAACCATCACGAGAAGTCTCGACGTTGAAGGGAGAGTCTTTTCAGAGCACACCTTTAAAACCTCACATTTGATCCTCTCACCGCTGAAAAATCACCCCTGCTCCTCATCACATATCTGTACGGTCAAGCCTACCCCAATGTACTTTCCAGCTTTCCTTCTTGTGTTTTAGTCATGCTGCTGAAACGTGGTATGCATTTTCATTGCTTTTCTTAAGTAGTTGTTGTCCCTTCACCCTGGCCCACCCTCCCCACCAGTCATCCTGTAAGACTTCATTCACATTCCATGCCCTGGACCCCGGTCTCCTCATCTCCTACCTTCCTTTATGGTGAGTCATTACTTCCGCTGTGTTTCCATGGGACCCTGTACACAGTATTACGGCAATTACTAACCTGTCCCGATGAGATGTTTATGTGTCTGACTCATTAAATAATCATTACATTCCCTGAGGTCAAAGACCACGTCTTAGTCATCTTTGTATCCATAGCAGAAGATGGGTGCCAGACACAGCAGATACTCATTAGGTGCTTGCATGAATGAATGAGTGTATGAATGAACGACAACATAAATGACCGTAATTAGAGGTCATCCTCACTTGGTAGAACAGCACGAGCAAAAGCAAGGATGCAAAATTAGCATTCTTTTTTGTTTTTTTTTTTTATTGTTGTTGTATTACAATCCATCCCCTTTTCATTCTTTTGATGGGAAGAATGAGAGTAAAAATTGGAAAGGAGGGTTTGCGTTGGGAAGTGGCTTGTGGAAAAGAGAAGATCTGAGCGCTGCATCGGAAGGCTGGAGTGAAGCAGAAGCATTGAGAGGTCTTACAGAAGGGAACCACTTTAGGGTTTTGTCTGGGGAGTGGTTACATAGCAGAGTTAGAGGAAAATCCATCCAGGGGTGGGATGGTTTGGAATGAGAACACGTTTGGATCCTGGAATACTATTTAGATGATTGCAGCAATCCAGATGTGAGTTAATGAGGGCTGAGAAAGGCAGGAGGAGAGACTTTTTAAAACAAACCTCAAAACTCTGGCACACTAGTTCACTCTTAGGTTTCTCACATTTTGGTTTGCCAAGGTGCTGTTTTTTTCTTTTCCTCTCCTTTTCAAAAGTAAAGTCCTTTCTATTTAAGTCTTTGGCATTAGTATGTCAAGACTCCACCTAAATCTGAAACTCAAATTTTTCAGAGGAGCAAAAGTTCTTTCTGGAATAACTCTTGTCTTTGGGGTTTAGACAAATTATTTATTTCAAGGATTTTTTAAAAATTCATTATTTTTAGAGAGGAGGGCAGGAAGGGAGGAAGAAAGGGAGAGAAACATCGATGTTTGGTTGCCTTTCACCTGCCTCCTGCTACAGACCTGGCTGGAGACCTGGCTTGCAACCTGGTTATGTGCCCTGGCTGGGAATCGAACCAATGACCTTTGGGTTTGCAGGCTGGTTCACACCTTATCCACTGTGCCATCAGCCAGGGCCTAAATAAATTTTTTTTTAATTATATTTATTTCGGTCTAGGCTCTTCTCTGCAGGGCTGTGGGCCCAGAAGGAAGCTTGGGAAATAATTTGTCAGTTCTCTTGTCATTTACAAGATGTTCATATAGTCTCCTAATTATAGCATGACTTCCTGACTTTTTTTTTTTCAAGATTTTATTTATTATTTTTAGAGAGAGGGGAAGAGAGAGAGGCAGAGAGGGAGAGAGATGTCAGTGTATGGTTGCTTTTCGCCTGCCTCCAGCTAAGGACCTCGCTGGAGACCTGGCTTGCAACCTGGTTATGTGCCCTGGCTGGGAATCGAACCAGGTACCTTTTGGTTCGTAGGCTGGCACCTTGTCCACCGTGCCACCAGCCAGGGCCTTGCTTCCTGACATTTTATCATAGTTGTTGACAGTGACAGTTGGAAAACAGTGCCTACGTCTTTCTTTCTTTCCTTCTTTCTTATTGAAAGTGTCTGTATCTTTTAAGTTGTATTTACATCTTTTAAGTCTTATGTTTCCTTGCAATATTTCTGTTAGTTCTTTTTAAAATTTTTTATGAGTTATGAAAAATGGCAACCAGAATTCTAACCAAAAGTCAGTTTTGATCTGTAAACTTGTCCATTGAAAAAGAAATTATCTAACTGATAAACTTCTATCTCTCAACGTCATTTACTGGAGGCAAATGCACACAGGCCTTGAAAGAAGGGAAGAAAAGCTAAGATGAGGCCTGCTGTGCCCCAGCCCGGAAGCTACGTGCCTCACAGACATTGTATTGAATTGCTCACAACACTTGGGGAAGTAAATCTTGGGTCATTTGGTATATTAAGGAAATGAAGGTTAAATTGGGTTACGGGGCATAATTTGGAAGTAGTGGAGAAGGAAGACCCATCTTTTAAATAGGCCCGGCTGGCCTTGAACATTGGCAAACTTTCTTAGTAATAGTGCCCTTTATCCAATGAAATCAAACTCCTGACAACAAAAAATGGATGAGGAAAGTGTTGTTATATACATTTATTTAGATTAGTGCACTAAATTTCATGTTGAGGGTTATGTTTCAACCTTTAGTCTGTTCCATGTTATGATTTATTCCTATACATATTTTGTTTGCAAGGTAGGCAATCAAAGTCACATGGGTAATTCATTCTTTTTTTTTGTTTGTTTGTTTTGCTGCATCAGTATTATTGTTTTTCTTGTTAGAAAGTTTGAAAGTTACAATGTGGATCTTTAAAGTAGTAGCTTCTTCAACAGCATGCCTCACAGTGTTAGGGCAATATCTTAGGCCCCTCAGAAAGCTTGATGGACAGGGGAGCAAAAAAGGGATGGATGTAATACAACAACAATAAAATTAAAAGAAAAAAAAAAAAGAAAGCTTGATGGAGAAATAGTAAGAAACTTTGTTTTCAAGTTGAATTACAAGTAGTATCCAGTTTCATTCACATTAATTATCAGTGAAGTTCATTTGGGGGAGCAGACAGGAATTTAGTGAATGCCTCCACATCTAGTGTTATTATTCATTGTTGGGTAGAAAGTGGTTTTTTGAATATACCTTCTAGCATTATAAGATGTTCATGGTTACTTCAAAAAGTCGAAAGCTATCAGCTTTTTACTCAAGGTCTCTGGATAGTCAACTGTATTTTGTTTTACATGTTGAGTCTAAACGAAGACTTACCTGCAGTCCTTCATGTTGTAAGGTTGGTATTTGGTCAGCAGGATGGGTAAGTTCTTTAATGGGGACATGTTTTATTTCAGGGATAGTTAGTTCACAGAATTTTTTGGCCAACAAGGAATTTTTACAAATCTCATTAGCAATATCCAAGCCAGCATGTTGCCCCAGAGCAAATAACAAACTTAAGTATGAAAAAATGTTGAGATGGTTCCCTGTGGGCTCAGGCACCCTGAAACAAGCGTTTCTAAGGTGGCTGGTGGAACTGACAGCTCTGATGGCATCGCCCATGGCTGTTTGGAGGAGGCTGGCATCTGATACTCATGAATGACCACTTGGCCGTGGCCCAGCATTTGCTTTTCTGGGGGCCATGCTCCTCCCGAGGTGACTTCTGTCCCTGCTCCAAGCAGTACAGTGTAAGGACTCGTAATTCTTCCTTATATGTTTTTCTGCAGAAACATATTACAAAACCAAGCCAGATAGAGACACACCTGTCTCATAAAATTCAGTTGTTTAGGCCAGTTTCAGCCATGGAGTATCATATGCACAGGATGCTCTTGCTTGGAATCTTCCGTGGGTGGTGGTCTAAGATAATGCTATTGATTTTATTTCCATGATAGCATGGTCATCCGTCAGACTTGCTGCTGAATTGTTCTCCTCCTTTTCTCTCCTTCTCCTGCACCCCCTTCTTTTTTTGGATAATGTTTGCTTCTTGCATAGCTCATTCTGTGATAATAATAATGCACTTTGGATGGTAAAGTACTTAAGTTCTTGTTGTCAGGTTATGACTATAAAAGGCAGTGAGATTTTCAAAAAAGACAGTAAGAACCTGAAACTTTGTCTGTTCTGAAGTGTTATAAAACAAAGGGCTTACTTTTTTACTTCATTTGAATAGAAATCATGGAGAAAACTCAGAATAGGCTCATGATTTCTGTGGGATTTTGTGGGCCTTCAGCCCAGGCGCCTGTATCCCAAGGCCACTGTCACTCAGCCTTGTCTCCCGAACGGGGCTGGCCCTACCACCCATTTCGAAAGGGTGAAATGAAGGCAGCCTGGTAACAGGTTTGCAACAGCACCCGACGCACAGTGAGGACTCGGTATGAGCCCTTCTTATCGTCATCCCAGGCAGAGTGTCCGTGTTAACCTGACATCACAGTTCTTGGACAGAGTCGCATTTATGTTTCAGTATTTCATTGTCGTTGACTTTTTCTCCCTCCTCACCTTCAAGTAAAGGCCTCATCTGCCCTTTCCTCCCCATCAGTCCTGAGGGGTGGGGGTGCAGCTGGGACTCTGGGGACGTCATCTCAGAACTGAGGGAGCCTGCGGTGTGCTGATTGGTTTCTGCTCCAGCCTCGGGGGACCCCAGCACAGAACCCATGAGGAAGAAGTCTCAGACTTTCCACGGAAGGCGAAGACTGAAGACTGAAGGCTGCACTTCCTTGGCTGGGCGGCCGCACCTGAGACATGGAGCCTGGATGAGGGCAGAGTGGAGTCAGGAGTGGGGGCTGGCAGGGCAGAGCTGCCCACCGGCGGTGGGAACAGGCCCCAGGGGAGCCTCCCAGCCGCGCTCTCTTACCTTTGAGCGGTTGGCACTAAATAAACGCCCCTCTTCACTGCGTCCCACATCGGGGATTCCTGTTGGCATTTGAATTGGTGCCAGCGACCTTCAGTTGACATGGCAGGGTGTCCAGGGTGGGGTCCTGGAATGAGAACCTGATTTCCTGACACCATCCTGAAGCCAAGGCCGGTGGCACCTGAGCAAGCCCTGAGCTGGAGTTTTCTCCTGGCGGCCCCTGGCAAAGCTGTGTGGTGTAGGTAATTGAACTTGAGACTGAATGAATCTTTATGCCACACTGTTGTTAGGTATTATTATTATTATTATCATCATCCCTAAAGTCAAATGTCACTTGCAAAGTCAGACAGCCTGGGAATGGGAAGGCCTGGGGTGAAGCCCGTTACCTAAGGCTGGTGTGTAAGCTCCCGCTGGGTAAGCTTGTTTTCAGCCCCACCCAAACCCTCCCTAGTCACAGATGCAGAGGCAGGAGGGAGCGTGTGGAAGGACAGTGTTAGAAGCCTTCCGTCCTGGGTAGAGGCGCAGAGCGAGGATGAGCATCTAGAGTGTGACACTCTCCAGGGCAGACGGCACAGCTGTCTTCCCTCAGGGAATGCCGCCGGATTCAGGATTGCAGCCTGGAGGGCAGAGTGAGGACAGGAAGTGATGGACTCCCCGTCTCCTGCGGCTGGTTGCTTCCGATGGCCTGAGCATCTGTGCTGGGGTCACGCCCAAGCGTCAAGAGCTGTACCCCAGCAAGGCCCACCACCCAGTTTGCCTTGGGTCCTGTTACCTGCTAGAACAGGCCATGACTGAAGCTTCTTAGGATGTGGGAAGTGATGGTAAATTCAATACTGTGGCCAACAGAAAATGCACCCAGACAAATGGATAACTCTCTGCATACTAATAACCAAGATGGATTTAATCCTTCAAATACACAATTGTGCCAGACAACCAACATCTTTAAAAGAGCACGTGCTCAGATCCACTGGCAGGCTCAACTTACTGGTGATCCGATGCAAGCACACCGCACACAGGCGCGGAGAGGACCAGGTTTTCACGCGTTTTGCCATGCGAAACACAAGTGTGCCTTTTAAAGGCTGGTTTCCACGTAGCTTCCGCAGGCAATTTTTAGCAGCCCCAGGAAAACTGTCTTTAATAAGGGTGATACTAATAGATGACAAATAATTAAGGCTTTATAAGAATCGAATGTATTTTTGATCTTTTGCCTGTTTTATTGTTATCATATCATAGGATTTCTGTGACACTTGGACTTTGGTTAACAAATTTGAATTCAAGAATGTGCATTTAAGAAGGTTAAACAGGGAAAGCTTTTCTAAGAATCTCCTAATTCTTCCTTCTCAAAGCTGCTTTTACTCCTAGATGTCCCTAAACTACTTTCTCAGAAATTTACCTCCTGGGCTGCTTCATTGTTTTGTTTTATTTTGTTTTGTTTTCTGGAAATACTGAGCTTGCTATTTGTTGCCTACAAGGGAACAAATAAACTGCATCAAGAGTTTATTAAGCTAAACTGTAATTGATACGTGGCATAAGGCAAATTCTGCTTTATTTTTCATTAAAAGGGTTCTGTCTTAAAAGAAAGATGTTTTATGCCGGCCTGCGAACCCAAAGGTCGCAGGTTCGATTCCCCAGCCAGGGCACATAACAAGGTTGCAAACCAGGTCTCCAGTCAGATCTGCAGCTGGCGTCAGGTGAAAGGCAACCATACATTGATGTCTCTCTCCCTCTCTGCCTCTCTCCCTTCCCCTCTTTCTAGAAATAATGAAATAAAATCTTTAAAAAAAAAGAAAGAAAAAGAAAAGAAAGCTGTTTTAGTGCTATGTTTCTTGTTAGGATTTTTAAAAATATTTTAAATATTTAGGGTTTTCACCTGTGATGAGAGAGGCACCCAAATGCATAGAGATGAGCGGTAGATTAACCACGTTGCCAGGAGGTGAGGTGGGGAGAAGAATGGGGAATGACTGCTATGGGTTTGGGGCTTCTTTTTGGGGTGATAAATTGTTTTGGAATTGGTGATGATAGCACAGCCTTGTAAATGTGCTAAAACCCACTGAGTCATATCCTAAAAATGGGTGAATTTTATAGTATCTGAATTACGTATCAGTAAAAAGAAGACTAGTGTTCTTAAGAGAGAGAGCTCATCAGATCTATTCTCCTTGGCACATTAATCATCTAAATCTCTTGGCCTTGAGTACCGTTTTAAAATTTATACAATAAATACTGAATTCAGCTGCCGGGTCCGGGAATAGAGAAATTAAAGACAGAGAGGTGCCATGTGGGCCGAGTGGCACGGGCAAGGACACCGAGTCCAACAAGACAGTGACCCAGTTGAGTTTTCAGTAGTTGAGGGTGGCACCGTGCCTGGCACAGAGTAGAGGCGTCATCAGTAATTCCTCAGAGACCAGTTGAGTGCATGGAGGGGTGGACAGACGCGAGGGACCGCAGGGTGCGTGTCGAATTAGGTAAGACATAGACTTGGCCATGACCATCTATGCCACATGGTCAGGAACTTTTCTGAAGCCCATAGTGCTTTGGGAAATGGTCGGAAGATCTGGGCAAGGGGATGAAATGACCACATTTGTGTTTTATAAAACTCGGGTGATTTTATTGCCTAATAAGTCATCCTTTCGTAGCTTTTCCATGAGGCAAATGCAGAGTCGTGCAGTTCGATCCATGATACAGTAGTTATGTTCGCAAGTCATTTAATCTCTGGGCCCATTTCCTGACCTGTCAATGAGGCCGCTAGACTTGGGAACTCCTCTGTCCCTTCCACCTTAGAACATCCTTGGTTTTAAGGGACAGGGATCTGTGCCTTTGTTGGGGCTTCAGAGCAGAGCCTCTCCTGTTGGGCTTTCTCAGCATCACCCTGGCCTGCTGTTGAGTGTAAATGACTGAAATGCTTTGTGGATGCTCAGGCGTTCCAGGGGTACTTTCCAGCTTTGGGGGTGATAGTGACATCTGTGGGTCTTTCTTTGTTGTCTGGGTCTTGGTCTCAGGTGTATAACACCATTTGTATTTATTTTGATACTATGATCTCTGGGGTAGTGAGGTAAAAGCTCTGTTAGATTTTTTTTTTCTAAAAATGTTTTTAAAAGATTTTATTTATTATTTACAGACAGAGGGGAAGGGAGAGAGGTAAAGAGGGAGAGAAACATCAGTGTATCGTTGCCTTTTACCTGCCTCCAGCTATGGACCTGGCTGGAGACCTGGCTTGCAACCTGGTTATGTGCCCTGGCTGGGAATCAAATCTATTAGATTTTTATAAGTGGAATAAATGCTTTATCTAATTAGTAATTAGGGAACCCTTACTCTTTGGAGGTGGGTTAGGGTTCAGGAGTTTAATGATTGTTACAGATATTCATATTACATTTTAAAATTTGGGGCTTAAGGGGGAACTATACTTTTTAATCTAGAGAATTTGGAATGATTATTATTATTTAGGAATTAGGACCTTTTTTCCCATACTTGAATTTAGTAGGGTCTTTCTGATTGTAATGTCATCCGTGGCAGATTTCTCCTGTTAATATGTAAAGAATTGTATGTAAAGAATTGCCGGACAGGTGGAAGAGTAACTGGGGGGTGGAGGGGGGTCAAAGGAAGAGAAGCTGTCCTACATACATACGGTGGCAGGTTGGATGGTGAGGATGTGGGCCTGTGTGCATTCCCCGCGGTGGTCTGCAAGTTTGTGTGGGAGACATTTGTTCTCACTTCCTGTCCCATCACACCCTGCCACCTGCTGTGTCGCTATACAAAGTAACAGTACTTTTTGAGATCACTGCTTAGGAAATCGTGTTAGATATGCCAGGAAGCCCATGTTTTTGTTGTTGTTCCACAAAAGGCTGATCCAGGAAATGTCTCTCAAGGCTCAAAATTGGAAAGTTGATGTGTGTGCCTACATACATGTTGTCACGTTAGGAAATTGGTGATGGATGGCGGAAGAGACATCAGGAGTAACTTGGACTTGGGTGGGTATTGTTTTGTCTACATGTGGGTGGAGGAACATGCTTTACGTTGTGTTCTGTAGCTATTTCCCTGTGGGGTTTCTGACTTAAAAGTTGAAACTAGATCCTTTTACGGCTATAATTTAAAATAATAACAGGGATGGCACAGTCCTTATTTTTTCTAGACGCTCAGAAGACAGAGGCTACAACTGTGTTGCTTGCTGTTTTGGTAAGTCGTAGACTCCATATGGTCCACTTTCCCTGTTCCCAGGTTTGGTATTTGCAAAACTGCCCACTCACTACTTTATAACTCAAAATCAATATTCACATCACTTGTGCAGTTATTTGGGGACATAGGCAGAGTGGTGGAAAATGAGTCCCCTGATATGCACATTCTTAGCTGAAGTTGCAGGTGACTCTCCTTTTTCAGGTCCCTTACTGAGAATGTGTCCTTTCCGTGGTCTATTTTAGTGTCACATTTTGCACATTTTGTGCTTTTTGTTGACTTTGCTACCTAAAATGGCTCTCAGTGCCTAGTGTCCCTAAGCACAAGGCTTTGATGTGAGAGAAAACGCATGTTTTAGATTAGCTTTGTTCAGGTATGAGTTTATAGCAATGTTGGACCACAAGTTCAGTGTTAATAATATATTAAATGAAGTGCTTCCCATAGGAGTAATGCCTCAGTATTTGTTAATTCAGTGTTTGTAGCAACTTTATAGAACACAACTACCAAGAATAATGAGAATTGGTTCTCTTTAGAGTAAAAGCGTATTGTTCTTGCTCATGGTTCAGATGTCTGAATGAACATGGGGTATTTTTATGCTTTTAAAAAGATTTTTTAAAAAGTCTCTTGAGAATTAAGGGAACTGTTTAATTTGGAGCTAAGAACAAGTAATAACACGCAGGTAAAGTTTGACTTTCTGAGCTCTGTTATTGGAGGGACGATCTGTGGTCATGTGACCATGGTGAGCTTCTGGGTGTAGATAAAACCTTGCTACAACACATTCCAGAGACTTACGTATGAAGCCTTGGGACAGTTAATTCAAGCGGTCCTTGCAACTCTGTGCCTATCTTGGGCTCCAGAAGTCCTGGCTTACTGTGTTACCTCTCTGCTTCAACCGTGGTCCTGAGTTGAAATGCAGGGAACCTCTCTGTCCACTGATTTTCAAACACTGTGTTCCTTTCACAAGGACCCTGGGGTAAGCCCAGCTTGGACATGATGTATCTTTTTCACGTGTTACCAGAGAGGAGCTACCTTTGCCTCTGATAATGCTCAGCTAGTTTGTTTTTAGCACTTTTTCAGAAGGGCAAAAATATCTCAAAGTGCCAACAAAACAGGTAAGAATGTATGGGTATGAACTAAGAAAGGCAGGAACTGCAGAGGTAAGCCTCGAGCGCATTTTTCAGTCTGAAAGAACTAGCTATATGATAAAGGTTTGGCAGTCTCGCGAGGGAAAGGGAGATGGCCGAAGTTTAGGACGGTCAAAAGCAGGCAGTCTGATAACCCTCCCAAACTTTGCGGCTAGTTCCCTAAAAGACTTTCATCTTCTGGGTAAAGGGAAACAGAAATAGACCATTTCATGAAAACACTGAGAGCCAGCTTTGAATCGCCTGGGTAATCCAAAGGCACTCAAGCCTTGAACTTGGGTTATGGTTCAGTCAGTTCGGTACCACTCCCCGCTGTCTGGCATAAGCAATTGAATGTTCTTTGGTAGGAAGATACTAGGACTCAAAATATTCATATGTATGTATACATATACACACATACATATACCTGTGTATATGTATGTATTATTAAGTACAATGTCTAATACATAATCAAAGATAACCTGGCAGATAAGAAAACAGGATCTAGCAAAATAAATAAACCCAGCAAAATAATATTTAAGAGAAGCAGACACATAGATTTCCAATACTGAAATGATTAAACACAATCTATAAAATATCTTAGATTTTATGCTCAGATATAGGACAAATTTGCAGCTTTCTTCTGGGCATGGGAAACAACCAAAAAGTGCCATAGATTAGAAAGCAACCACATAATTTTAGAACGGAACAAATGCACTGCAGGATTTAATTTGCTGGATGTTTTACATGTTTCACAAGTGATAACGGCCTGTCATTTTTCTTATTCATCCTGCCGCTATATGAGTTAGTATCAAAGTTGCACTAGTGTTCTAAGGTGAGTTGAGACGTAGTCTTTACTTTTCTATTTTTGGGAAATATCCTAAAGGAAATTTGATTAAATTAATTATGAAATTGTTTAAATCAGGTTTATTATCTCCAGAGAGAAAGGAAGGGAAAGAGACAGAGAGAGAGAGAGACATCAGTGTATGGTTGCCTTTCACCTGCCTCCAGCTACAGACCTGGCTGGAGACCTGGCTTAAAACCTGGTCATGTGCCCTGACTGGGAATCGAACCAGTGACCCCTGGGTTCGCAGGCCACATTGAGTGTGGCCTACAGCATTCCTTCAGTCTTCTCAGGGTCCTGGTTTAGAGCTGCAACTGTCAGGCTGTGAAAGACTCCAGTCCATTAGGACCTTGAGAAGGGAGGTCATTTTCTTTGTGGACATGATTGTGTAATAGTCTGAGTCTGCGTTTTGTTGATGAAGAGGAGGCCGAGTACTTACCTAAGGAAGAGCTGAGCATTTAACATCTTCCCTGTCTCCTCCATTACGGAGGATTTGGACACTTTATGGGTTAGAAAATGTTATCCTTCACATTCTGATCTCATTTTATATTTTAATTCACAACCATATTAGAGTGCATAAGAAAAAAGTCTTGGAAATTATCTATTTAGTGCTGCAAGCACAAAAGATCTATCTAACTTTACTTAAATATCAGGTAGCTGAATAGAAGTAATAAAAACCTCTTCGTTTATCCACCTTTGGATATATAGATTGTACTTTATCTCATTTAGTTTTTTAAAAAATTATTTCCTTTGAACTTCAAACAGCATCAGTCCCACTTGAGTCTAAAGAACTTTACTGGAACAAGGCTTGCCTACTGCTTACATTTTCCTGTCTCATGGAAAATATTTTCCAAAACAGGTTGTTAAAATTACAAATACATTTGAGCAAGAGCGAAGAGAATTTGAAATTCAGATGTGAATTCTCAGATTATCTCTAAGTCCCTACCCAGTGTCTGAATCCCTTTATAGGTGTGTGTTCTAAGGGGCTGTCTGCCCTCATGGTCTCTAAACATTTTGGATCCAGCACACCAGTAGTAAAATATTTCTTGGCATAGACCCATAATATATGTGTATCATTCATAAATAAATTGATATACACATTACATGGCAAGTTCAGGATAAGACAAAGCAAATTACAGAGTTTCTCATGTTTTTTCCCCAGCACTTCCCAGAGGACCATCTTGTTGGTTCATTGTGGACAGTAACAGTATGGCCTCCCCACATCCTTCCCCAGAGGGAGGGAATTTATAGCTTCTGGAGTTAGCCTGTTCTAGGCACGGCAGTAATTTGTATAGTACAGTGATTGGAATGAGTAGCTACAAGTATTTGGTAGAGAGAACCTCCCGATCCTCGGAGAGTTTAAAACTATATTGCCTTTAAAGCCAGTCCTCAAATCCTGAGATGTTTGGCTTCTCCCGGCCGCCCCCTGTGGGAGAGGCAAGGGAAGACACAGTACAGGGACAGTTTCTTAATCTTTTGGCCCACCAGTGCGAAGGAAATCCGTGGATTGAACATCGTGTTGTCTGGCCAACTTCTATAAATGTTTCTGCAGCTGTCATAAGCAATGCATCACAAAACCTCATTCTGTCGTTTTACCAGATCTTATAGCTGTTATCACGAGAGCTGTCTTTCCTTGTCCAGTCCTTTCCCAGCAGGGAGTCTATAAATAGGCCTTCGCTGTGGTAAGGATGGAGGTGAAGACTCCATTCACCGGGTGCAAGGCTGTGTGCTTTGCAAGGTTTTGTGATTGGCGGGCACACTCCCCGTTACTGCCTTCAGCTCCCTTTCGTCCGCCTTTATCCCTGAGTAAGGAGGAAGGACACCTTGTCCAACTGAGCTTTGTCACTTTTATTTCTTAGTAGTAAGGGGCAGAAGAGTGCTGTCATGGGATGTTGGAGGAGAAATTAGACACATGAGAGAAAACACCTCAGGAGTTATATTTTACCCCACTGGCATGTCTGTGACTGCATTTGTCAGTTACCATGCTTTGTCCACCCAACTAGGGGAGCAGGGGGCCCAACCAGGGGTTGGGGTGGGAAGGCGGCAGGGGTGGCTGGTGACCCCCTTCCCCTCCTCTCTTGATCTATGATGGCTGAGCGTCTACCTCCACACGTCAGCCCATCCATGGCAGACTTCTAGGATGAGACAGCGTACCTGGGCCACACTCCATCTATACCACATCAGGGAAGGGTCCATCTCTGCTCGTGTTCATTTTCCACCATCTCAGTTGTCAGCCGATTGTGTGGATGTACACTAATTAATGTTGTAAGTTTGATCCCTGGTTATTACAGCTTTGATACACATTTTCACAGGAAATCATCGGCATTCACAACATTTGTGTATTGCAAGAAGTTACAAAACTTTTCTCATGGCGACCCCAATGGTTTCTCCCCAATGTCTGTTGTAAATACTTAAACACAGAAAAATATTTTAACTTCATACCTAAGGAGTTAACAAAGGGCCTGTTGATTTTAGTTGTTACCTAGTGACTTTTTCACTAGAGCCTCTTGAAGTAGCCTGAGAGGCCAAACCTGTGCTTTTCATGGGTTCATTTTGGTAACTGGTCTAACTGAAGCACTTTGGAGGACATTGTGGGTTGCTTTTCCCCTAATTTAGAGAGAACAGAAGACAGGCTCTAACGATGGAAACAGGCTTCAACCCAAATTGTCCCTTCCTGTCCCTCCACCCTTCTCTCTGTCTCTTATCACTATCTCTCTCTTTTTTTTCTTTTCTTTTTTGAAAAGTTGCTGAAAGTTTGGGGGAAGTGGAAATGCCTTTGAAGTATCTGGCAGAATAATTCTGTAGCATTTTTCTTTTTACGTAGTGATCCCAGAGATAATCCTGTTGGGTGGCTTTGAACCTGGGAGACTGGTGGTTCTGTGTAGGGCTGACTACAGGCAAAACTGCCTTTTCCTACGGTTGGCTTTCTATTCTGTCAGCTCTGCTCATAGGACTGGTGCTTGTGCGGACTAGCTCTGACCAGTTTTCTCTCTCTTCCCTTTGCAGGTTACTTGTTTGACACCATAAAATTCTCTCTTAGACTCAGCTCTGGTGTTATTTTGTTTGTTACCTTTAAAAGTTCTCTTGCTTTTTGTGTGTTTGCTTATGTGCTTTCATGTACATTTTTCTTGACATTTGTCAGTACATATTAAAATTATGAAAGCTGCTGGTTCAGAAAGATTGTTCTTAACAGGAACTTGATCACATTTTCTCCACTAGTTATGGATCCTATAAATTTTTGCACCGGGAGATAAGGTATTAAGTGGAAAACTATGTATCACATTGGAATGTTAATTGTGTTTTTAAATGCTCTTTAGTCCAAAAGCTCCAGTAATGAGATAAGATCCTCAAATTCTCAAATCTGGAGTCAGGATGAGAAAACTAAACCTTTAATAGATGGAGTCATTTTAGCTCATTTTTATGTTACCGTTAAAGGCAACATTGTGAGATTAAGTAGATCATGACATGTAATTAATGTAAGAAAAACTGTAATAGCTGATGCTTTAGTGACATGGAAGGGATATTGAAAAAGCAGAAATGCAGAGTAAACATTTTAATCTGTGCCCCATTCTCTGAGAGAGAAAGTGCTCTAACTTTTTGGACAGCTGGTCTGATTGCCTCTACAGAGAACCGCCTTTAGACAAGAGAAGGGCAGTTTGCCATCACTTGATAGAACTGTGGCCTAAGAATGTTCAACTCCCGTTTGCCCTGGTTCTTGGCTCACCAAACAGCTCTGTGATTGGGTCTTCTGGAAGGTCGCGTTCTGTGCAAGATACCTACTCCTGTGGTTTTGACCAAATAGCTTTCATCAGAAGTGATCATGTGGTGTTTTATGGTATGTGAATCCCTTTGGCTGACCTTGTTTAGCAAAAGTCAGTTCCCCAGAGTGTAATCAGCATTTGATGGGATGATAAATACTGCATTTCTGTGTTTGAAAAATTGATGAACAGATGATTTTGCTTGAAAAACTAACCAGTGTCACCAATCTTTAGAAAAGATTCCATGGAGTTCTACTAAGTACACAGAGATGCAAATATGTTTTTTGTTTTTTTTTTTTTTTAAGATTTTATTCATTATTTTCAGAGAGAAGGGCAGGGAGGGAGGAAGAAAGGGAGAGTATCATCAACGTATGGTTGCCTTTCACCTGCCTGCAGCCATGGATCTGGCTGGAGACCTGGCTGGAGACCTGGTTATGTGCCCTGGCTGGAAATCGAACCAGAGACCTTTGGGTTTGCAGGCTGGTGCCAGTCCTCTGAGCCACACCAGCCAGGGCAAGATGTAAATATTTTTATTACTATAGTAATAAAATCTTATAATGAAGGGATATCTTACTAACGATGACATTGACCTGCCTTTAAAGTTGGTTTTTCTCTTTAAAGTGGGAATAAAGTGGGAGGGGGTTGAAGAGTCCCAAGCAGGGCATCTGTGCACCTGGGAGACTTATACCTACTGTGTGGGAACATGTGGGAATCGTACCTGGACAAGTGGCTGGCCCGCCACCCACATGCTACCAGACTTGTGTTGATGTACTCAAGGGCTGAAACTGGCGTGGGTGCCGCCATGTTCATATTGAAGAGTTCGCTTGCAGAATCCCCTTTGGGCTCCCATCTTCTTTCTTTTGAGAAATAGCATGAAATTTACCGTATGTGTTAAAGCAACTGCGAATATTAAGCTATATCTCATTTTCCCTTTTAGAAGATGTTTTAAAACAGATTTTTGCCAACTTGAAGATGTAGAAATTTTAGGGAGATAGGCAAAATAATCAGATGGGTTAATTTCTTTGCCTCTTAAAAAACGAACTAAAAACCTTCTATCCTGTGCTCTTTGAAAACTTCCAAAACTTATATTATTTGAGCTAATTTGATTTCCCCATAGTAACTTATGCTCTAAAATGAAGTAATTGGGAATGCAAAGCAGTTTTCCCTTTTCTGAAAGGATAATAATTAGGGGGGGGAATTATTTTCCCCCCCAGGCCTTTGTGATATTAGAACCAGTCTCTGCCCTTATCTGTGCATGAATTCATTCAAGTTCTTTGTGGGTTCTAATACCACAATGCTTCCTTTTTAAAATCCTGTCATCAAGAGTGACAGCACCAGGCATTTTACTCAGTGTGATATTCGTAAAATTTATATACCAAAACATCAGGAGAAGTACTGAAAAAAATACAAAGTTGAGGGTCTATGTCATATTGATTAGTCTGTTGCGCCCAAAACACCCATTGTATTTTTATCAGTTACTTGGAAGAAGAAGTCTAAATTTGTGCATGCCTGATTGTTTAATGTTTAGGTCCATTTGGGACCAGTCTGCCCCATTTATGCCTTTACTGAAACATAGCACATCCAGCTCTGTGTTGCACTTAGATTTGGGGTTCCACTAGGTTGTAAACTTCTGGAAGGCAGAGAACACATTCATCCTTTTATGTTCTATTCTGGTATTCAGTACATGCTTGGAAGTGAATTCAGGGAGTTGGTACCACTAAACAGAATGTTTATAATATTCTATGAATACTAAAGGTGGAGGAAACTGGTGAAAATTGATTTATGCTTATGTTATCCTTTTGTTCTTATTTTCTTCCACTGAGCCTTTTTCCCGTTTTAACATGCCTTTCATTTTTCATACTAATATTTTTCTTTTTTGGTTCTCACTGGACACTTAAAAACTTGAAGTGTTTCGACCCTTAGCATGTGCCTGCTTAGTCTGGTTGTTTAGGAGAGTTCTAAAGAGTTAGAAACAGTGCTGGATGTAAGCAGGCAAATTAAAAAATGTAATACCCATATCTATTTAATTCTTTTTAATATTTTAAAAACGATTTTATTTATTTTTAGAGAGAGGGTTAGGAAGAGAGGCAGAGGGGGAGAGAGACATCCATGTATGGTTGCCTTTCACCTGCCTCCAGTTATGGGCCTGGCTGGAGACCTGGCATGTAACCTGGTTATGTGCCCTGGCTGGGAATTGAACCAGTGACCTTTGGGTTCATAGGCCGGTGCCTTATCCACTGTGCTACCAGGCAGGGCCCCCATATCTATTTTAAAAGATAGGCCTTTGGCTAGTGGCCCCAGAAAGGGTTGTAAGTTATAATCCTGGTAAGGATGCACATGGCAGTGGGAGGCAACCAGTTGATGTTTCTCTCATGCCGCTGTCTCTTTCTCTATTTCTTTGTCTCCAAAATCAATAAAAATATATCTTTGGGTGAGGATTAATATTTTTTTCTGAATAAAACAGAGATAGGCCTGTTTTTATGCTAAATGACACATTCATGTGATATGGTGGTCTTGACATTATATTACTATGGAAAGAAGGAAAAATTTAGAAAAGACTCCTTGACTTGTCTGAGTGGGATTACTGCGAATAATGAGCTGCTGCATGGCAATTCTAATCTGCCTACATGAGGAAGTCAATGGGGTCTTTGTTCCAAACTTGAGGAAGAACGCCTGAGCCAAGTCATGGTGGGAATTCAGTTTAGTTCCATTGTTTTGTGGGTTGGGCTACTTTTCAAAGGGCTCCAGACATTTACTTTTTCTGGTGGGAGAAATAAGAGCAGAACATTCATTTTTTCTTGCTACTGAAGAACTTACTTTAAAACATTGTGTGTCATTTGTCCCTTGTGGCTAAATGTGGGCAGAGATGTTTAATTATTTGTTTAGGGCCTGGAGATCGAACTGCTTCATCTTTTGTGCACATAGAAACCAAAAGTTACCTTTTTCTCCTTCAAAGATGAAGCAACTCTTTGAGGACCTTGGGGTTCAGTCATTAGAAAAAATTTGCCCTTACAAATGGAACTTTAAATTTTGCTGTACTTTGTAGATTATTCAGTGTAAGCTCCCTGGCAGCTGGCAGTATAGGACTTAACAGGGCACAGAATATCGGCAAAGCATTATATCAGTTCAGAAAATCACTTAAGTCCTTAAAGAACTGAAGTTAATTGGAAACCAGTTAACATTTCACGTCTCTGATGCCATTTGTCTGTGCAATCAGTTCCTATGGCATTTTCTGGAATGTAACTTTGTGAAAAAGGATTTCAGATCTAGTGAGGGCCGAATCCTTACAAATGTCACTGACCAATGAGATTGTGCAATCAAGCTTCTTAGAATTGGATTTTAAAGCGAATGTGGTTAAAACTGCTTGATAGATGAGAATATCAATACATGGTTGCGCCTTATGCACTGGTATATAGTGCCGCTCTTACTTTGTGTTTTCATTATTTTAGTCTTCCTTCACAGATCAGATGGAGTGCTTTCAGGACAAAGGTTGACTCTTGCTTCATCCTTATATCTTCACTGTTAACGAGGTGGGCACACAGCGAGTTTTAGACTGTTTTTGCTAAATGAATTAAGTGGTTCCTAGTCTAGCACAATGGATCGAACAAATCAGTGAATGAACAAACAAGATGACAAACCAGACCTACCTTGGTTTGTCTCTTTCTCCTATAGGGTTGCTGCTTGTTTTATAAGCCCAACACCTCTCGCCCTTTAAAAGGCACCAACAAAAATTGACCTCAGAGTAAAAGGATAGCAGGAGACAAGTCCTGATCCTCATTACTATCTTGTGTATGTGTGTATGTGGTGGTGGTGGGAGGTGGGGGGGTGTAAATAAACAAAACATAAAAAACTAAGTGAGATAATTCCAAGTACCAACAATTCAATTTAAAAAGTACCATGAAAGGCGCTGGCCTGCGAACCCAAAGGTCGGAGGTTCGATTCCCCAGCCAGGGCACATAACTAGGTTGCAAACCAGGTCTCCAGTCAGGTCTGTGGCTGGAGGCAGGTAAAACGCAATCATACATTGATGTCTCTCTCCCTCTCTGCCACTTTCCCTTCCCCTCTTTCTAAAAATAATTAAATAAAATCTTAAAAAAAAAAAAAAAAAAAAAAAGTACCATGAACATGAGACATAGAGCTTTGAGTTTCTCAGTAAATACCCAAATGTCTTCTCTATAGTTGACATCTCACCCCCAGCCCCAGGCTTCAGTCCCTCTGCCCCACAGAGAGGACACCCTTGCTTCTCCCCCTAAGGCTAATGAATAGCATGCTCATGGCTGAAGGACTTCTGGGACCAGAACTGCTAAATAGTGGCTTCTGGCCCTCTTAGGGATGCCATGCTGATGAACAGGAGTTTTGCCTTTTAGCTTTTGGAAAGGTCTTTTTTCTTTGATGTTGTAAGAGGCTACCCACGTACAAAGGCTCCTTTTTCAGTTGCTCTCTTTTTAAAATAATTGGAAGAATAGCCCTGGCTGGTGGCTCAGTGGATAGGCATCAGCCTGCGAACCCAAAGGTCGCTGGTTTGATTCCCAGTCAGGGCACGTAGCCAGGTCTCCAGCCAGGACCATAGCTGGAGGCAGGTGAAAGGCAACCATACACTGATGTTTCTCTCCCTCTCTTCTCCATTGCCTGCCCTTCTCTCTTAAAGATGATGAATAAAATCTTTAAAAAATAATAATAAAATAAAATAATTGGAAGAAGGTCTTGAAAGGTATCATCTTAAAGTTTGTGTCACTTTCCAGACAACATTATTTCATTGTAGAATTCTGACCTGTTGTGTGGAGTAGGCGAGTCGAACTGCAGTAAACAAACATTTACTGATTACTGTTTTGTGCCAAGAGCAGCGCTCAAGAGATTGCTCAAGAGTAGAGCTTTCCAACTGCGGCTGAACAACTGCCTAGTCCTAAGAATCAATGGGGTGGGCTGCCAGTAGTGTTTCCTGACAAATGAAATGGATCACATTATTTCATCAAACCAGGCTTCAGTTTGCGTGGGTGTGCATGTTTTGGGGGTTACAAGGTAAACTTCCTTTTTTACCATATGCCATGGTCAGAAAAGCTAGAAAAGTACTATTTTAGAGAATACCCAAAATGTATGTATAGATAGGAATCTTGCTTTTGGGTAAGTTAAGCTCTTACAGGGGAAAGAAGCTTACATGAAGCAGTCAAGACTCAAGTTAGGGCAATACTGAGTTAGGGCAGTGAGTGCTGTGCTTTCTGAAGAGGAGTAGAGACTGTCGCTTGAACTACACCTGGAAGGATGGGTGGGGATTGGGAGGGTGAAGGCTGAAGAGTGATGTAGAAGTGAGGGATGGCATGTGGATAAAAAGGGGGTCAGGACCGGAGTTGGGGTTTCAGGTTATGCCGGAATGTTGTAGGGTCGGGTCTGGAGGCAGAAAGCGAAACACGATGGTTCAGACTGTGAAAACCCCGTGTGATCACGCATGCTGGGAGTTGGCGCCGATTGGGTCACCCACACAGGTTTGCGCGTTGGGGTGTGGTAGGGTGGCGGGTGGGTTTAGAGAGTATTTTCCAACTCCAGGCTAGCTGCTCTTCAGTTGTAGAGCTCCTAGGGGATTTCTTTGGGGTGAGTGTTGGAGACCAAGGCCCTGGCATCAGATCAGAGAGAGCTAGGAAGAGCGTTGGCGGCTGTCCAGAACGTAAATAGAAAGGTAGAGCAGGTCCCATTGTGGCACGTTGGAAGGCGTCCCGTGGATGAGAGCTGCCGCACTGTCTGCTTGAAATGTGGGGAAGGATGGCCTTGAAGGCCGTTTCTCCTGATAGCACCTCTGAATGTTTGCTGTCAGTGGAGGAGAAGCAGATAAGAAGGCCTCCTGTTTTTGAAGTACTGGGACTCTGACTGGCCTACCTGAAGGATGCTATGCAAGTCATTTGTCATGACCGTCTCATTGCCCCTCACTATCCCTCCCTGGATGTGTATATGCATAAGGTAATTCAACAGTTTGGGGAGTGATCACGAAACTTTTCTCCTCTCTGAAAAGGGCATCGAAGCTCTTGGCTCTTTTCCTTCTTTCTTTATTTTTTTCAGAAAAGTTAAAACCCTCTTTACTACTTGCAAATTTAAAGAAGTTTCTGAAGTTATAGTGTACATTAAAGGGAAAGCGATTTAACTAAAAAAAAATGGTGCCTTTCAACATGACTATTTACTTAGAAAAAGTGCGTTTAAACACAACCATTTCATTCGTAACACTAAATACATTGGTAATGATGATTGACTTCCATTTGGAAGTTTGGATTCTTTGTTGTAGTGGGTTATGAAATGTTCTAAATTGAAGCCGTACTAAAGAGTATTCAGTGTTTAATTTGAGCCCGTAGGAGAAATAAGCAGACCCTTACATCTGGGCATGCAAGGTTTCTCACAGATAACGGAGATCGCAGACATCCTAGCTATTGGGTGGGGGCACAAGTGAATCAGCGCGCGCCAGCAAGTCCACGGGAGGTGAAGGGACAGGAAGAACACTGACTCCAGTTTCTAAAAAATCCTGTGTAGCGTGTGTACTCCGTCCCCCCGCAGAGAGGGCGAATGAATGAAAAATGCCAAAGGCACTGTGTTCGTTTATACTTATCTTATGACATAAGACATCTGCTCACAATCAGTTGCTTGTGGACGGAGTGACAGTTGGCAGAGTATTTTTGATGTAAAACGTCCATCCGCTCCGAAGAGCAGGAGCACAAGGAGGCCTGTGTGAAGGACTGAATTCCTTCCTATCCCAAGGACAAGGGAGGGAAGGCCCTGTCTCGCAGATCTGAACGCAATCTTGCATTTTCCACTTTGTGGGTGGTGTCCAGCATGTCATTTTTCCTGCTACCCCGGTTAGTTTCTGGGGCTGTTGGAATGGATTCATTCATTGGCTTCCCTCCTTTCACTGCTTACTGGGCACGGTTAGAGGGGGCACCACTGGAAAAAATGGTGGGACTTGATTCTAAATTGTCATTTTCCTTGACTTTCTGCTTGATGGCTTCATTTATGTGGACGGTATAAGAGTGAAAGGTTATTAGGACAGATTTGAGTTTGGAAATGAATCTCCATCCCTTCACCTTTTTAACTGCTAATCTTTTTTGCCAGTTCATTTACCTCTTTTCTGTGGGGCATACAAGTTTTAAATTTGGGCCAAGGAAATCTGAAGTTTTCCTCACTTGTCACAAAAAAAAATATGCAAGAAGGCGGAAGCACGTTCAGAAATTCTACGAGATTTATAACAATTCAGATACATTTAATGCCCAGAATTACCTATTATTTCACAGGTGCACTTTGCCCGCCTTAGATTCTAAACTACTAACGGTGTGTGTTCTAAGACCTCAGTCAGGAAGGACAGGGAATTAGGGGCCTCAAAGTAACTTCTAACATGAAAACTAAAGGCCACCCTATAAGTCTGGTGTGGGTGGTAGGAAAATTTAAAACCCAGAATTTCAAGTCTGGATTTTCAGAGTGTTTTTCTAATTCTTGAATCAGTCTCTTAAGTCTTAGCCCCTCTCTCCCTCCCCTTGTGTCTTACCTTCTGCTTCCCCCTCGTCGTCTCTCTAATATGAATGTCTGGCACTTTGCCCTTAAGCCGATATGTATATATTTTTCAAATACATACCTGAAATTTCTTTTCTTAAAAGTAAATATTGTTACATCGGTCTTTAGCCGGCAGAATGGAACACCCTCTCAGCGAGTACCAGCACTACCGAGTGCAGGCTGGGATTAAACAAGTCTGGGCTTCTAGAGGAAAGAGAAAAGTGCTTTCTTATCTTTCCGAGTGTACCTGAGCAGAGATTAACTCTTTGTTTCCAGGTTAGTTCCTTGCCATTGACAGTTGCTGTTGGTTGTGTGTCGAGGTGGGGAGGACAGGAACCCGAAGGGCTGGGGAGCAGGGTTCACCCAGAATCTTGACCGTTGTCAGCTTGAAAAGAAGAGCACTGTGAAACCACCAGTAGCTGGGGTTTCTCAACATGAAATACATATTACTGCTTGCCTGGGAAAAAAAGTCTTGAGGATACAAGTTGAACGACAGGGGAAAAAGAATTTACGATACGTCACTGTTTCTCAAAAGTGTGTAAAAGTCACCTGGGTGCTTTGTGAATACAGACTAGGGGAACGCCCCCAGACCCCGCCGCACACCTTGCGTGTCTTTCAGAAGCTCTGTGGGTGGTTCTAACAGCCTGGCTGGCACCTTACACAGGTAGGACTGTGGGAACCACTGTGGCAGGAAAACCCAGGCCTGGGCTGCGCTACTGGGGAGGCGCCCGCCAGCTCCTGTTGGAGCTGTTTTGGTGTCAAATAAGTCTTTTAATCTAGATACTTAAGTCATAATCCTGTTAATTCCCTTATTTTTGTTAATTCTATTACTCCTTTTTTTTTTAAGTCTTTGGGAAGGCTATCTCAGAGAGCTTCACCGTGGAGCAAAGTGGGTCTCCTTCACCCACTCACCCATCTAGCGCTGTCAGAGAAGATGCTCACCGATGGTGCCGTGTGGGCTCATCCCCATCAACACAACTTCTGCTGTCTTCCCACGTGGAAAAGCAGTTTCTCCCCTCCACCACCATCCTCTTGCTTCATAGCTAAATTACTTGGAAAGTTGTCTTGATCCGCTCTCTCCAGGCTCTGCCTTCCTCCTCCCACACCCCTAGTCACTCTTGACTGTCATCGCTGTCATCTTGCCAAAGCAGCTGTGGAGGAGACTCCAGGCTGCTCAGTCCAGGGGCCAGTGCCCTGTCCCCATCTCTTTCAGCCTTGCGGGAGGATTTGACTCAGCTGGTCATTCTCGCCTTGAACAAAGGTTTAACTCGTAGCTTCTAGAATCCTGCCCTGTTGAGTCTCCTTCTGCCGTGTCTGTTCCTCTTGAGTCTTTTTGGCTGAGTCTTCCTGTCTCCACCATCTCTGAAAGTTGGTATGTCCCGAGACCCAGCTCCAGACCCTTCAAGTGCTCGCTCCCTGGGATTTTTCATGCAATCCTGTGGCCTTAGGTTCTGTCTGCATGCTGGGGACTTCCAGATTTCTTTCTCCTTCTTGGAACTCTCCCTGGAATCCGGACTGAATTGCCTACTCGACATTTCCACTCATAAGTTTCATAAGCGCCTCAAACTTAAAATGCCCCGAGTTGAATTCCCAGTTTGCTTTTGCTGCGTTCCCGCTCCCTTCCCGTTCCTCCCGCGTTCCACTATCTCAGCAAACGCAGCTGCTGCTTCCTAGTCGCTTTTGGAACAGCTTATGTCTTACATCCAATCTGTCAGTCAAGTTGCTTGGCTTTACCCTTACTAGGGCCAGAACCTGATCATGGCTTGTGACTTCTGCCCTGGACCAAGCTACCATCATTGTCTCGTGTCTGGATGATTGCAAAGACCCCTGACCAGCCTTCTTGTCTCTAGTCTCCTCTGTGGTCTTCTGTCAATAAAGCGGCCAGAGTGACCTTTTAAAAGACTAGTCAGATCATGTTACTGCCTTGCCCAGCATTCTCCCGTGGCTTTCATCTCATTCAGAGGAGAAGCCAGTCTTACAGTGCCCTACAAGGCCTGCGTGATGGCTGGACCCTGTGCCTCTCAGCTTTTCTGACCTTATCCTGTAGACATTCTGTCCCCGCCGCCCCGCATGCCCCCAGCCTCATCACCTTCCCTGGGACTTGCCAGCATGCTTCTGCCTCGTGGTATTGGCATTTGTCCTTCCGGGGATGCTCCGTTCCCAGCTGTTTCACTTCTTCCCGGTTCTCCTCACATGTCCTTGTCTACCTCAAGCCCTCCCTGGTGACACTATTAAATGGCATTCCTCCCCCATGGCTTCTATCCCCGTTTTGTTCTTCATCATGTCATATATTGTCTGATGCACAAAATTTTTGATTTTGGTTTTACTTTTTATCCATCCTTTTCCCTTCTCTACTCCCTACTGTATCCTAAGCCCTCTAAAGTTGGATCCTTGTCTGTGTGATTCTCTTCTCTAGCCCCGACGCCTGGAACAATGATATAGTAGGTGCCCAATAAATATTTGCTGTATGATGGGAAAAATTGGACTCAGAATTACCAATATCAGTTATGGCTGTTAACCTTGCTTGACCTAATGGATGGCTGTGATAATAAATTTAGCAGTTGTGAAAGCTGAGAGAGACATTTTAGTATTCAAAATATTTTATGGTATTTGTAGTGATATGATCTAGGGAAATAAGCAGCCAAGTTTATTAGCAATTAAAGAAGCTGGAGAGTAAAAGGCATCCCAGCAAAATGAAGAACAGGACTATTCTAAATAGCACGTCAGGTGGACTTCAGCTTAAACTTACTTAGCAAGTGGTTGTTGAATAAATAAAAGCACGTGATTGTTCAACACTCTGGGGCTTTGCATGTGTTTGTGGAGGGGAAGGGTTTCTTAGGGTTCATCTTAGTCTGTTGTTGCACCATTACGTATAAGAACCTCTCTTTTTCCCCAATAAGATTTTCTCACTATTCCTTACTCTTCTGTTATAGATGAAAGTCCATATGTAGCCAGTTCTTAATAGTGCATGGATGTCACAGAAGACACAGCTTCCCATAAAATTATGGTGTCCCTTTTCTTTTCATAGCTCAACAATTTTACCTTTTTAAATACAGATTTTAGTTTTGCAGCATATATTTCATTCTTTATTTCTATATTTTATTTCCTTAACATTATTATTAACTTCTTTGCTTTCTTTAGATGACTGCATTACATCCCACATGTCAGTCAGCTCCCTGCTCCGCAGAGTGGAGTTTTTGCCTCCGCTTGGATGAGTGGGAGGAAAGACTGACTTCATTCCTTCAGCTCAGCTCAGCGATTTCAGGCACGCTTGTGACCTACTGGCCTGAATTAGGGCTGCTACTGAGTCTTAGAAGCATGAGGTTTGGGCTAGAAGGTGTGTGCCAAGTTCTTGGCTTGGAATTTCACTCGGGAATCTTGTTTCTTCTGGTAAAGGTTTCAAATAAAATGACCAAGGACTGCAAATTAGAATAAAAAATTGATTTTTAGTTTTGATCATGGAAAATATCTGTATCCTCTGACAATAAGGTATACCTATGGGAAATCACTCTTCAAGAGTGTTTGATGTTCTGGCATTGAGTTAAGAATAACAGCTGTCCGATGATCTCATATTTAATTAGTGTGTTAAGCCGAATCAATTTTGACCCTTCAGTTTGCTGAAGAGTATATGACGTTTTATAGTTTTTAGGTTTATTTTATGCTGTACTAGGTCAATGCCATGTCTTTTTATAGCACCAACTGGTCGTTTTGAGAGTTGAGGATAGAACTGTTTTCTTTGGCTTAACTTTAAATTTGGTGCTTTATGGAAACCCTGGGTTCCCTAAGAGATTATGGGTTTATCTTCCCCAGGTCATGCCAGTGTATGTCAACACTTGTTTTCCCCTTACCTCCTTTGCCATCAACATACCATTATTTTAGCGTGTCTGTCATAACAGTGATGTGTGTGATAGGAAGTGCTTACTGCATGTACTTGGGAAATCTGCACCATTGTGGCCTGTTGTTTATTCATTGGAAAGGGATGCTTTCTCAAATCATCAATGCCATTGCATTTATTTTAATACATTTAATTGAAAATTACTCTCTTATACCTAACTATAAAGGTTACTCATCCTCTTTTGTAAGCTAAGCTGATTAAGATATATTTCCACCCTGGCTGGTGGCACAGTGGATAAAGTGCTGACCTATGAACCCAGAGGTCGCTGGTTCGATTCCCCAGCTCAGGGCACATAACCAGGTTGCTAACCAGGTCTCCAGCCAGCTCTGTAGCTGGAGGCAGGTGAAAGGCAACCATACATTGATGTCTCTCTCCCTCTCTGCTTCTCTCCCTTCCTCTCTCTCTAGAAATAATAAAATCTTAAAAAAAAAAAAAAAAAAAGAAAGAAAGAAAAGAAAAGATATATTTCCTATGGGATTGTGCCCTTGCACTTGGCATGCAGCTGCTTGGCTAAAGGGCACTGAAATTTATAAGTGAAAGGACTGGGAGGATAACTTCTTAGAAGCAAGCTATTTTGAAGGTGAGTTTTAGGCAGTTGTAACTGGCCTTCTAACAGGCAAGTGGGACCGAGTTTTCTGACCATTGGAATGACTCCTCAGACCCAGATCACTTTACCACATTCTGCATGTGCTCAGCCCTTCTCTTCATGCTGGTCCGTCTGTGTCTACTTAAGGATCCCACGCTCAGCATTCACTTGGCCCTTGGTCATCTTGATTGGCGAGGCTGCATTTGGACAATGTGTCTGCCGAGGTGAAGTGACAGCAGCTGGGGCGCAGCTGTGGATGTTGTCCTGGGAACTCTGATTCAGCCAGCAGTTACACTCCCAGGATGGAAAACGTTTTCAAGTAGTTGCTGTTGGTGACTACTGCTTGTGTTCATTGTTTGGAAGATCCCATTTATCAGCCTAGACCTCTGTCATCTCTAGTGGACTCTATGTGCTACAACGTTGTTAAAGTTTTATATTCCGAAAGTCACGTCTGGCTGCAAGGAAAATGGTCAGTTGATGATTCTAAGGAGTTTGCCCTTAAGAACAACAGTGAATCAGTGACTCCTAGTTTGAGACTTCAGAATGAACTTGCTTTCTGTCTGATTCAGGCCCCGGCAGGATGTTTGGAAGTTTTGTAAAACTCTGTATGGCCACTGTCACTCATTGCTTCATTGTGAAGAAGGCTGTTTTACAAGAAACTCATGGAATTCTTCTGAGCTGTACACAACAGAGAAGCATTCATGTTCCCCAGAAGTCAGCCCTTGAGTCCAATTCTAAGACAGGAAGGGTTTCTCCCCTACTCAGCGATTAGGAATACTTCCCCACGTGGGAGGCTTAAGAGGAATTCTTTGGCTTGGCCCTGTGTGAACAAAGGCTGATTCTCCACTGGTTGTTCAGGCAGCCCCCTCCCTTGCTCTCCTTCCCTCACTAGTGTGAATTCAGAGCAGGAAGTATTAGTTAATTTTGTGCGCTTCCTTCTAAACATCTGCACTTGAGGCTTTTTGTTTATGGGAGGAATGTGTCGGGGGAGGGGGAAAGGCAGGAGGATATTCGGAAGCTAAATATTTTCTTGAGGGCGTGTATGTCCCTGGTTGGTCTCCCTGTGCATGCACGTGAGGGGAGGGGTGGAAGAGGTCCTAGTTGTGTCCTTGCTGGAGTGCTTTCCAGACATAGGCTTACGGATTTTCTTGGTGGCTTATGTGGCCTCTCTACATGTCTACTCCTACGGCCTCTCAGTGTGAAGATAGTTTGGTAGCTGTGATTGGACTGGCAATCAGGAGGCCTAGTCCTGCTTGCTATTCATCTACATTAACTAGACCTTTGTGCTTTGTCAACTGTGAAATGAGCAGGATGGACCGATAGAGTCAGGGAAGGAAGTGCGGTGGGAGAACACACAGTAGATCTTTAATGGAATGAAGAAAGGCTCCTTCCTTTCTAGTTCTTCATTGTCTGTGGTTGCAGGTAATTCTGGGTAGCCCAGATAACTAAGTCTTGCCTTTTCCACCTTATTTTCTGTATTTGCTTCCGTATTGATTCAGAATAGATCCCAAGTTACTTGAAGTAACTTTAGTCTCCTTAGCTTGTCCCTACGTGTTCTTGTCAAGGGGGTGCTAAGTGCAGCTGTAGAAAATGACACCCGCACAAAGATGTCCATGTCCAGCCATGACCCTCTATCCTCTTTAGTAGCCTCAGCCAGCCTTCTTTTTCTCGTCAGCTTTCTTTTCCCCAGTGGCTCTTGGGAACTTTCTACACTCTAAACAGCCCCTGCCTACCACACCCAACCCCTTAGCAGACACCCTTGATTTTCACTGCACAGAAGTAAACTTATTGGTTAGAATTCTTTCAACTCCTATCCCTTAAAATCCACAGAGTTGCTTGCATCGGCACTGGATAGAAAGCAAGGATGCATGTTTCCTGCTGCCTAGACGCTGTTCTTTCACTGCCACTCAGGCCCGGTGTGGTGTCCCTGCCGCGTTTCCAGTCAGCCTTCCCCTCTCTGCTGATGCAGCACAGCAGCAAGCAGTGTAGCCCCTCGTCCCCTATGGAAGGGACCCCAAAAGAAAGAGAAACACCTTCCCTTGAGCCTGTACTCCCTTCAGCCGTCCTCTTCACCTCTTTATCCCCCCCTTTAGCCAGATGTCGCAGGTGGACGACCTCATTGTGTCTGCTTTCCCGTTACCTGTCATTCGTGCTCAGTTTCAGCCCATCATGAGCTCTGCACCTGGGGCTGCTTCCACCATGTGCAGCACCAGTGGATGCTTCTTGGTCACTGTCCTGCCTGACTCTCTTAGCAGATTGTAACTCCGTTATTTCCTCTTGAAAACCCTCTCGGCTTCTCTGACATTCATACTCTCACTTGCCTTCCTCGTTCTAGTGTTCAAGGTTTCCTCTGGGTCTCACCGTCTGTCTGGGCTTCAAATGTGGATGCTGCTCCACGTGATCTCCAGGATCTCCTCCCTCAGCACACTTGCCTCAGTGGTCTCCTCCGGCACCAGCCTTCGTTATCGGCCTGTGCGCTGGCATTTCACATTTATACGTCTGGCTCGGCCGTCTCTCTAGGACCGTCAGACCACACATCCAACTCCCTGCGAGCTGTTTTGCAGTCACCTCAGAATGAGTGTCTCCGAAATTGAACTCATCTCCCCATGCTGCCTCTGCCCCTGCCTCCAACCACACTTAACCATCTGTGTTCTCTATGGCAGTGGATGGTGTGACTCTCCATTTGGTTGTTTTGAAACTAGAAAACTTAAGTGCTGTTTTTCATCCCTCCACCTCATGGGACGAGTACCAGATTTGAGAAAGAGGCAGACGTAGGCAGGGCAAAAGTAGGGGAGGCTTTCAGGAGTGGCCCCTGTTCCCCATCACCCCCCCATTGTTACCGAGTTGCGGTTGATGTCTTCTTACATCTCACTCACGTCCTTTCACTTCCTTCCGTTGCAGCTGGCCCTGCTCTTAGTTCAGTCACTGTCATCTCTCCAGGGTTCCTAACTGTGTGCCCCACCCTTAGTCCTGTCCCTTCCATCCTAGGCTCCTCACAGTGGCCAGAGTGGTGATCTTTCTAAAAGTCAAATCAGATCACGTATTTCCTGACAGAAATCCCCCTGTGGCTTTGCCATTGTCCTTAAACTGAAGTTGCTCTTCAGCCGGGTGTGCTCTGCCCCCTGCACACCCTGCCCGGTCCCCTCCAGCCACACACTGTGGTTCTAGCCTGCTGCTCTCTGGTTCCTGCCGTGACCACTGCTCCGCCCGCCGGGCGCTCACACAAGCCCCTGCTTCTGCCTGGGCCACTGATCCCCGTTGGCTTAGCTGGTTCCCCTGCTTCCTCAGGTCTTGCCTTTAGATGTCGCATTCTCTAAAAAACGTTTGACCTCGCAAATGTGGATGACGTGACTGCCCTTCCTGCCCCCAGAGTATGCCGCACTTCCCCCGCCATAGCCCCCGTCACATCGAATCACGTTGGTCTCTGGCCACCACCGGCTTGCCGGGGACTCCGTGGGCAGTGCCTGCCACTGCTTTGTACGTGGGCAGCATGCGTGCGCCTGCTGCACAGGTAGCCACAGCGGCTTGTCCGCCTGCAGCTTGGCTGCAGGTCAGGATGAGAAGGCAGCTCTGAAAAGGCTTGCGGAGGGAAGACCAGCACCAGCAGGCTGGGCTGCTCCCAAGTTCAGTGCCAGCCACATGGCCATCGTTGGAGGTGCCCGCAGCAAGTGACCGCTTGTGTCCGTTTCGTGCGGGGTGTGGCTTTGTGCCACAGATGTGGGTCCGGAACCCAAGGCACCGGATCCCCTTTACCTTCTCTCCTTTGACCCGCTCTCTGCAGGTCAGGTTGCTAAAGAGACGTCACAAACAGACAAGAGAAAGCAGAAAAGTAAGAATAGCCTGTAATCTAGGGGTTAGTGAGTGAGCCTTTGGACGTCCCAAGCCACCCACTCCTGAGAAAAAACTTCAGTTGTTTTACCATTCTAGACTGTCTTAGATAGTCTCTGGAATGTCCTAGATACAGTATTACAACCTCACCCTCGTGCAAAGGTGATGTCCTGACATTTTTTACATAGTAGAGAGGCAGGTTCAGTTTGCATTCTTTTAACAGGAGGGTTGTAACCCGTATTCCCCTCGCGTTGCGGCCCAGGTGGCCTGCAGACCCAGGCTGGGCTGACACCCTCCCGCACTGTCCTGGCCCGTCCCTGGGACAGCCAGGCCCTTATGCGCGCACGTCTGCAGAATCCTAGTGCAGAGATTTCCTTCTAAACTATTGTAATAATACCCTGTATTTGTATAGAGTTTTATAATTGGCCAAATATATACAAGATCTTAGTTCGACCTGGCAACTACTTCTGAAGTGGGTGGCTCCGGGACCGCCATCCCCGTTTCTACAGAGAGGACTTATTTAGCAGAGCAACATCACACAGCTGGTCGTTGAAGGAGGCAGGACCTGAGCTCAGGTCTCACAGTGCCCAGCCCCTTTGTGTTCATGGTCCTGCGTTTGTGGGGGACAGTTAATTTAATTAAGCCTCTTTCAAGGCCTGGACCAGTTGAGAAGTAGTCAGACACGCTCATCACCACGGTTTTATTGAAGATAGACTAGATTACAGAACAGAGCCTGGGCACCTGGCTTCCATGGACTTCCTGCTCCTTCTCCCCGACTCCCTTCCCCCTGCCACCTCCTTGTCCCCGTTGAAGCCCCCTACTAAGTCCCTGGACCACACTGGGACAGTAGCAGGCCTCCCCTACATGGAAGCTGAAATGCTGTCTTGCACTGAGGAGGGCAGGGAAGGAAGTGGACGCAGACAGGCAGCTGGAGAGAGAGTTGATGAGCGGATTCCAGGCCACCCCTGAGCACCCCTCCCCTGGGGATGAGTGGGCACCGGAAGTGAGAGAACGGCAGAGGTCTGTCTGCACCTGACGCCTCAGCGTGCAGGGACGTGAGGAGGGCTCTTCTTGTGCAGTTAACTCACTTGGGGCGAAGAGACTGTAAGCTCTGTGAGAGCAAGGGCCCCCGGTATCTCACACCGCCTGTCCCCGAAGTGTATAGCAGAGGACTGAGCTTGTCACTGTGCTCAGCAAATACTTGTGACCAAATTGTGACCTTTGCTCTAGCATAGACGTAGCAAAGTAAAGGCAGCGTCAGAGATGGAAAGCCCCGATGTATGAATGAATGGGGATGGAAAGCAGTTGCACGTGACCTCTTTTACCAACCCGAAGGCTCACTGACTGGCAGGTGACCACGCTGTCCTGGGTGCGAGGTGGCTCTCAGGCAGCGGTGGGGAGCTGTCTGACCTGGTGCCCGGTGACTTCTTCTGGAGGGATGGCAGGCCAGTGACTCCTCCTTTTCGCTGCCCTTCCCTGGTCCGAGGTCGCCTCTCACGTATCCTCTTTCAAACAAGTTGAAACACAACTTTTTGAAGCCGCCTTGCTCCTGTTTTCTTTCTTTTCCCCTGTGTTTGTTCAGCCACTGGAAGAATTTTTTCCGTCTTCTCTACTGTGCTTCCCACCCCATGTCTCAGTCACTGTCCTTCTCCCTGTCTCAGATTTCTCTTTCTTCGCCAGGGAGAATAATAGCATTGGAGTGCTCATGAGACTTCTTGCATTAAGAAGCAATATTACAGTTAATAAGGAATAAGTTAAAAAAAAATTTTAATGTGCCCAGAATACCTATTTAAAAAGTCAAAAAAATGTTTTCTAGCTCTAAATTAAGCTTTTGGCCCTGGCTGGTGGCTCAGTGGAATGGTGCCAGCCTGCAAACCCAAAGGTTGCTGGTTTGATTCCCAGCCAGGGCACATAACCAGGTTGCAAGCCAGGTCTCCAGCCAGGTCCGTAGCTGGAGGCAGGTGAAAGGCAACCATACATTGATGTTTCTCTCCCTCTTTTCTTCCTCCCTTCCCCGCTCTCGAAAAATAAATAAAAATATTTAAAAATAATAAAAAAATAAGCTTTTGCTGAAGCACCAGCATTAAGAATAAATGTGCTTCTTTAAACTCAGTTTTATTTTTAATGGTGTAAGTACAGTATTAATATATATTACGATTTTCATGGCAAACAACCTACATTAAAAATAGACCTTTATGAGCTAACTTATGAACCCAGCTCTGACTCGCTATTTCTGTGGGAAGGCGTGCGCTCTTCCAGGCTTAGAATAGCCCGTTGGGCACAACCAACGTGCTGTGTGTTCTGGAACCTTCTTAGTCCAGCATGCACAGGGCGGTTTGTTTACTCTTTCTCTGTCAAGTTCCAAAGCAACCTAGGAACAGAGGGACTTTCTTGGCTTCATGCATGACATAACCTTATGTGTCTGTCCCACAGGAAAAGCTTTTGACATCACATACGTGCGCCTCAAGTTCCATACCAGCCGGCCCGAGAGCTTCGCTATTTACAAGCGCACGCGGGAAGATGGGCCCTGGGTCCCCTACCAGTACTACAGCGGCTCCTGCCAGAACACCTACTTCAAGGCCAACCGTGGCTACATCCGGACGGGAGAGGACGAGCAGCAGGCCCTGTGCACGGATGAGTTCAGTGACATTTCCCCTCTCACCGGGGGCAACGTGGCCTTTTCTACCCTGGAAGGAAGACCCAGCGCCTACAACTTTGACAACAGCCCTGTGCTGCAGGTAGGTGCCCAGGGGTTGGCTTGGGAGTGGCTGGCTCTTCCGTGCACAGGATGAGGAAGGTCGTGCTAATGGCGCCTGTCGTCCCACGTGTATGGCCAGGGTACGTGCAGAGCCTACAGCAGCGAGACGGACAGCTGGACTTTATTTTGCCCCCCCGGCTACTCGCACTAAGCGAAGGAAAGCAGTTTTGTCTCTGTTCCCAAGTTCATGTTTGTTATATGGTCTCATGCACTTGAAAATGTATCCTGGGATATGTAAACTTTACGGAGTTTTTTTTGAAAAGTTGGACAGTGCTAACTTTCGTGTTTGTATTTGAAGTGGAAACAGTTTGCCTCTGAAATTTCAAAGAGAACAGTTGAACTCATTTCCCAGTTTTCTTGCATCCTTTCTTACCTCTTCTTTGATTGGATACAATACAAATTATTGGGTTGGCTAAAAGGTCTGCAGGGTTTTATCCATAAAATAAAGGACACATTTTTCATTTTACCAGTCACTATTGATTTGGATATTTTGAGTATGTCAGCTTTCTCTTACATGGTATAGCATGGATGGTTCTCAGTTATATCTCGATTGAATTGCTGTCACCTTTAACTGGTCTTCCCGACTGTGGAGCATTGCCCAGTGAGAAGTCTCTGGCACGGGACTTCACACACTGCTTGTGACACTTTCATTCAGTCACAGCACCTTCTTCATACACTGCACAAATCTTTTTTTGCATTTCAATTGCGTTTTACATTTCTTGAAATAATAAAGCATAATATTCCGAAAACGTTGCGTATTTTCTTCCATCTTCAATATTGAAATGGCTACACAGAAACTCAATTTTGACAAGTTTTTTTTTAATGCACCCCGATCTGTCACAATATAATCTTAACAAAATTGTTTTGAATGAAGTTAAAAAAAGCTAAGTGCTACTAGAGCCATCGTTTGGAAAAAACAAATGAACTTTCTGGCCAGCCCAATATTTTATTATCACGAGGGAACGATGGGAGCCAGGTGGTGAAGCACGAGGCCTCTCCTGTGTTGTGCAGGGGAATCCCGATTGGGTTTGTCTGGCACCGTTGCCCGTCATGAAAACTCCTGGTCACCTAAAAACGCTGGTGTTGGTGACAAGATACACATTTAGGTGCCCCGCTATAGTGCTAAAGCCTTGTCAAAGAAACTTCCCCCTATTTAGCAATAGAAGGAATTGAAAATTTCTTTTTTTCTCGGGAATTCTGTGTACACATTCCTTGTACACCTTAATGTGGAATCTTTCTGTATTGCTTAGATTTTTTAATGTTCTGCCTGTTTGATCATGAAGAGGCTGGTGAGCCTCACAAAAACTCAGCACCTTAGCCCAGAGTTGGAGACTCCTCTGTCATGTGGCCAAAACTAACATCCAGATGAGGGCATCTTGAATACTGGGTACAGGTTTGCAGATGCCATGCATATATTTTATGGAAAGCTATTGTGATCTCGTGGTAGGGAGTTCTCCATTTGGGAGAGGGACTGTATACTTTTGTGTCTTCTCCTTATAAATCTTGATTTTAGTGAACTCGAAGGTTATAGTGAGCAATGAATACATTTGCAGCAGTCTTTAGGAAAGTGTTTCTTACGTTGGCAACAAGAGGTGTTCAAAGTAAATCACACAGGAAGAATAGCTGAATCTGACAGATAAAAGAGCAGGAGACTTTGTGTCTAGGAGAGAAGGGGTCTTCGAACACCCTTTAAGTTGATCCAGCAAACATTTGGTGGTGCTGTTTCTTCCCACACAAATTCTTGTGTTTTACTGTCCTGCAGAGGCAACAGTATAGTCAATAGGGAAAAGTAGTGGCGTAATGTTGTGACTGGTTTTCCGGCACCTTGACTAGTTTTCCACCTTGTCAGCCTGTCTTGAAGCTGTTTTCCCAGCTATAGGAATTCTGACGTTTGCAGTTCTTATTCCACAGGATCTCATGAGACTTTGGTTGGTGAAAATGCTATGGGCGTCTGCAGCAGATTTGGCCAGTTGGTACCATTATACAGACACATCAATAATGGGTCTCTGGATGAAAGAGCTCTGGCTCTGAGATCCAGTAGCGGGTGGGTTTAACTGATCTGACTTTCAGCTAATCTGACAGTGAGGAGAGAAGCCAGGTGTCCTATCCTCCTCACTCCCAGAAGCTGCCATCTCCCGTCCAGGAGAGGGGCAACCCCTCCTGGTTTTGCTGTATGTCAGTATTACTGAGCATGCCTTGATTTAGAATAATAATTAGCATTTATTACAGCACTTAACAGTAATGTGCCACAATGCCACAAGCATTATTCTAAGCCCTTTAGATATATATATATTTTTTGAAGATTTTATTTTTAGAGAGAGGGGAAGGGAGGGAAAAAGGAAGAGAAACGTCCATGAGAAAGAGAAACATCAATCAGTTACTTCTCAAATATACCCCAACTGGGGATGAACCCAAAACCAGGCATGTGCCCTGACCAGGAATCGAACTGGTGACCTTTTGCTTTGCAGGGTGAAGCCCAACCCACTGAATCACACTAGTCAGGGTGATTCATTAAGATAAATGAACTCAACCCTCATGATAACTTTATAAGGTAGATGCTTTTGTCATCTCCATTTTACAGGTGAGCAATCAGAGGCCCAGAAAAGATCAAATAATTTACCCCATATCATTCAGCTTTAAGTGCCTGAACTGGGATTCAGACCTAGAAAGTCTCACTCCAGATCTCCTCTTTGGAAGGGTCCCACTATGAAAGGAAAAAAAAAAAAAGGCTTAGATTCAGCCTCTGAGAAGCTTTGTTCAAGGGGAAGGCTGTAGACAATTAATCATGAAAGGCAGAGAAATGTTTAGCTATTTGCATGACAGACGACTCAAAGATTCCTAACATTGTGACCATGAGTGGGAGTTGTTGCCGGAGTTCCAAGTGGGGATGCAGTGAAATCATCGTTGCTTCTCCTTCCTAGTTTTACTTGGAGGCTTCGTGGGGATGAGCTTTTCTGAGCTCTGTTGCTCTGTCCACCAGGTGTTTGGCGTGGTGTAAGCAGCACTTCTTCATCGGGGTGTGCCGCCCGGTCGCACAGGAGTCTTCGCCAAGCGCTGTACTGGCTTGTTAGGTCTCCAGAGGTGATTCTGAGATGCCCTCCCAGGAGAGGATTTGAAGTGGAAATGTTGTCTTTGGGGCATTGTCTACAACACTCCTCTCCAAACTGGATGGTTTTAAACAGCCACAGCGTATTATTTCTCATTCATCCTGTGCTGCACTGGGCCCACCCCCTGGCGGGTGGGCTTGGGGCTGGGTTTCTCCATCCCTGTGGTCTTACATCCTCAAGGAGGCCAGCCGAGGCTTCTTCGTGTGGTGGTGGAGTTATTCAAGAGGGCGGGTTCCAGTGCACAAGTGCATGCCCTGCTTGTGTCACATTTGGTGGTGTCCCCTCAGCTGAAAAGCACATCGCACACCCAGCCCCGAATCAGCATGGAACAGGGCCGCGCAGGCTGTGGGCACTGGCAGCCACGAGTTGTTGCATCATTATTATAGCAGCCCACCACAGATGGAAACATCTAACATCGGCCCAGCGAACGGGAGTTTGTTATACAGGCTTCGATTTCATAAAACCTTAGGGGAAACCTATAGATGTCTATTCTCACCCTTGGCCACGGTGGTACACGGGCCAAGTCCATCAGTTGGGTTTCTTCACGTCTGTTCGTCGGCTCAGCAGATGCTATTGGAGCACCTACTATGCTAGAGAAACTGCAGTGAACACAACAAAAATACCCTGCTTGTGTGGGGCTTACAATTTGGTGGTAATGGTGGCAGAAACAGACAATAGAAATAAAACAGGGAAGGGAAGTAGGGAGTTTGAGGGATGTTAGATAGGGTGGCCAGGGGAGGCCTGACAGAGAAGTGAAATTGTGGGGCAGGACAAGACAAAGACTGGCTCTGATTGGTTCTGTAATGACTTATTGCTTATGCTTGGATGCCTCTCCCAGATCTGTCGTAGTGGATTTGGGTGCGGAGCATGAGATAGATGGTACCAAATGGGCAGAAGGAGACATCCAGCATATCTTGTGGAAGTGCAATGAGCCCTGTGTTGCCCTCTCTAACTGGATTCGGGATGTGGATACAGGCTGGGGAGTAGGGCCCTGTGTACTAAGTACCTCATGTATGTCAGGCATTGAGAAGTATGCTTCACCTAAGCCTGTCAATAGCCTGTGAAGAAAGTGGCATTATTCCTGCTCTGAGGAACTCTTAGTGGTAAAGGAGCAACCAAGATCAAAGAAAGAAAGAGGGCTCGCTTAGGCAGCACATATACTAAAATTGGAACGATACAGAGAAGATGAGCATGGCCTCTGTGCAAGGATGACACGCAAATTCGTGAAGCGTTCCATATTTTTGAAGGACAAATACCGCATGATCTCACCCATTACAGGACAATAATGAACAAAACTAACAACAAGCAAAACAACCAGATATATGAACACAGTGAATAGGCCTTCATTGGTCAGGGGGAAAGGGGGTTGGGGGGAGGGGGGAGGCAGAGGCAAGGAAGGGGAGCAGTTTAGACAAGAACCTAGTATAAAGGAACCATGGACATGGACAACAGGTGGGATTGACCTTGTGACTTTGTGGGTGGGGAGGGGGACAGAGGGTAGCAAAAAGGGGATGGATGTAATACAACAACAATAAAATTAAAAAAAAAAAAGAAAGAAAGAGTCAAGAAAAAGACAAGTATTAAATAAAAGGAACCATTGAGTGTTACAAGAGACTTAATGCTAGAAGAGAACATGAGTTAAAATGCTATGTTAACTGTTTAGAAAATGTCACCTTTATGTCTCTTATCTTTGGTCCCATTACCTATTCTTTTTTCTTTCTGTTTTTGTTTTTCTTTCCTTACAGGAATGGGTAACAGCCACTGACATCCGAATAACTCTCAATCGCCTGAATACTTTCGGAGATGAAGTGTTTAGTGATCCCAAAGTTCTCAAATCCTATTATTATGCAATCTCTGATTTTGCCGTAGGTGGTAGGTAAGTAAACTATTAAGAAGGGTTGAAAGTGATTGGAGCTCTGGTTTAGAAGTGAATGTAGCAACTGTTTACAACTATATTAATAGTGTTGGGACCTCATTATTGTGGGAGCAAAGTACTAGGTTTTCTAAAACTTTTCTCAGATCAACACACTTAGTGAATTCTTTTTGAGAATTTAAGGGCAAAGTTCTGTAATAGGCACTAAGAAGCTACCAAGGAAATGTAAGCCTGACATACACCTACTGAGAAGAACTTAACCTTTAGGGTCCTCCAAATGAACATGGCAGACAATGTATGAACACGTGGAAAATTAAATACTCGTATAGACCCATGTTTTAGATAAAAAGATGCCATAGTCAGGCTAGAGCAGCAGGTGGGCGCTAAGCTAGGTCCTGAAGAACAGGATTGGGTGAGTGGGAGGATGTGTGGGTTGGATCCAGGAGGGTGGGCATGTCAAGAACAAAAGCTTCCAGTTGGGAAAGAGTACAAACCTACTCGACTTAAGGAGAATCTCTTACATGAATTTGCAGAGTTGTGAACCAGAGAGAGAGTTTGGTAGCCAGAGACCTTACCTAGCAGAAGAGAAATTTGGACTTACATCCCTGAGTTAAACTGAGACTTCAAGAGCAGGAACATTATTTTTGTATGCGTTGTTTCTGGTATAGACTGATGCTCAGTAGAAGTTGATGGAAACTGTCATCATGTGAAATGACATCTTTTTTTGCAGTAGGACTGTGATAGCAAAACAGTGGATTAGGGATGTTAGTTGTGCCATGTGTGTGTGAGTAGAGCATTCTTGAGAGAATTTCTGTTCTTGTTATGGTGCTGTGTGAGCGAGGTAGTAGCCCTATCATTAGGGTGGTAGCAGCAGACTGGAAAACAACAGGCATTTCATTGTGAAGGAAGAATTACCAGGATTTAGTCAAAGGTAATTAATTGTAAAGTATTGTGGTCACGAAGATGGTGGTTCCACTAACCAAGTATATGGAGAAGATGAGCTGATTTGGGGAGATCATGAGTTTGGTTATAAACAGGTAAAATTTAGATGTAAACTTCTTCATGGGTGCAGCAGTCAAGAACGTTGGAAGAAACATGAGAGCTGGAGATATAAATTTGTGACTCATCCTGATGGTGCTGTAGATGTTTCAGAAGCGTTTGGGTGTGTTTTCAAGTGGTAGTTGGAGCTATGGAATGGATTGCTGTCTTCAAAGAGGCAAGTGAGAGAAATGTCAGTGGATCAGAGCGCAGGCCAGGACTCATGGGGATTTCCATGAATCCTCTGTTTATGGCTGCATCTGCATCTAGGAATCCCTCAAGGGTCCTAACCCCAAGCAGCCTGTGAGAATGCCAGGCTACCAGAGATCCTTCTGGTCCATGAGGTATTTAAGTATCTCTTGCTACCTTCAGATCAGAGTGCTTTAAAATCATTATGGCAGGTAATTGCTGACATCATTGTTCTCCTGTTAGGTGCCCACACAACCCTGGGCACTTAAATAAAGCAAATTCTTGATTGTCCCTCTAAGCCTATGAAATAAACATTATCATCATCCCTATTTTACAGGTAAGTGCAGGGCAGGGCTTGAAACCCAGGTAGCTTGGCGTCAGAATCCATGTTCTTCTTAACCAGTACCCTGGGCTGCCTCTTGACACACAGAGGTGACTTCCGGAAGCGATTCTGCAGCTGTCCTTAGATGTGAGGGACTCTTCTCATGTCTGGTTAATGCCCCATCTCCTGTTAAACAGAGCTGCCTTTTTTGTCTCCCTGTTTGATCAAACTCACACAGCCCTTCCTTAATCTTGCTCAGTTCCCCAGTTTCCAGTTTCAAACCCCGAGTGCCAGCTAAGGCTGTCTTGACTTCTCTGTGCATCCTTCCCCTGCAGCCACTTCTGGGACTTCGGAGCCATTTCCTGTTTTTGAGGGTCTCCTTTCTTCCCAGGTGTAAATGTAACGGCCATGCCAGCGAGTGTGTGAAGAACGAATTTGACAAGCTGGTGTGCAGTTGCAAACACAATACTTACGGAGTCGACTGTGAAAAGTGTCTCCCTTTCTTCAACGACCGGCCGTGGAGAAGGGCGACCGCGGAGAGCGCCAGTGAATGCCTGCGTGAGTGCCCCTGGGCGTCCTCAGTCCCTTGGTTATCTTGAGAACTTGCAGAGGTGGAAGAAGGAGTGGGTGACTCCCCTCTCTGCCTCCTCGAAAGGCAGACTGAAAGGCAGCGCTGCTTCCCTAGTTTGAGGACGTAGGACAGTCCACCGCCTGTCCGGCAGCGGAGCTGCCTAGATAAGGGCAGTTGGCTGTGAACATAAACCATCCCGGTTGCCTGTTTCCCTCCACACACACGCCAGGGTGGGTGCTACACTGCAAGGTCTGGCACTTGGCTTAGCTCTGAATACTGGGCCATTGTGGCCTGCTGCAACATACGGTTCTTCTGGGGTTTTTCTTTGTTGCCCTTTGAAATACTCTTCCTAGAATGCTCATTGACACCAGAGCCACAGTCACTGATTAACATGTGTCAGTCACAGTGAGTTCTAGACTGAGACCACCATTTGAAAGCTTACTTATCAAAATTATTTTTGCTGGATCTCACTAAAGAGCACAGTGGGGAGAATTTTCTCGCTCCTCTCAGGCAGAGGTGGGAGGCTGTGGGAAGAAAAGTAGATACCAGTCATCCTAGGAAAGGGCGAACTGGAAAAGATAACACATTGTTTATTCCTTCAGTGTCTTAGTTTATTCTGAACAGATAGAGAAAGGAGTCTCAGGAGAAAGGAACTATGAAAACATGTGATTATGACTTGCCAAGGTCTTAAGAAATTTTAAAACAGCTGTAATTTTCTTACGTCCTTACAAATCCTTATCACGTTCTCTTGGGAATAAAGGGGGTTAGAAAGAAGACACTCAGAACTTGCAGGACTTGTTGGCAGAGACCTTGAGAAAGGATGGTCTTCGCTGAGGACTATTTCCATTAGCTGCCTGTAGCAGATTGTCTTATTGATCTTGCCTTTCCCTTAACCGATCCCAGGCTTGCGCGTTGATTTTCTAGCCTCCTCCAGCATTCCTAAGCAGTTGCTTGAGCAACTTTAATTCTTTCACTGAACTGTCATATCCAGTGTTGGAAGCTACAGGGCAAAGACCGGCAAAAGAAAGGATGAAATATTCCTAAGATCTGCCATGTAAATAAATGCACACATGTTTGGAAAGTATTCTGTTTAATGATGCGATCATACTTAGAAGCTGTCCAGGAACATTGTAAGAACAACAAATGTGCTAGGTTGCCAGCGAACCACTAGCAGATGAGCTGAACATGGTAGCGAAAGGACTTGGATGAGGAGCAAGGTCGATTTGCTTTCGTCCTCAGTCCCTTTGGCACTGACCCCTCGAAGAAGAAAGTTTCTGAGGTTGTGACAGCACCCCCAGCATTGTCCAGATGCTCAAGCTGCAGCAGAGAAAATGACACTGCCTCCTTCTCTCTTAGCAGCTGCTGCGGCCCCTGCTGTGGCGGGGGGCTGGGGGCTGGAGCAGTGAGACCCGGAATTTTCTGGCTCCGGGTCTCTGAGCACCAGACTCTAGGTGGGGTGGTGTCCTGACGGCAGCATAATCTGGGGAGGTTGGCAGGAAAAGAAACAGCAACTAACAAGGGAAAGGGAGCTATAAAAGTTACTTAACACAGCTCTGAGTTTGGTGCCAGCGTTTTGAGTTCATACAAAAATTTAAGCATAATACCATAAAAGAACTGCTTGTAAATGATGGAAGAAAAGAAAAAAAAAATGTATATTCAAATATTTTAAAACGGCAACTTTCCGCTCTATCAGGAATCAAGTAAAGATTTGTTTTTATTTAATGCTCAAGATACTGCCTGTACTTTGGGCAGAGTCAGTAATTCTGAGAAAATCATAGAAATATAATAAAGAATTTCTGTGACTCCAGATACTTGTTCCTAGAATATGGTTGTGCCCTGTAGGGCTACCGTTAGTGACTTGACAGATGACACGGCGGGCACTGTGCTCCCCAGCGGGTGGACATAGCTACTGGATCCAGATTTCCCTTCAGTTCTCTGTCTGCACAAGCACTAATTTTAACCCATGTGTCTCAAGTTAGCCCAACCTGGATGTGTAATCTCGCACTCTGAGAGTCACTGTGTTAATGCCTGGAATCACCTGAGGTTCAGGTCAGTTGAGGCCTGCCCATACCTTGGTACTTTGTTCTTGGAGAAGGATAAAGATTCAGAAAAACTAATTTGACTTGGCTTTTACTTGTATAGGAACAGTTGCCTGGAGGTTCCCTTTTTGATGGTGCTGTTTTTGATCATGATGAACATTTTGTAGTAAGCTGGTCACCTGGCTATGTATAAACCCTTTATTGACATACTGGTTTTTTTCTTTCCTTTTAAAAATGAACCGTGCACCTGGTAGTCTTTTTTTTTTTAAAATAATGAGAGGGGAAGGGAGGATGAAAGAGGAAGACAAATATCATTCAGTTACTTCTCGTAAGTGCCTCGACTGGGGACTGAATCCGAAACCCTGGCATGTGCCCCAACTGGGAAGTGAACCGGTGACCTTTTTTGCTTTGTGGGACGATGTCCAACCAACTGAGTCAGGACTCGGGTGGTCATTCTTATGCTACCACCTCCTGTCACAGAGTTGTGGAAAATTATGATTTGGGTTTTTGGGCTTTTTTTTTTTTTTTTTTTTTTGAGTCTTACAAAAAACACTATTTGCAATGGAACACGGATCTCACTTAGCTCATGTGTTTGGCTGACAGCCTGTAACTGCAATGGCCGAGCGCAAGAATGCTACTTTGACCCTGAACTCTACCGTTCCACGGGCCATGGTGGCCACTGTACCAACTGCCAGGATAACACGGACGGCCCCAACTGTGAGAGGTGCCGGGAGAATTTCTTCCGCCTTGGGAACACAGAGGCCTGCTCTCCATGCCACTGTAGTCCGGTTGGTAAGTGACAGGCAGAGCCTGCGTCAGTCTGAAGGGATGAAAGACAGAAAAGAAGTAAAAGAGCATTCCCTGTAGCTCCAGATAACAAGGCCATTTCCTAGGCATTTGCTCAGGTTCAGTGTGGAAACGTGGACATGACAGTAACATGTAAATGAGTCAGGAGCTGCTCGTACCCTCACCTCCACGCTCTTTAGCCATGTTGTTAGACTTGCAGATGATTTTCTGGTGTGTATAAAACTGGGGTTGGCCTGGGTAACGGTTTGGTAAATAATGAACAGCAAGATCCTAGAGAACTGTTTGAACTCAACTGGAAAGGTTAGCTGCTTCGTGAGTTCTTCCTTGTTAATGATTTTGTTTAGTCTAAAATCCTTAGCTGAAGTTTTTTAATGTTAATGTATACTCGTATTCATAGACGTGATGTGCTGGTTGTCCATTCCATTCTTTTAAGAGTTTGACTTTTACATTTGTTGCTTATGCCAGCCTATACTTAAATTCTAGACATGACCCTCAAAGAGCCCAACTTTTCTCACAGAACTGATAGGCCTGTGTGTCTAGTTTGTCACTGAGTGCAGGTGGCTTGTTAGTATCTTCAGTATTGATCAGCAGGGCGTGTGTCTGGAAAGTTGAAATGGTGTGGCTCCAAAGGGTCTGATATTTTGAGAGAATTCTAATTTAAAATCTGATCATTTTTCTCTCGGTAACCACTTAGAGATCATACATTGATGCTCAGGCCTTGATTTTAGTTAACCCGTTTTCTTCCTTTGGCATGTTAACACTGCCTACATATCTGGTGATTGACATGCCTTTTAAATTGCAGGCTCTCTCAGCACACAGTGTGACAGCTACGGCCGCTGCAGCTGTAAGCCAGGGGTGATGGGTGACAAGTGTGACCGGTGCCAGCCTGGGTTCCATTCTCTTACCGAGGCAGGATGCAGGTGGGACTCTTTCAAAACCAAAAGGAGGGGGCAGCATCTAAATGTAGTTGATTCCTAATCCTAGGTCTCATGGCTTATCTGCGGCAATACAGACATTTTTTTCCCCAAAAATAATTGTCGGCAAGATTGGAGACTTGTGGCCATAACGCTGATTCAGGATTGTTTGTACAGGGATGAAGCAGAGGTTTTTGGACCCAAGTGTGATGGGTATCCTTGAGTGAAACCAAATCTAAATTTAAAAATGACATTGATATTCATTTTGCTCTATTGTGTTTTCCTCCTTTCAAAAAAAAATTACTGACATGTAAAACATACTGTTGACTTGAAGAGTGTCATTCCCTCCCCCGTCCCTTCTCTCATGGTTTCGCTCGTGGTCCGCCTGCAGGCCTTGCGCGTGTAACCCGTCCGGCAGCACGGACGAGTGCAACGCTGAAACCGGAAGGTGCGCGTGCAAAGACAACGTTGAAGGCTTCAACTGTGAGAGGTAGCTCGTTCTTCCTCACGCGTGTCGCGTTTTCCTCGTTACCGCATTTCAAGTGCGAAAAAAGACGCCTGATTGTATCTTACACTTTTTCAGATGCAAACCTGGGTTTTTTCACCTGGAACCCTCGAATCCCAGGGGCTGCACCCCGTGCTTCTGCTTTGGGCATTCGTCCGTCTGCACAAACGCCGTCGGCTACAGTGTTTACTCTATAACCTCCACCTTTCAGATCGGTAATTTAGACCTTCCATCCCCTAGAAATGTGTGACTAGACTCACAGTATTTTATTAAAAAGTCAGTAACTCTTGGAAGATAAAAAAAAAAAAAGATTTTATTTTCCCATTTCCAGAGAGGGGAAAGGGAGAAAGAGAGGGAGAGAAACGTTGATGTAAGGGAGAAACAGTTGGCTGCCTCTGTAGGCCCCCAGTCCGGGACCTGGCCCACCGCCCTGCCTGGGAATCGAACTAGTAACCTTTCAGTTCACAGGCTGATGCTTAATCCACTGAGCTACACCAGCCAGGGCTCTTGGAGGGTTTTTTTGATGGTGGCAATACTTTGTGTTTTTTTAATGAATATGATTTTTCTTATTTAGCATTTTTGTTTCCTTTGGGAGGGAATTTTTTGTGTGGTTAGTAATGTACTTTTAAACTTTTTAATTTTTCAATTACAGTTGGCATACAATATTAATTTCAGGTGCACAGCAGTGATTAGATGTTCATATAACATATGAAGTGATTACCTCAATGAATCTAGTACTCCTCTGTCATCATACACAGTTACTTTAATATTATTGACTGTATTCCCTATGCTGTACTTTATGAAAACATACATACGGTTTTCCAATTTGTCAGTTAAATGTTACCTAAAATAAAGCAAAACATAAATTGAGAGGTATTGTAGGATTCATTTATTCAGAAGCTTCCATTGATGTCTTCCTCTATACTCTGTAAATTTTTGTGATACACAGAGGTGGCGAATCCAGGGTGCTTACAGTGTAATAGCACTTGTGTTTTTGTCCTCTGCTTGCAGATGAGGATGGGTGGCGTGTGGAACAGAGGGATGGCTCTGAAGCATCTCTGGACTGGTCCCCTGAGAGGCAAGATATCGCTGTCATCTCGGACAGCTATTTTCCTAGGTACTTCATTGCTCCTGGTAAGTGAGGCTGAAAAGTAGCTGGGCTGAGGCGTGTTCTTCTGTCATCTCGTTCTCACATTCCTGTCCCCTTTGTCTGCGTTCCAGCCAAGTTCTTGGGCAAGCAGGTGTTCAGCTACGGTCAGAACCTCTCCTTCTCCTTCCGAGTGGACAGACGAGACACTCGCCTCTCCGCAGAAGACCTGGTGCTCGAGGGGGCTGGCCTGAGGGTGTCCGTGCCCTTGATCGCGCAAGGCAACTCCTACCCAAGTGAGACCACTGAGAAATACGTCTTCAGGTAAGACCCTCTTCATTGTAAAATTTGACTTGAGCAGAATTATGGAAGTGCTCAGCAGGCCTTAAGGTGAAGGTCGGAGAAAGGTTTGGGGTTATAAGGGGTCCATGTGAAAGAGCACCCCCCACCCTCCCCTTTGCTCACCTGTACCCTTGCCAACGGCACTGCAAACCAGCAGGCTGATTGCTGACTTGGCTGGATTGTCAGAATGTTGCATTGTTAGTAGTCCAGTTGAATAAGAAATGCTTTCTTGGGCCCCAGAATTGTCCTAACACAAGTTAATGTGGCCCCTTCCTTCTTTCTAGGCTCCACGAAGCAACAGATTACCCTTGGAGGCCTACTCTCACTCCTTTCGAATTCCAGAAGCTCCTTAACAACCTGACCTCTATCAAGATCCGTGGGACGTATAGTGAGAGAAGTAAGTTACGATGTAATTTAGGAGAGTTATTGAACATGGTTGTGGGTAGAAGGATTCATAATATGCAAAAGGGTATCTCTAACGTCCTAATACTACAACACTGATCCTAAAAAAGTAGTATAAACAACCTCATCGTACATGAATTATGTGTCAAAATAATGTTTTGTTTTTCTTTTCTTTTTTTTTTTCTTTAAGATTTTATTCATTATTTTTACAAAGAAGGGCAGGGAGGGAGGAAGAAAGGGAGAGGAACATCAATGTATGGTTGCCTTTCACCTTCCTCCAGCTACGGATCTGGCTGAGACCTGGCTTGCAACTTGGCTATGTGCCCTGACTGGGAATCGAACCAGCGACCTTTGGGTTCACAGGCCGGCACTCACCCACTGAGCCGCTAGCCAGGGCTCCATTTTCTTTTTAAAGAGTCCCTGTATAAGTGAGATCATACGGTTTTTGCCTGCTCTGACTTATTTCACTTAGCAGAATGCCCTCCAGTCCTTGAATGTGTTGGTTGTTGAGATGCCTACGTGACTCCCCATTTGAAAATGTCTTAAAAATATAGTAGTTAGAAATATGGATCTGGGGATTAGGAAGAAGTTAGAACTGGAGGTGTAGAATGAAAAGGTTGTTGATATATGGGCAATAATTTTTAAACTTGGAAACTTGGAAGAAAGAAAAGAACATGTAATTGTGGAAAAAGTTATTTAAGGCTCATGCCCTGAGCTTCAAGAGAGAAAAAGAATTTTAAGGAGGAGAAACAATGAACAAGTGGAAAGAGCTGTCACCGTTGGTTTTGGGTTTGGGTAACTAAGGAACCACTGGGGAGGACTTTTTTTTTTTTTCCTTTTTTCCTTTAAGAGGTGCTGAAACTGAAATTAGATTGCAGTGCTTTGGTAAGTAATTTGAAGACCAGGAAGTGAAGGTTATTCATTTAAGAAGTTTATCTATAAGGAAAGCGAAAGAGGTGGATTATTGTTCAGAAACAGGGACAAGGTGGAAGGAGGGATACTTTCAGGGTGGGGAGACCCAAGAATGTTTTGAGTTGGAAGAACATTAGCCAGTGGAAATGTATCTCATAATCTAGATGTTGAAAAACACCACGAACTTACTAAAAGTTAATAAAGTTCAAGGAAGTATTGGAGAGATGTCCTTCAGCCTCAGGTTATCAAGTGCTAAGAATTATATAAGCAGCAAATGATCCGTGATAACATGGGGAAATACACTGGAAAGATAGACTGCTGAAGACAGTGGGATGGAAATTAAAGAAATATAACGGTATAATCAAGGCCTGCCTCTTCCATACGTGTTCCTGAAATGCACTATTGGTCTCAGCCAGTATAAGGCTTCTTCTATTTTTATTTTTTTCTGGGGATGTGAAAGCATTGTGACACGTGGCGATTATAATCGCTTCAGAATAATTGCATCCTCACTGAAGAACCCCTGAGTATTAGAACTTGTTTGCTTATTCTTGCTGTTTTATGCAGGATTAAAAAAAAGTAAAATCGAGTGATTTGCTGACAGGTGCTTTCCCTGCTTTCTTATCCTTGAACCCTATAATCAATGCCTGCTTTTGCCACAAGAGAACAAAACGCCGCTTCATGATGACAAACCCTAAACTCTTCTTGTCCTCTATGTTCTTGTTCTTACCTCATCTTGCCCCAGATTAAGTTCAATCAGTGCTTTTTCACTTTTTGTGCTGGTGATTGGGAGAACTGTAAAATCCACCATTTCGGGGGTATGTGGATGTGTGTGTGTTTAAAAACCTAAGTTTGCTATACTGTTATTCCAGACATAGTACCAGCTACCACATGATTATTCTAAATGCTGTTTTCTACTTCTCTTCTCCAATAAGTGAATTAAACGAATGGTTGATTGTCTCTGAAATTTTGGATCTGGTTACCCTTTTAATGTTATTGCCTTTCCGGGAGCTTTTGGAAAACAGAAGCCAGTTCAGGGGTTCTCTTTTCCACGTCACACACAGGTGCTGGCTATTTGGATGATGTCACCCTGGCAAGCGCTCGTCCTGGGCCCGGGGTCCCCGCAGCTTGGGTGGAGACCTGCACCTGTCCTGTGGGGTACGGAGGGCAGTTCTGCGAGTTGTGCCTCTCAGGTTACAGAAGGGAAACCCCGAGTCTCGGGCCGTACAGTCCGTGTGTGCTTTGTACCTGCAATGGACACAGTGAGACCTGCGACCCTGAGACAGGTAAGCGGCTGCTCCCTGGGGGCTGCTAGACCCACGTTCTCTGCAGCAGATGGGTGGGGGGAAATGTTCGTTGTCTCGCTGGCCTCCGGCCTCACGCCCACTCTCCAACAGGTGCTTGTCACTGCAGAGACAACACGGCTGGCCTCCACTGCGAGAGGTGCAGTGACGGGCACTACGGAGACTCCACTGCCGGCACCTCCTCTGATTGTCAGCCCTGTCCATGCCCTGGGGGCTCCAGCTGCGCTGTTGTCCCTAAGACCCAGGAGGTGGTGTGCACCAACTGCCCTATGGGCACCACCGGTGAGTCTGCTCTTCCCATCGACCTGCAGGGTTCCTCCCTTTAAAAATGCCCCGGGAAGAAGAGCTTTGGGAGTATCCAAACTTTTGTTTGTTTGGTTGGATGATTGCAATTTTCCTAGGAAGCTAAGTGCTACAGAAAGCAGGTTTATTAGAGATTTATGAAATGTCTTTCAGGTACTTTTAATAGCTAACACATTTATGGCCAGGTACTTTTCCTGCTTCATTAATCCTCAGAACTCTACGAGATGGGTTCTGCTCTCATCCCCACGTTCCAGCTAAGAAAACAGAGGCACAGAGACATGATGTTACATGACCAAGCCTGCAGGCTAGTCATGGAGGGAGCTAGAATTTCAACCCAGGCACTCTGGCTCCAAAGACGATGATCACTACAGTACACTCCCCCTTATAAGATGAGAGCCAACATTTGGTTTCTAGTTTGTGAAGCTGTTTTCCTGGGCTTCTTGATGTAAAGTGGTAATTTAAAAATCTGTTTATATTTTCTCTCTATAAACAGTCTTCCAGAGTATCAGAGCCCATCATACTTGTTAGGGAAAATGTGTTCATTTTTGTGGTAGCTTGGGATAGGCCAGTGTTTCCATTCTCTGAGTTTCTTTTTGATAAGAATATAGGACTAGCCCTGGCTGGTATGGCTCAGTGGATTGAGCACCAGCCTGCAAACCAAAAGGTTGCCAGTCTGATTCCTAGCCAGGGCACATACCTGGGTGGTGGGCCAGGTCCCCAGTTAGGGGCTTGTAAGAGGCAACCAACCTTTCTCTCGCACATCAATGTTTCTCTCTCTGTCTTTCTCCCTTCCTTCCCCTCTCTCTAAAAATAAAGAAATAAAATCTTAAAGAACATAGAACTGCATCTTTCCTAGCTACTGAAGGGGCTGCCCACCTGGGCTGGCTGACCAAGGAAACTGAGGTACCCGGTAACTGTTTTTCCATCGACTTCAGCTGTTACTAACGGAGACTCTGTCCGGGCTTCTGATGCAACCTTTCGTTCCAGGGATGTTGCTACAGAGCACAAAATATAAGTAGAAAACAAAAAACCCAAGACACCGAGCTAGCAATCTGTATCTCTTGTGTTTCATCACAACATCCTTTGTTTACTGGTCAGCCACCATCCTTCTTTGGACCCTCCCTGGCACCAGGGCCCTGCAACCCAGTGATTCGGCAATTGGTTGAAGACGGTTGGGAAAATAAGGAGAGGATGTTCGTGTAGAATTTTATATTTTTGACTCTTTCCTGCTTTTCTTTTTTAAACAGTGGCCCAGCAGAGTCTCATGCGGACAGACTTCCCTGGCCTTGCTCCCCCGCCCGCTCACACGCACAGGCCCGGCCCCCCGGGGGCTTCTAGTCCCGCAGAAGGGCCAGGCTCTTCGGCCTGCCACGGGCTGTTCTCTTTCAGAGCACTGACCCCCTCCCCTCCATCCCAAACCTTTCTTTTCTGGGCCAAGTCCTGTCTCTTCTGTGGGGCTGGGTTGCTATACCACTTTGCCAGGAAGGCTGGCCGGTGGGCCCTCCCTGCTGTCCGGCCCCAGGTGTCGGTGCTCTTTAACCTGCCGCCTGGTGTCTAGTGAGCCTCCCGCTGACAGCGTCCGCCTCTTAGACACGCAGTTGGAGGGGAGACCCCCTGCCTCGCTCTGTTGTTTTGCTGGGTCTACAGCAATGGGCAACCAACAGTTAAGAATACCCGTTCGCATGTCTGTACTCAACGATACCAATGGCGAAATGAGACTGTTTGGGATGCTCAATGGAGAGAGAGTATAATCGGGGAGATCTTGGGAAACACTATGAACACGTTGGTCACTGATCAGATGTTTCCCACGCAAAGCTTGTGAAATGTGTTTGTTTTACCACCCCCTGACTTGGAGGGCTTGATGGATAGCAGTTCTTGAGGATGTTGATCAGGGTGTAGAGGTCCGCATGAAAAAACAGCACGCTGTGAGAATTGTCATCTCTCATTATTTCTTCATCCTGCTTTCCTCCTTTTCGCAGCATTTGGTATTTTTATGTTTATTCATTTGTTTATTGTCTGTCTTCCCTTCTATTCTTCCACTCCCCATTTAAGCCCCCTGAGAACAGGGACCTTTATCTATCTCACTCACTTTTGAGTCCCTAACACTGAGAATAGTGTTCAGCATATGTGTTGGTCGAACAAATACCAATATTTATTGACTAAATGAATAGAGATTGCAGCTACAAGATAAGATATTCTGCATTTAGAAGACTGTTAAAGAATATAAATAACTTGACAGTCACTGAGATCTTAAACCATGGTTTGCATTCACATTTAACCTATAAAACAATCTTTTGAGGTAAATTAATCATAACAATCTTTTTTTTAACCAAGTTTTGAGTGTATAGCATTGGGAATATAAAAGCAATCAAGGGATGGTCCTTACTCTTCAGGGGCTAAAGAAGTATGGGGGGAAGCAGAGGTCGTTTTACTACAGCGTGGTTGGTTCAGGTAGAGGATGCGCACAGTGTGGAGAAGAGGGATGAACACCGTCCCGTTGACGGGTGGGATGATAAGGAAACTACGGCTACAAAGGATATAACCTGCCCGATGTCATGTAAGGTGCACAGCTGGGACTTAAACCTGCATCCCAGACTCTTAAGACAAAAGGGTAAACTAGCTGAGGCTGCCAGAGGATACTTTGGCATGAGAGCTTCCCCTGGGCTACCATGTAGCTCTGTCTTAGGTGTCCCGCCAGATTTTTAAGTTATGTTTTACTCAAAACAGGTTTCAAGGCATTTTCCATGTACATCCTATCTAGAATAGCTGCACTATCTGATGAAAAAGCAGGGCTGAAATGCTGTCTTCATGCTACTCTGGACAGGGATCTCGGGTGAGGGTCTGGTGACTGTTTACAGCAGAGACAAGCAGGCCCCAGTTTCCTCTCCCCTGCTGCCCCACGCCCAAATCGATGGCAGCTGTCCACCGACCGCCTGGGTCATTTTCAGTCCTCATCTGGCCCGGCCCCCACCACACTGGGCACTGTTGACCACTCACTGGGCTCCAGATGTTTTCCCTTCTTCTCCTTGGTTGCCTCCTGCCTCTCTTGTCTTGGGCCTCCTTCCATCACTTCTGATTCTCATTCTAGGGCTTCCATGCCAACTTGTTATTGTCCCTGTGGGTGAGCTGACCCTGTCTTTAGGCCTCAAAGCCTCTCTGTGCTACAGCTGCCAAAACTCTCTCTTTAGCCCTAACCTCCCTCTCGAGCACCGGTGCCCACCTGCCACCATCATGTGGGTGGTGGCCGGGAGTCATCCACACACCCTCCTCATCCGTCCTTCCTCTGTCCCCACGCTGATGAGATCTGCACGCACCACTTCAGATGGCAGCCTCCGTCTGGGGTGGGGGCAGACTTGTTTTAAGAGTGATCCTACTCACCCTGTTGTATAAGACATTATGGTGTCCAGGGTCATTTTTCATGTTTCTTAATTTTTTTTTAAAGATTTTATTTATTATTCCCAGAGAGAGAGGAAGGGAGAGGGGCAGAGAGGAAGAGAGACATCCATGTATGGTTGCTTTCACCTGCCTCTAGCCATGGATCTGGCTGGAGACCTGGCTTGCAACCTGGTTGTGTACCCTGGCTGGGATTCGAACCAGTGACCTTTGGGTTTGCAGACTGACACCTTATCCACTGTGCCACCAGCCAGGGCCTCATCTTTCTTTCTTTTTTTTTTTTTTTTTTTTAAGTTTTTTTTCCATTATTTTTAGAAAGAGGGGAAGGAAAAGAGGCAGAGAGGGAGAGAGACATCAATGTATGGTTACCTTTCACCTGCCTCCAGCCACAGACCTGACTGGAGACCTGGTTTGCAACCTGGTTATGTGCCCTGGCTGGGGAATCGAACCTGTGACCTTTGGGTTCGCAGGCCGGCCCCTTATCCACTGTGCTACCAGCCAGGGCTCATCTTTCTTAATATCAACAAAAACAACCATGAGTGTAATGTCATCTGGGACTGGAGAGGTTAATGTACATTTTCAGTGTGTGATTTCAGTTAATCCTCAGCACAGTTGAAGTGAAGTAGGCAAACCAGATGCTACTTTCCCATAAGGGAGCAAAGATGCGCCCAAGGTCGCCGCGCAGGGTTGGCACGTTGGCGCAGTGCCAGGACTGTGACCCAGGCCCCCTGCCCTCCCAGGCCAGCGCCCAGTCCCCTGCAGCACGTTGCTTCCCGGCTGCTGGTTATACCAGATCGCTTGTCACCAGCGGTCATTTGTGAGCACTCTTTGGAACCAGTCGCACCAGAAGTACATCAGGCCTTTCCCTCGTAACACCGATTGTCTCGCGCGCAGGTAAAAGATGCGAGCTCTGTGACGATGGCTACTTTGGAGACCCTCTGGGGAGGCAGGGACCCGTGAGGCTCTGCCGTCCGTGCCAGTGCAATGACAACATCGACCCCAACGCCGTGGGCAACTGCAACCGCCTGACGGGAGAGTGCCTGAAGTGCATCTACAACACCGCCGGCTTCTACTGCGACCGCTGCAAGGAGGGGTACTTCGGGAACCCGCTGGCCCCCAGCCCCGCGGACAAATGCAGAGGTGACCAGCCATTGGCTCGATGCCGTCCCAGTTTGCGCGTCCCGAGAACTTGCCCTGGGTCTCTTGAAAGGCTTGCAGTTGGGTGGTCCGGAGCAGCTCCGTTCAAGGAGACAGACGTAAAAGCCACTTATGTCACTTCAATGTTTCTAGTAGAGACGTTAAAATGAAGAGAAGCGAGTAAAATTAATTTTAACAATATGTTTTATTTAACCTAATATATCTAATAAGTTGTTATTTCAATAAGTAACGAGTAATACATTAGTGAGATGTATGGTTTACCCCCACGTGAAGTCTTCAAAATCCGGTGTGTATCTTGCCTTTCGGCACATCTTAGTTCCAGGCAGCTACATTTCAAGTGCCTAAGAGTGACAGGTGACCGATGGCTGCTGTGCTAGCACGAGTCTAAAGCATCTGTTTGGATTGTTGTACTTAGTGTTCCTCTCGGGTGATTTGCCTCTTTGGCCGTCTCTCTTCCCCGCTTAGCCTGCAATTGCAACCCCTACGGGACCACAGGGCAGCTGGGCTCCTGCAGCCCCGTGACCGGGCAGTGCGAGTGCCAGCCTCACGTCACCGGCCGGGACTGTGGCGCCTGTGACCCTGGATTCTACAACCTGCACAGCGGGAACGGCTGTGAGAGGTGAGGCGTCGGGTGCCTTTGGTAGAAGTAACCTTTCCTATTTTTATCGCAGGAGATGCCTCTATACGAGTTATCGCTGGCTTGATTTTGTTCAGGAATTACTGGAGCACCTCCTGGGGGGCAATACCGGAGAGTTGTAATTAAGCTAACGGGAGAAAAGAGTGGAACGCGGTGGCCCCAGTGGGCTGGAATCACCTGAGCAACATTTTTTAAAAATACACAAATCACAATGTCCTTTCAGAGATGCTTAGAGTGAGACCTTTCCGAGTGGCTGGTGGGCAGTTCTTGTTTTCAGAGTTCTCGGCGCCTCTGTGGAGCCGGGCTGGAGGGTGGGGTTTAGTGGTGTAGGAACAGCGTTTGTGTGTAAGGCCAGGAAAAGAGGTTGCAAGTAGAACTCCTGAAAATCACCTGACCCTTGGGGCTCAGGAGCCCTTACTGTTGTTCTGTATTGCAAATTATATTACTCCTATGCTGAAAGGTAGGGGGAAAAAATGTGTCAAATCTGTTTTCCTTACCTGTCATGTGTTCATTTCAGGTGTGACTGCCATGCATTGGGTTCCACCAACGGACAGTGTGACATCCGTACTGGCCAGTGTGAGTGCCAGCCTGGCATCACTGGTCAGCACTGCGAGCGCTGTGAGGTCAACCACTTTGGGTTTGGACCCGAAGGCTGCAAACGTAAGGGGTGCTGCTGGCATAGAACCCTAAGTCCCCTGGTTCCAGGTGGGGTGACAGACAGGCCTGGAAGGGACTCGGACAGCCCGGTCCCCCACACGGCTCACTGCCAGGGCTGCCTTGAAGTCATCATTGATGCTTTAGTCGGTGAACATTATCCTTTTCTAAACCCAGAATTGAGAGCTCCCTGGTTCTTTTGCAACCTCCACGTTTATGTTTTCTCATACTGTGTTTCTGATTCCTCCCTCTGCCAATCTTTTTTATTTCTCCAAAGAAGAGCATCCCTTTGATGACCTGGCTTTCCTACTGTGCTTAGTAAAACCTTTTACTGATCACATTCTTAGCGCAGAGAGTGAAACAGGGCAGGATTCTGCTCAGCACATGTTTGTGGACTTGCCGAGTCTCAGTTGCTAGTGGCTTCCCACCCTTGGGCTGCATCTGGTGCGGTTCTGTGTAAACAGCTTCTTCTCCTTGGCATAAACCCTTGCCTGCAATCAAGCTTTGGAATAGTCTGGGGTTTTGCTTTCTGAATTCCTTCATTTCTCCTGTGGAACATAGCATAGTTTGCCGACTTGGCTTAGAGAACAAAGCAAGTAAGCAAACTATAGAATAATACAAAGTAAGCATTAGCGTTTGGGTTTTCTAGTTCCTTAGTGAGAGAAATATTAAACAGTGGAGAGAAGAATTCTTGAAGTACACAAAAAGGGCACTGACTAGTTTAATAGATTCATTTCTATAATTATTAATAACATGAAATGTGCCTCCCTCCAAAGGATGTACATTTTACTTTTTTTTTTTTTTTTTTTTTTTTTTTGCTGTAAAAATTCCTGCATTCTCATCTAAGCAGGCTTAACCATTAACATTCTTATAAATCAGCTGGGTGTTTTTTTAAAAGTCTGCTTATAAAGATTGTACCATGAGCTTGTTGGTAGTCTGAGTTCAAAGAAAACGCACCCTTCTTTCTTTTCCTCCTTTCCCCTCATTCCCCTGTGTTCTGCAGCCTGCGACTGTCACCCCGAGGGCTCTCTTTCACTCCAGTGCAAAGATGACGGTCGCTGTGAGTGCAGAGAAGGCTTTGTGGGAAATCGCTGTGACCAGTGTGAAGAGAACTATTTCTACAACCGGTCTTGGCCTGGTTGCCAGGAATGTCCAGCATGTTACCGGCTGGTGAAGGACAAGGTGAGCTGTCAGCAGTGCAGACGCTCTTGCGTTCGTGGTGCAGACCTTGCACGGCTTCTCCCTCACACTGAGCTCCAGAGAAGTAATGGTGGACAAGGTAGGTGCAGTCCCTGTTCTCAAAGATGCGTGTTGAGATGCCTGTCAGAAAGCCAGGTGCTATGGTAAGGACGGTCCTCTCAAATGCGAGGGAGAAGTCAGAACTCGAGAATCATCAGCATTGGTATTTAAAGTCAAAGGAATAAAGTAGAGCGAGGGGTTATAGTCACCATTGCGATAACTATGTTTGGGACCGGGTGGGTACTGGCAATGTCGGGGGAACCACTGTGTAAAGTACACAATTGTCCAACCACTACGCTGCATACCTGAAACTTATACAGAATACAATTGACTGTAAACTGTAATTGAAAAATCAAATTAAAAAATAGAAACAAAAATGAAATCAACGGAATGGGCTTGACATTTTTCTCTCTTGAAGCCAGGGAAGTAGAGGAAAAACACCCGTGCTACCTGCGGTGAGGTAGACATGTGTGGCGTTCTAGACCTGCATTTTACAGAGCATCATGCCTGCAGCAGGTAACGTCCTGCCGTTTCCTCTTCTCCCATCGTTCTGTGCAGGTTGCTGACCATCGGGTGAAGCTTCAGGAGTTGGAGGATCTCATAGCAAATCTTGGCGCTGGGGGTGAGGTGGTGACGGATCAGGCCTTCGAGGACCGACTGAGGGAAGCAGAGAAAGAGGTGACGGAGCTCCTGCGTGAGGCTCAGGATGCCAAAGGTATGCAGGGTCCTCGCGGCCAGCCTGTCTTTGGAAGTTGCTCCGAATTCAGAAGGAGTTAGTATGGTTTGATAAAATTCTTTCTTGATTTTTCGACAAGACTCATAGGCTGTGAACTCTTTTTCAAACAGTATGAGAAAATACAAGAACCCGATTGCTTCATGTTTTAAGATATAGTGAGCATAAATAATTCTTCCATAAAAATAATATCGATGATAAAATTCCAACTGTTTTGTAATTTTTTTTCATTATGAAGTATTTTAAGGAGTTTTTAAAACTCATTGAAGGTGTGCATTATTTTAAGAAGAAAATTTTAACATCAATTTCTCTCAATCTAGTGAGTAAGGATATATTTTAGGCACTGCTTTATTTCCTTAGGGATCTCATAAGGAAAATTTGTGGTCTTCAGGTATTGACTAAACAGCTAAAAAACACTTAGTATTTACAATAAAGATTATAAATTAATTCCTACTTACAATTTTTTGTTTAAGTAACAAGCAAATACACTAATATATCAATAGGTATATATTTCATATATCACATGCATATTTAATGTCATTTGCAATTTGGTAGATCAGTCCTTTGTACATTAACTGTTGGGACTGGTGATAGGCAGTAAAGGGGTTGAATTAAGGTTTAGAAAACAGTTTATTTTATTTCCTTAAAAGAAACAGTTTTGAAACTTCAAAAGTTAAAAAAAAGTTATTTTAAACAATGTACTTGCTTATTTTTTTTTTAAGATTTTATTTATTATTTTTAGAGAGAGGGGAAGGGTGACAGGGAGAGAGACATCAATGTATGGTTGCCTTTCACCTGCCTCTAGCTAGGGACCTGGCTGGATACCTGGCTTGCAACCTGGTTATGTGCCCTGGCTGGGAATTGAACCAGCGACCTTTGGGTTAGCAGGCCAGTGCCTATCCACTGACACACCAGTCAGGGCTAACTGAAGCATTATTTAAAAAAAAAAAAACTTTAGCTTATCATCTACACAAGGTGAGGCAGAAGTTTTCAGGATACCAGCTTTGCACATGAATTTTGTTGGCCCAGCTCATAAGTTGCTGTTTTCCAAACCTGTTATTTATCTTTATTGATCTGCACTTTGACCTCTCATCTCTTTTTACATTCCTGGGAAAATTTAGATGCCAACACTGAGCATCATGCTGGCAATAAGAACTGGTCAACTTTGGATAGGACTTACCTGTTGGTTCTTGTATATCAATATAACTTCATGACATGTGAGAGTTTTAATAATGACAGAATTATATTTGTATGGGTTACAGTTATCTTTTGATTTATCAGGATCCAGACATGAAGCTTAAGTTGAATGGGCCGAATTACTAAAGGACAATTAGAATAACTATTCAAAAACAGAAATCAGTTTTTTACACAGATATATGTATATGCCAGGGGGTAGCAGGTGACAGTGACAGGCTTAGTTTAAAATACAAAATGAATTTAATTTGCCATACTCCAATATCTGAACCAACTTGTTTCCTAGTTTAGAAAAATGGTGGGGTCCCAGGGCTTTTAACAGCATTGTATTTTTATGATGAACTTTGGCGTGTGCTGGAATATGAAAATCCTTTCTTCATCAGACATTTCTTGGGAGCCTGCTCTTTGCTAGTCACTGAGACTGAGGAGGTGGTGGGGGGTGAGAAAGGGAAAAGCTAGTAGTCAGTCAGGTGTGGGGCAGCACACAGTGTGATGCATGTAACTGGGCACCATCATGACTGACCGACCCGCTCCGCTGAGGGGCCTGGGGAACTTGTCGGGATGATGCTGTGATTGGTCAGGGTCCATCGGTGGTGACTTGCGCCCACTTCAGGTAGTTCATGCCCCTCCCTCTGCATTGTATCACAGATGTAGACCAAAATTTGATGGATCGCCTCCAGCGAGTGAACAGCACCTTATCCAGCCAGATCAGCCGTTTGCAGAATATCCGGAATACCATCGAAGAGACGGGAAACTTGGCTGAGCAAGCACGTGCCCGGGTGGAAAGCACGGAGCAGTTGATTGAAATCGCATCCCGGGAACTTGAGAAGGCTAAGGTTGCTGTTGCCAACGTGGTGAGTGTGTGTGACGCTCAGAGGCTGGGGTGGGAGTGGGGGCCAGCGTGGGGACAGCCCTGGGTAGTTTGCAGCAGGTCCGGTAGGTCCACTGGAGTGCTCCTTCAGCTCAGCTGCCTCCTGTGTCTTTATATTTGTCTGTAACCTCGGAGCAAGAAAGAGCATTTCTCAGAGCGGTCATGAAATTGTTATCAGGAGCTGGATAAACACCAAAGACATCTGGGTCCTTTCTCTAGCTTTGTCTTTTCTGTGGCACTAGGTAATTTTAGCTTCTTTTATCCTTTACTGAAAATGAAAGTAATGAACCACAGTCAAGCGTGCTGATCATTAAAGATCTCTGAAAGTGAGAAGAGTTCTTTTTGCTAAATGCCACTGTAAAAATACCGTTTTGACACTTGCTTTATGAAGATTCAGTAATCCCGTCCTTTACAAACGAGGACTTTGTTTGCTTCCTCCTCAGTCAATCGTTCAGCCAGAGTCTACGGGGGACCCGAACAACATGACCCTGTTGGCTGAAGAGGCTCGAAAGCTGGCGGAACGGTACCCTCCGGATCCCCGTGGAGGGGCTGAGTCTCGGTTTCCCTGGGCCTGGCCACGTCCTCCCACCCTGGGCCCGCAAAACACCCTCCCCCTGGAATACCCGGCTCTTGCAACGTTCGCTGTCTTTTCTGCAGCAGCATCAGCCATGTCTTTTCTTCCCTTTGACTTGAAATTAGACTATTTACTTTGACTAGTCAAGTCTGAGTGGCTTGAAGGGAAGTTATATTTGCACATCTGAAAAACATACATATTCACATTTTTGGACATTTAATTTTAAAACCTTAAGGTTCACAGGAACCTAAGAAGCTCCGTCAAATTACTTTTAAAATCTTAGAAATTTTTAGTAAAAATGTTTCATTTCCAGGTTTTAGTAGGAAGCATTTACTAAGCCATAGTACATTTGAAAATCAGCCACAGAAAACAAACTGTTTCTCTCCTGATTTAAAAAAAAAAAAAAAAAAATTAAGTGTAATATTTCTTAAGAAGACTTGAAATCATAGAAGACATAAAGTTAAAAAAAAATTTTTTTTAATGAAATTGCTAGAACATAGGCTTCACGAGTGCAGGCATTTTTGGGTTTTATTCACTGCTGAGGTCCTAAGTGCCTAAAACAATGCATGGCATATAGTGAGTGCTCAATAAACATTTGTCGAATGCACTGCAGAATACCTGTCAGCCTCGGTGGGGTGGAGTGTTTAAATAAGCCTGATGCTGGCATTTTAGCCTCTGTCTGGAGCAGTTAGTTACCTTGTGCTCCCTTTCTGTTCTCTGTGAGTGTATGAGCCAGTGCAGTTTAGTTCATGGACCCTTCCTCGTTTCATAGCTGGGTTTTCTGAGCAAAAGCAGTAGCTGAAAACAGTATGGAAAGCTCTGAAGAAAATTAGGGTCCTGGGGAACGGTTAATTTCAGTGTACTTCATACATGAATTTTAAAGGAAAGTTGATCATAACAAAAGAATGGCTGCATATTGCAGTGGGATAGTGTACTATGAAATTCTAGAGGTGAAAAAAACCCTAGTGGTTCCCCAGCTAAAATGTATTACTTGGCTGGAGTGCCTGATAATACGTTTCTTGGTTTTTGGTGTTGAGTTGCTTTCCTTGGCCGGTAATTGGGTTGCATGTAAGAAATCAGAACAGTCACAGCTATTTCAGGACCACGTAGAAACTGAACCAGAGCAGTGGCTAAACAGGTTAGGCCTGGGATTTACGTGTATGAGTAGATATGTGATTTCTTGCTAGCATGCATGGTTTTATGTGGAAATTACTCTTAAATAATTGTAAGTTTTTTAAGAAATAGAAACACTTGCTCCTATAAATTTTATTCTTGTGATTTTCTTGGAAAATAATATTTTTCTCAAATTACAGAACACTGTTTGAAAACTCAGGCCCACTGAAATAATTGTAGAATTCCAAATGCATAAGATTTTCTGATATTTGTAGATGTGTATATACATATATACATATACATATATATATATATATATATATATATATTAGTATACGTACATATAATAACAAGGTTAGCATTACCTGAGTTCTACTTCTTTCCCTATTAGATGGTTGTTTCATTTTTTTTTTTTAATATGTTACACAGCCATAAACAAGAAGCCGATGACATTGTGCGAGTGGCCCAAACAGCCAGTGATACATCAACTGAGGCGTATAATTTGCTGTTGAAGACGCTGGCAGGAGAAAATCAAACAGCGCTGGAGATTGAAGAGCTTAATCGAAAGTAGGTGAAATTTAAAAGCAGCTTAGAGCCACTCGGGTTTTCTTGAGAGTAACCCCAGTTCAGTGAAAAATTAGATGCTGGTGAATTCAGAGCATCCGTTCATGCAGTAAGATTTCTTTTGTTAGTCAAGCTTTTCAAATGGCTTCTTAAATCAAAGCAGGGGATGGAGAGCGACAGACATTTTATTTGATCCATTTACTGCAGAAAATGGTAACAAGACTCGCCATGATACTTAAAATTGTGCATAAATGGATACAGAAAAAAAAAAGAATCATAACAGAAAGGAAATATGCTTGAGCTACAAATATTTAGAAAGTGATCGAAATGAGAAAAGTATAAGATAAACCCTATGTTAGGAATAGAAGAGATGAGATGAAACACAAATTTCAGCTGTGTTGGTATTAAACAATAGCATTTAATTTTAATTTAATTTTTTTAATTTTAATTGTTTTTTTAAAGATTTTATTCATTATTTTTAGAGAGAAAGGCAGGGAGGAAAGAAGAAATGGAGAGAAACGTCAATGTATAGTTGCCCCTCACCTGCCTCCGGCTGGAGACCTGGCTTGCAACCTGGTTATGTGCCTTGGCCGGGAATCGAACCCGTGACCTGTGGGTTCACAGGCTGGCGCCTTATCCACTGTGCCACCAGCCAGGGCAACAATAGTATTTTAAAATAGTATTTTAATGTGACGTTTTCTTTGAGGTTTTGGAAAGACTACCGTAGTGATTTAAACTAAAATGAATGCAGTTTACGTTAAGCTGCCAGAAACAACTGAGTTTGTCGCTAAATGCCGTCTCCTGTCCCCTAGATACGAGCAAGCGAAGAACATCTCGCAGGACCTGGAGAAGCAAGCCGCCCGGGTGCATGAGGAGGCCAAGAGGGCCGGCGATAAAGCCGTGGAGATCTACGCCAGCCTGGCCCAGCTGGCGCCGGTGGACTCGGGGGCCCTGGAGGTACGGGGCCTGTGCGCACAGGGCTTTGTCATCGCTGCGCCTGCCCACACACACACACACACACACACACAGAGCTGGGATGAGAGCTGTCTGACTGTCCTGCCGCTGTCACTGGTTCCGACCCACACTGTCTGCCCCTGACGGTAAGGTGACGCTCTCTTAAGTACATAATAGAACTGATCAAAGTAAAGGATCCTGTGGGTACAAACATTAAATAGCAGAGACTACTCCAGTGATATAAGCAGTCACTCCTAAGTTTTTAATATAAATCCAGATTATAATACATTGGGATCAATTAAAGCAAGGTGCACCTAGACTGTTACCTTCCAGGCACCATCTGGTTGAGGACAGAAGAGAAATGAAAGAGAATGGTTTAACTGAAGCAGACAGACAAACAAAAGCCTGTATCAGGCTGGTCTGGGCCAGGTAGAATATTTTGGAATTGGTGCTATTTTTTAAATTCATCTGTACTCTAATCATGAATCCTCATACCGGGCCCTGGGTAAGTGGTGTAATTTTTTTTCCACATTAAACTTGAGATTTCTTTAAGTTTTACTTCTTACATGTGAGGTGTTGACTTGCTTTTTACCATAAAGGGTCAGGTCTCTGTAGACGTGTGCATACTGTATTATTCCACACATACAAAATTTGAGAACAGGCAAAGGGTGAGGATAAAAACCAGACCAGTGGTAGCTGCTTTATTGGAAAGTTGGGTGTGGAGATTGACTGGAAAGGTATGCAATGGGATTTCCTGGGGTGGAAATATTGTGTATATTGATTGGGGTGTTGGTTACAAGTAAATGTCTTTATCTAGATTCATCAAACTAAGCATTGTGCATTTCAGCACATGTCACATTTTTAAATAAGGTCTGTATCTTGACCCGTCTATTCTTTCAAAAATACCTATTGTGTAGTCTTAAGTGTGGTGAAATGACTAAGCCTATGTTTTCATCCATTTGTTTTTACCTTAAATGCAATGCTCCTACTTGCTTTACACAGAACGAGGCGAATAAAATAAAGAAGGAAGCTGAAGATCTGGACCGTCTGATGGACCAGAAGTTAAAGGATTATGAAGATCTCAGAGAAGACATGAGAGAGAAGGAATATGAAGTAAAGAAACTCCTGGAGAGCGGGAAGGTCGAACAGCAGGTTGGTTTGATGTGCAGGTGACTTCGTTTCTTGGGGCAAAATTTGGCACTGTCCACAGTAGCCGTGTCGGTGACGTTACCCAACTGCAGAGGTGGCAACCCTGAGGTTCTTGGAGGAGGGCCTTCTGCTGCGTGCTGGCCAGTCTCAGGGTGGTCGCCTGCAGGTTAGGGAAGAGGTGGTGACCCTTGGCCCGTTTGCCCTCTGATCTCCTGTTTGTCCTCAGACTGCCGACCAGCTCCTCGCCCGAGCTGATGCTGCCAAGGCTCTTGCAGAAGAAGCTGCTAAAAGGGGAAGAAACACCTTACAAGAAGCCAATGACATTCTCAACAACCTGAAAGGTACGAAAGGGTCAGATGACAGGGTCACTTTGTATGCTTCCCCCACCAAGGGCGAGTCCTTTCCTTCCTTTTCTTTTCTTTCTTCCTCCCTCCCTCCCTTTCAAATTTTTATTGCATTTTTTTCCCATTGCCATTTAGTTCCCTTACACTCTCTGATACACAGTATACAAGATTTCATGGTCACCCCCCCCTTATCCGTGGAGGTTATATTCCAGCACCCGCAGTGGGTGCCTAAAACCATGGATAGTATAAAGTATAAACCTGTGATAAAGTTTGATTTATAAGTTAGGAATAGTAGGAGATTAACAATGATAACTTAAAATGAAATAGAGCAATTGTAACATTGTGCTGTCATAAAAGGAATTGAATGCGGTCTTTCTCAAAATATCTTATTGTCTCATATAGAAATATATATACTGCATGGATACTGCATGCCACCTTAGAACTGATGAATTATTTGTTTCTGGAATTTCCCATTAATATTTTGGGGCTGTGGTTGACCGTGGATAATTGAAACTGTGGAAGGCAAAACCACAGATAACGGGCACTATTATAGTGTAATGAATCCCATACGTCTGTTATCTGGATTTTTACTGTACTTGCTTCATCCCCCAACATCCACTTTACATTTTCAATGAAGTATTTCAAAGGAAAATCCCAGTGTTCGTGCCATCTTAGCCCTGCATACCTCGGTGGGAGAGAAAGTAAGAAGAAGGACGTTTTCTTATGAGAGGATAACATCCACAACCCAGATATGCCAATTAGCTGGCCTCTGTTGGTGAATTTACCTTTAATTTTCTCCGCCAATTGCGTTTCGATCTTTGTGTCTTCTTTTATTGCCCAGATAAAAAGGACATGTGCTGAATTCACTGTGTAGCCCTGGACTTAGCTGATAAAGTCACCACAGGTTCTTTAAATAGGGAAGCTTCACAGGAAAATGGTTGAACATAGGGTCCTGGGGTCCCTGGGTCGAGTCAGGATCCCCAGTTCCCATCTTACTGGGAATCCTTGGGGAAACCGTCTACCTCTAGTCCTCAGTTTTCTCACACGTAGAAACAATACAGTGCCTGCACCACAGACACACAAAGCTCTCCACGCAGCACCGAGCACGCAGTGAACATAGTAAACTGCAGCTTCAATATTGGCCGAGGGGGTAGTGGCGGAGTGCTCAGAACTCTGAGCACTTTCAGGTAAGAGTCTGCTTTCCAGGATCAGGTGTTCGTGCCCGCCAGCCTGCCGTCTGGAGTGGTGCGCTTTGTGCTGCTGAGACCGCAGTCCGTGCTGCTGCGCGTTTCTCTCCCGGACTCGTTGTAACATCAAATCCAGCTGCAGCTCCTGCAGTTCCCTGCGGGCTTGTGGCGAGCTGAGCTCACAGGCATCCCTTGAACTTGTTTTAGACTTTGACAGGCGAGTGAATGACAACAAGACTGCCGCAGAGGAGGCGCTGAAGAGAATCCCTGCCATCAACCAGACCATCATGGAAGCAAATGAAAAGACGAGGGAGGCGCAGCTGGCCCTGGGCAATGCCGCCGCGGACGCCACGGAGGCCAAGGACAGGGCCCGCGAGGCGGAGAGGATCGCCAGCGCCGTCCAGCAGGTGCACACGTGCCTCTCCGGGCAAAGGCTTCGCTCGGGCTTCTCTAGTCGCCCCCCGGGTTCTTTCCAGACCCCGAGAGCCTTGTGTTTTTCCCTGGCTTCCGTAAAATCATAAACCAACCTTGTTTATTTTCCCCCACACTGACGGAGGAGGCAGAATCATTGAGAGAATCCTTGACTCTAAAATTTCTGTGTCACAGTGGCAGGGTCTGAGCTTGGAGGCGTCTTCAGGGACCCGTCGAGCCCCTCCTACAAAATATTAGCCCCTTTCTAAATAATCGCAGTACCTTGGCTTGGACAGTTGACATTTTCTCCCCAGTCTTGCGTAGAGTGCCAGGTCAGCACAGCTTTCAGGCTGCCTGTTCAAGCCCATTGCTCTAACTAAGCCTCACCTACCTAGACCTTGTGTGGCCGCCTGCGCTGGACTCTTCCCCTCGTTGCACAGAATGATGCCTCCAGGGTCTTTTCCCCTCCCTGCAGGTCAATCTGTTTGTTTCATTGAAGGGAGAGAATGGGGCTGACTCTAAAAGTACGCATTTGAGAATCACACCTCTTTTGTAAAGTTTCTTTGGAACGGTCAGTTTCAGATGGACTGTGTTGCATAAAATACTCATACTTCAGGATTGTGGTCTTTGTGTACATGATGAGCTGCCAGGCAGAGCAAAGGCCAGCTGTGAATTGAAAACTTCATCCAAGTGAGTCTAATCAATGCGATGCGGTGGAACACGGATCCCGTTTAAATGTTTACCATTCACCAGTTGTGTGGCCACAACTAAAAATGGAAATAATAGAACATAAAGTTTGAAGGATTAAGAAGAGACAGAAATAAATTATAACTTAAGTCAATGTACAGTGTAAATTAGTGCCCTGCCCTTGGAGCCATTTGACAGATTAAGGGGTGGGAAAGCTTTTTAAACTAGTATTTTTTTTCTGTGCCTAGAATGCTACCAGCACCAAGGCAGAAGCTGAGAGGACTTTTGCAGAAGTTACAGACCTGGATAATGAGGTGAACAACATGTTGAAACAACTACAGGAAGCAGAAAAGGAGCTGAAGAGAAAGCAGGACGATGCTGACCTGGATATGATGATGGCAGGGATGGTAAGCAAGGCAGATGTTTTTGCTCAGGGGTGGGAAATGGAGAGTGTTTCATTAAAAAAAAAAAAACAGGACTCATATGGACTTCTGTTTTCCATTGTGTTTCACAGTCAAGAATTGGGTTAGTAACTTACATGGAAGACAAAGAATTTGGACCTTCTGCCAGGTCGTTGCACAATTGTCCTGTCCCGAAGCTGCTCAGTTAGAATCGAAACATTGTTTTGCACAGCTGAGGTTTTAGGATATTAAAAGTATGCATTTATATTTTTGAATGGGTAATTCAGAGAGAGTAGAAAATCAAAAAGGAAGAGAGGGATGCAATGAGAAGTTAATTTCCTTCCTGTTCTTATTCTCCCAGCAAACTGGCTCCCTGGAGGCACAGATCAGTTTCTTGTGTACAAGGATATTTTTGAAGCTGACAAAACATTCCAGTCTTGCCCTGATGGGTGGGGTGGTTCGGTGGGTTGGGCATCGTCCCACAAAGCCAAAGGTTGCTGGTTGAATCGCTGGTAAGGGCACATGCTAAAACACAGGCCCTGTGCTGGGGGGCCTGGTTCACCTTGGGGTGGGAAGGAGAAATACCAGCCAGTTAATAAATACCAGCCAGTTAATATAGGTAAAGAAGACTTTTAGGAAGTGACAACAGGAAGCATCCCTGTGCAGACACCCTATTTTATTATGCCCTTTTTTTTTTTTTTTGGATTGTCCTCATTTCCCTACCAAGGTGTGGCTCAAGTGGAAATTCCCACACAGTAAAAATGCGTGTTTCTCATATTTGCTGGGGGTCTGTGGATTTCATCTGTAATCTGGTTGCAGAAATATTCGTTTTAGAGCCTATTGAGAGATGCAGAAGGTGATGTTCTTTATAAGCTTCAAAAAAAGGGTGGAAGACTCTATTCAAAGGGTGGAGAGAAGATCCATTTTTTGTTCCTTTTGGTAAATGACTTCAAAGGGCACAGAGCACCATCACACACACTGTCCCATCCATGTTTCATCAGCCCTGAAAGGCCAGCATTGTTGGGGTCTGTCATATGTGTGCAGGCCGGTGGTGGTTCCTGGAAGAGGGTGGCAGTCGGGCAGTCCTGTTCCTCTCCCAGGTCACGCAGGTCACTGCCGAGTCCTGTGCACACAGAAGGGCCTGTGGTGGGCTCAGTAGGAACGCCTGGCTGTGGTTGATTTGGGGAGGGTTTTACCCCTTGCTTGCTTTTTCTTTTTAAACTTTTGACATTGTTTCTGTCCAAAAATTTTTGCATTACCTTGACCCCAAAAACTAGGAAAAACAATCAGGCGGCCAGGAGCTCAAAGGCGCTCCTTTGTGTCCTGGCTGGATTTATTTGCGAGAGCATCTGTTTTCTGATATTTAGACAATTGCCTGGTCATCTCCTGTGACTCATGCCCCAGCATATTTATTCAGGTTCCATGGAATTTTCCCAAATATATTTACCTTTGGTTGACTTTTCAAATGTAAATTGTTTAGGGTGTGAGTGTGTGTGTGTGTGCAGGCGTGTGCACACATGGGCACATACATGAGTGCGTGGTCAGATCAGGGACACAGTTATAGAAGAGTGTCTTGTGATTATAAAAGTTTTCTGAGAATAGGACATTTTCTTTTTTTATTTTTATTTTTCGTTCTCATTCAAGGATACGTTTATTGATTTTAGAGAGAGAGAGGGAGAGAAAGAAACATCGATGTGTGAGAGAAACACATTGGTTGCCTCCCATACACGCCCCAACCAGGATCGAAGCCACGCCCTTTTGGTATTCAGGATGATGTTGCAACCAACTGGGCCACCCAACCACTGCTCCGAATAGGACATTTCTCAGAATCAGGTCCTTAAGAGTATTCTTGAAGGACATGTTTTGGGTCTAAAATGTCGTTTTCACCTTCCTTCTTTAAAAATGCTCGGTGGACATTTTATTAGGAGCATACTGCCATGTATTCTTGAGTGAGACAGAAAAGGAGATAGTTTTAATCTTTGAAATACAAATGCAGTTAGTGTAGGCATCCCAAGTCCCCATGCATGAGTGTTGTAGGAATTAAAATAGTGACATCCTCAACAGAAACATACGACCCTCCCCACCCCCAAAAAAACCCTACAGTGGGAGTTTGTGGTTTTATGAGTTAGGAAAGGGGAGAGCATCTGAAAATTAGAGTTGTTGGCTCAGCGGGGAAGAAATATTTCAAGATGATGGAAACTTACCATTGGGACCACGTGCATCATCCATGCTCTTCGCCCATGCAGGCTTCGCAGGCTGCTCAGGAAGCCGAGATCCATGCCAGGAAGGCCAAGAACTCCGTGTCCAGCCTCCTCGGCCTTGTTAATGACCTCTTGGAGCAGCTGGGTGAGTAGCCAGAGTCACTTTAGGTCTCCTCTGAATTCTTTGTCTTGCTCTTGGGATCTGATTGCGTTGACTCGAAACAGAGCCGTATGTATAATGGGAACGTCGTGTAAACCGAATCCTGACTTTGTTGGATTAATTCAGTCAGTACTTACGAGGTCCTTCCTTGGAATCGCCCTCAGTATTGAAGTCTGACTGGTCCACGGACCCAGGAGACGTGCTGCCAGTTAGAGTGGCTCGTTTCTGGTCGGGGTTTATGATGCCACTGAACAGGGACTATCCGTCCCTCGCTCTGCAGCCAGGGACCAAAGGATTTTGGTAACAGGGCGAAAGAACACTTGCAGCTGGTCGGGACCTCGCTGGCTGGAATTCTCTTTATTTGCCAATCAAAGAATCCTCTGATGCCTTGCTGCCTGTATGCCAAACAGGAAGAAAAGGCTTGATTTTTCAGGGAAACCCGCTTTTGAATTCAATTTGATAGGGCGCAGGCTTCACGATAAAACAGCCTTCATTATAAAGTGGGAATAGTCTAGGCAGCGCCCATTCATTTCCCACCCGGTAACGTTCGGGCAGCTTGATTGGGGGCGGGGGGCAGGATGTTTCCGACCCGTCTCAGATTTCAAGAATAATAAATCATGAGCCAGCAGATGGAGTTTACATGAAAGCAGGCTGAAAGAGGTAGCTTTTCGTGGCAGAAAGAGCTGGACTGTTTGCTTCGGTACCTCCCAGCTGTGCGAACCTGGGCAGGTTTCCGAACACCTGCGAGTCGGCTGTGCCGTGGCCTGGTGGGTCGTTGGCCGAGGACAGTGCGTCAGGTGCCGGGTGTGCGATTGGCGCAGCCGCCTGCTCTCATTTGGGACGGAAGCAATTCCTTTCCAAAGAACCTCCTTCTCTTTTTATTTTACTTTGTTTTATTTTGTTTTTATCTCACACTCATTCTGAAGCGAAGAGCTGCGGAAATGTGTTCATCACTTTAACCCCAGCCGTTTTCCGTAGGAGAGCGCCTGACCATGTCCGGCTCCTGGGAACAGAACGTGGCTCCCAGAACCAGCCCAGCTTCCCCGGAGTCGAAGCGCCAAGGGCTTGGTGTCCAGCGCACATGTCTTGTGTACATTAGGTGGCACTGAAGTGACACACAGGTTACATAGATTAGCATGAAAAAGGCATGAAATGTCACCAGATGACCTTCAAAACCACAAGTGAGGTTCAGGGTCTATAATGTGGTAGCTGTGTATTTAGAAAACATTTCACGAAAACCGTTTTCTCAGGAAGAAAAGCGACCAGCCCATGTCCTCGCCACTCCTGCTGGCTGAGGGCTGGCGTCGGTGCCTGGTTTGCAGGCTTGTGCCCCTGAGCTCGGGCCTCAGTGCAGACTCGTCACAGCGGCAGCTGTGGGCGTGATGAAAAGGCGAGTGTGCGCTTGCAGGGTGAAGTTGCCATCCTCACTGAGCGCGTCTGTTCTCTTCTGTGTCCTCTCTGACTCTGCAGGGCAGCTGGACACCGTGGACTTGAACAAGCTCAACGAGATTGAAGGCGCCCTGAACAAAGCCAAGGACGAAATGAAAGTCAGTGACCTGGACCAGAAAGTGTCCAGCCTGGAGAACGAAGCCAGGAAGCAGGAGGCTGCCATCATGGACTACAACAGAGATATTGAGGAGATCCTGAAGGACATCCGCAACCTGGAGGACATCAGGAAGACCTTACCGTCCGGCTGCTTCAACACCCCGTCCATCGAGAAGCCCTAAGCCTCTTCCTCCAGGGCCGCAAGGCAGCGCACCCCGCCGGCGAGCCGGCGAGAGGCCGAGATTACGTGTTCAGACCCCCACTTCTCTGCTGCTCTCCACCACTGTCCTTTTGAACCAGGAAAAGTCACAAAGTTTAAAGAGAAGCGAATTAAACATCGTGAATCGGGAACAAAGGGTTTTATCTAATAAAGTGTCTCTTCCACTTAACGGCGCTCCCTCACCCCCCCTCTCCCCTCCAAGTCACACAAGGACGTGGCCCCCCCGTTGCTGTGCGGTGGCCCGAGCACTTCGCGGGAACCACGGGACGCCAGGGCCGAGCAGGGAGTCCTCCCTTGCCTGCTGGCACGGTCAGCAGCTCCTGTCTCAGTGCTCTCATTTCTATGAAGGAAAAGTTTGGCTGCTCGTAGTAGCGTTGTGACGGCCAGCGTATCCAGGCCGTAGCTAAAGAAAATGCATCTCCATCTCTCGCCCTCCCTCCTCTTAAGCAAAAGGAACTAAGCATCCTTTGCCAAAGGTATTGGCCCCTTAGAAGGTCGAGCGCCATCACCAGCTGGCTTAGCTACTCTGAGTCTAGGATACTGAGCCATCCCCGGGGAGGGATGCAAATATTTATGACAGTCTCCAGGAGAATACCAGACGGCAGAAGTAGGCCGAACATCTCCTCCTGTGTTACTAATTGACTAGGAAGGTAAACTTTTTTTCAGATCTTTGGGCAGCTGATCATTGAAATCTGGATGGGCAGCTTATACGCACCAACAGACATCTTCTGGCATTCCTCTCGGTGGGATTTATGCAGGAGAAATAGGGATGCGATAACCACTAAAGTTTTCCTTTACAAAATCGAATTCTTAGAGCTTTGTTTATAAGTATGGGAACTAGGGTTGTTACCCGGCAGAGAACAGCAGTTGGTCCCTGAGATCTTGACAGGCAGAATGAAAGAAAAACACACCCTAGGCTTTTCCAGCAAACAGATGAAACTGGGGTGCACCTCGTACTGTCAGGATCCCGTGTATCCATTTTTCTTCCATTGGGAAGAGGTGAACCATTTGACCCTTAAGCCTCAATTTTCTTCTGACGTCCCCACCTTCTAGAATCCCCCCAGACACCGTGTTTGCCAAATCCAGGGGGCAATGACTTGCACTCTGTAGGTCACACAGCTGCCAATGCCGTCTAGTTCCTGCACCTTGTGATTTTAAACCCACTCTGACCTTCCCTCTCACGTGTTGAGGGAGGACCCTTACATGGAGTTTCCTAGTGGGCTTCTCAATTTTTGATCCTCAGCTCTGTGGTTTTCTTGGAAGATCACAGTGTGACAGTTCCCTGCCACACGACCCCTTCCTCCTACCAACCTGCCTTTGAGATTCATATATAGCCTTTAACACTATGCAACTTTGTACTTTGCGTAGCGGGGGAAAGAAACTATTATCTGACACACTGGTGCTATTAATTATTTCAAATTTATATTTTTGTGTGAAATTTTTTTTTTGTTTGTTTATCATGAGTATAGAGTAAGGAATTTATGTAAATATACCTGCTCCTCTTTCTAGAATGGCGCTGTCTGTTCACTCCACTTTTCCTCTTCCCTGGCACAATGTGTCTGATTATCTGCACCCCTTCCGTCTGCCTTGCCCTTGGCCTTGTGTTCGCAGCGAGCCAGTTCTCTAGCATTACCTGCAGCCTGTTTTCCTCCACCTGCAAAACCCCTTGTTGAGAGGAACGTAGACCCCGTCCCACTGCAGTCCCGGCACGGCTCTTTCTTGCCAAGTTGTCACACCAGTGTTTTCCTAGCCAGTTCCTCCTGCCAAGGGGCCATTTCCCAGCAGAGACCCTGGGGTCAAGGGTTAAGGAAAAGGACTGAAGAGAAACTGCGAGGGTAGTTTTCCATCTACCTCGTGGATCAGGTTCACTCCGTTAAGTCTTAGGCCTCAGTGAAAGTTTTAGAATTTGTTGCCTTTTTTTTTTGGCTTTTCTCCTCCATCTGTGTGGTACATTTGTAAACAGAATTTTATTTTTAACTAAAAGGTCTTTATAAAATGATACCTGGATTACACCCCGACCATATAGCCATTATCTTACTGTACGGTTCCCATGATCTGTATGTTGCATTAATAAAAGCGACAGGGTGGCCATGGCGGACCGCTGGGTGCCACAGGACATACATAGCTGTTCCCTGGCATTTTAGTTTTAACTCCAACTGTGACCCTTTTACATGTGCCTTCACTTGAGCTGTTCGCCTTCCTTTCTACGGTCTTGCTCTCTAGGGTGGTGAATAAAATGCAACACTTGGCATTTTTTTTATGTTTAAAAAAAACAGTATTTTATTTATAATAAAATCTGAATATTTGTAACCCTTCATACGTGGTGTGGCTTGAGTACTAGGGGACGGAAGGTGTTTTAAAAGGTGTGGTGAAGGTAAAGCTACTCATGTCTTCTTTGGGACTCGAAAGAAGAGAAGCAAAACTGCTGTCTTTCACCAAGTGGCACCCGTACCACGCACCAGCCTGTTCTGTCAGCGACCTGGTGTGCAAGGCCTGTTCCTCTGGTGCCCTGCCTCCCTGGACCATGTGCGTGCGTGTTTGACCCACAGCCCTGTAGGCACCTCTGGCTTCTGGCCCAGGTTGTAAGATGAATTTCCTTCTCTAACTTCTGGGAAGGGTCCCAATACTTTTAAACTGGTTGGTCTTTTACCCACTTTGTCTATGAACTTCAGAAAGCCTTGTAATCGAGGCCATAGTGGCATGGCTCGAGATTAATTCAGAACAGTTTGTGTTTATTTCTAGAAAAAAGCTGAGCATCACACCATGGTCAGCAGTGTAACCCGCTGTTACAGCGCTGTTCCCACACTAGTGTCCACGTCAGCTTCAGTGATTCTCCGTGAAATAACCCTACTCGTACCTTTGAGGGCCACCTTTCCCTCCTCCCATAATCCAATTTTACCCTCGCTAGAAATAAAAAGTCTGCTGGGACCTCAGCCTGATGCTTTGGGGGCCCACCCATGGTGTCTGCCCTGATTATGAGATCCTTTGTCATTCTAGCCACCAACCATGATCATCCAGGTTTGTGCGATGGCAGCTGTTAATTTCCAGTGCAATTTCTTTCTGAATATTCAGTACCTGCCTCCTAGGCTGCACCAGCCCAATTTTCCTCACTCTTCTCTGTTACTGGATCCCCGCCATTTCTTCCAAGGGTGCTTCCTTCCTCGTGAGCATTGGTTTCTAAGTTGAGGTTTACAGCCATGTAAGCACAAGTCCAGCCTCCGCAGAGATGACTGGTGTGGATTACACCCTCCTCGGGTGCTGAGCCAGCGTCCGCCGTCAAGGCCCGGGGCAGACAGCTGCGATTTTCGTGATTACACGTTTAGTCCAGTCGGGGAAGTCTGCAACCTGCTGATCTCATTTGGCTCAGACAGTCTGCGCTCCTCACTGTCTCGGTCAGGCTGATAGTGGGGCTCAGAACCGGCCAGAGACCTGAGTTTCACTCTGTGATTTTGCAGGGCTGCCCTCTTTAATTAAGCGTCTAGGGGCATTGGAAGGACTGCTTCGAGTAAGATGGTTTGCTTGCATTGTATGACGTGTGTGAAAAGACACCTTTTCCGTTTGCCCAGTGAGGGAATAAAGTCGAACGTGGCCTCTGCACCATCGATTGTCCTAACCACTGTATTAGCATGTTGTCTTATTCTCTCTTGTGATTTTGATCTGCTTTTCCACTAAGAACCTCTACTATACATGTATGTTTTATTACAAACTTCCTCAAATTCCCCCTTCTTGGAGCAACCAAGGCAGGTGGGCCAAAGTAGGCTTACAGTTGTAGGCCCATGAAACAGTTTATTCTTGTATGACTATTTATTATTGTATAATTGGTTTGTATTGCAACGGTAAACCAACTTTTGCCCACCCCTGCATATCAATGACTTGCCCAATATTAGGGAAACGGTTAGTAGCAGAATGACTGCTTGGAACCTGGTTACCTTCAGGCAGCCTGGGCCACATCCACCCCCCAGCTCACTCCCCTCTCCTGCTGTTCTTAGCTCTCTCTTCCCTTTCTCCTCCCCCTCCTTAGGTTCAAGGATAAGGAATATAACGCTGGTTTCCCCATCTCTGCCTTCACCTGGCTTCCTCTAAAGTTAATATATGATAGAACCAGAGTGCATTTACCAAAGCTAAGAAGTTAATATTGCTACGGTCTTTTGCCTGCTTTTAAACACCTTCTGTTTCAAGACCCTCATTTTTAAAGCAATGCTGAATTTTAAACCAGAAACAGAATACTCACGTTAATGCCCAAACCTTGGGACAGTAGGAGTGTGGAATCCAAAATAATGGCTTTACTTTCGTAATACGGATAAGATTCGCCAGTGTATAATGTATGCCTAGTTAATTGCTAATGATGCCGTCAAACAAAGTGCTAAAATGTCCTTAAAGCTTCAAAAGAGTTTTTTAAAACATTATCAAAACGGGTCATTCATAATATCAGACAAATTTAAATGTTCACTTGAAGCAGGAGATTTACTTACACCAAAGATGACATTGACATTTTTATTATTATGTATGATGGTCTGTCCCGAAAGTACCGGCTACGAAAAGTTAGTACGTTGACGTTGGCTCGATACTTTCAGGACAGACCTCGTATGGTCACACATACAGAACAATTGCAAGACTATTTCCAAATAGTCTTTGCTACTGTTTACCCAGATTCCCTAAATGTTACTATTTTCCTTCATTTGCTGTTTTACTCTCACTCTGGAGAGGAGGGAGGAAGAGAGAGACTTTTAAATGGCAGACACGCTGCCCCTTTACCCACAAATACTTCAACTGTGTATTTCCTAAAGACGGGGAACTTTTCTTACATGGCTCCAGCACAGTTGTCCACGTCAGGGAATGACCATTGCTACACTGCTATCATCACATCTACAGCCCTTACTCAGATTGAACCATTTGCGCTAGGCTGAATAATGGGCTGCCAAAGATACCACACGTTCACCCCCACAACCTGTGATGGGTTAGGTTATAGGGCACAGAGGAATTTGAACTGATCTTACAGGGAGAGATTGTTTTGGTTATCTGGCGAGCCAATACGATCGTAAGTTTCCTTATCCTTGGACGAGCAAGGCAGAAGAGGAAGGCAGAGGGGTGGAAGAAAGGGGACAGCGGCCGAGGGATGGGGCAGCTTCTGGAAGACGGGAGAGGCGTGAATGGCTTCTCTGCTGAAGCCTCCAGAAAGGGACACAGCCCTGCTGGCACCTTGACTTCAGCCTGGGGAGACCCCATCAGACTTCTCACCAATAGACATATAAGGGAATAAAGTTGTGTTGCTTTAAGCCACTGAACGTGGGTCATTCGTTACACAGCCACAGACAACTAATGTAATAAACCATTTGTTTCAATAATGTCCTTTGTAGAAAAAGAAGATCCGAACTCGTGTGTGTCGTGTTCAGCGGCCATGCCTTTTTCCTTTCATCTGGAACAGTTCCTGGTTCTTTGTGTTTCATGACATGGACATTTTTTGAAAAATATGCAGTTATTTTTGTAGCATGTTCTTGGGTTGGTTTGTCTAATGTTTTCTCTTGATTGGATTCAGGTTATGGCTCTGCCCTTTTGGCAAGGAAATCATGCTGAATTTTTTTCAACACGTTCAACAGGAGATGCGTAAGGCATTCCTGGCAAATGTCAGCTTTGATGTTTGATCGGGGCAGTGCCTTCCAGCTTTCTCCATTGTGAGGCTACTCTGTTATCCTTTGTGATTAATAAGCATCTTATGGGGGGGATACTTTGAGACTATATTAATATCTTGGGACTCCTTATACTAAGATTTTATTTATTATTTTTAGAGAGAGGGGATTGGAGAGAGGCAGAGTGGAAGAGAGACATCAATGTATGGTTGCCTTTCACCTGCCTCCAGCTACGGACCTGGCTGGAGACCTGGCTTGCAACCTGGTTATGTGCCCTGCCTGGGAATTGAACCAGCGACCTTTGGGTTCACAGGCCAGTGTCTTATCCACTGAGCCACCAGCCAGGGCTCCATTTATAGCATTTTAGAGTCATGGATTCCTTTTCCATTTAATGAGTTACAATATGCTCTTGATATTTATTTACTCATTTACTTAATTATTTTTACTTTTTAAAATTTTTTATTGAATTCATTGGGGTAATATTGGTTAATAAAATTATATATGTTTTGGGATTGACTCTGGGGGAGTGGGTGGGTAGGAAAGGAGACAGAGGAGTAAAAAGGGGATGGATGCAATACAACAATAACATTAAATTTTTTTTAAAGAATGTAAAAAAATTATATATGTTTCAAGGATACAATTCTATAATGCATACATCATATGTATGTTGCCTTATGTGTTCACCACCCAAAGTCAAGTCTCCTTCCGTCACCATTTTTCCCCCAAACACCTTCCTCTACCTCCCCAGCCCCTTTTCCCTCCAATAATCACCATACTATTGCCTATGTCTGTGAGTTTTTTGCTTTTCCTTAATCCCTTCACCTTTTTCACCCCAACCCTCCACCCCTCTGACATCTGTTAGTCTGTTTATTTTGATTCTTACTTGTCCTTGGTGTGGCTAGTGAGGATAACTAAGAATGCCTTAAAGCTGACCCCTGCGACCTTTCGATGCATCCCTTCTCTGTGAGCATTGTCTTATTTTTAGCACATCAAGGTAGTTCAGATTTATCTGGCACTTTTCCTGCCCTACTCCTAAAATTAGCCGCTTCTCTGTGGAGAAAAATTAGGTCCTGTTCTCCAAATGTCAATAGCCGAACGCAACAATAAAAGGGCTATCAAATGTATGCAGCAACTCTCACAACGACTTTTACACAAGTTGTTCATTAAGCAACTTGGCTTCAGCTGTGGCCTGTCTTCTGCATGACGGACAAATGTTCTTGGAGCGCTCACTGCTCTTGAAGCCCACCTAGTTGGTCCAGGTCCTCAGTACCAACTTCTTCTTCGCATTGTGACGAAGAAAGGCAATTATTCTTTCTGTGAGGAGTTTATTGAAACAGAGGCAAAAAACCCAAAACATAAAAATAGCACAAACAAAAAATAGAAAAAGACATCTCTATAAAATAAGAATATGTGAACATGTCGGTAAACAGAGGCATGTATTATATGTATATATTTTATAAAAGTAATGTAGAAAATATAATACTTCATATCTGACATTTTATGTTTATGTCTTTCTGAAAATATATCACTATAATATATATATAATATGCTTTTATTTCTATATGTAATTAATGAAAGCTCGGCACTATTCATTCTGGGAAGTCTGTGAAGAACAAATTATAATTGTATGACAGGATATATTTTTAGCTGTGTTGGGGAGAGAATATGAGTTGGCAATGAGCTGGGAACATGGCCCCAGAGGTGAAAATGCACGACACAGACTCCTGTGAGGTGCAGCTAAGTAGCTGAGTTGCCCTCCCATGCGTTGCTCACTGCACAGTGGGGGCTGCTGCAACCTCCTCCCCGTGGCCTCGTCCCGGGGAGAACACCTATGCCCTATGTGCCCATTTTCCAGGTTCCAGCTCTGATTCACTGTGGCCGGCTACTCTTGCAGGTGTGAAGTCACCGTCTCACAAGACTATGGACAACTTTCGTTATTTCACTCCATCTCCTTCGCTGAGACTCTAAAGAAGTGCCTGGTCTCTCCCCTTGGCCCAAACCAGAAAGAACATGTTGAGGTCAAAAAGGGAGTCACCAAACCAATGACAGGGTATTTTAGGTTCTAAGAAGGGCTGGCAAAAACTCTGGTGGGCTGTACTGTGCTCTTGCACGGAGCTTTATGAGAGCTGAATATGCAATCAAGTGACGTTTGTGTTCACCTAGGATTGTGGGCTCGGACCATCCCCTAGAGCAGCTGTTCTCAACGTCAAGTCCAGGGACCAGCAACACCTCCCTCAGCCAGGCAGCTTCTTAGAAATGCACATTCTTAGCCCCACCCTGGAGCTACTGAATCAGAAATTTCGGGCTTGGAGGTTGTAAACTGTTAACTAGCCTCCTGGAGGGGATTCTGATGCTGTCTAGAGCATCAGGGAGTGCCTTGTGATAATCCTTAACAGCTTTCCCCCTTCTGTTAACCTCACCAGGCAGCATTTTACTTTAATCCACACTTGCTAGGAAGTAGGTGATGACTTCTCTGAATTGGGAAGGAAGGAGTTCAGAGAGTGTCCGTGCTGATTGGATACAAGCAATATTAATTCTTCTCCGTGATTCTTAAAACTACAAAGAAACTCTTCAGTATTTCAGAAAGATTGACTTGGTTCCTTAATTGAGACATTCTTCCAAGGAGTACAAAAGCCTTCTTAAAAAGTAGGTGGAGACCGACAAATTTATTTTAAAAATCTTTTAATGTTCATTGCCAATTGATTCTCCACTTGCCACAAGATCTTTTAAATAATCATTTCTATCCACTAGCTCCAATGATCATGGACGAGACGAGACTTTCTATGATTCATTGTTACTACCTAAGGCTATAAATGTGGTGAGCTGGTCTTGAAATGGTTCTGCAGGCGTGAAATGAAAGAGAGCCAAGTCATTAAATGTGGGCAATGCGTTTGAAATGAGGGTAACCAACAAATACACCGGAAGACATCAAAGGAGGTTCCATGGAAAGCTTGGCTCTGTCAAGTGGCCACAATTCACAGACACGTCAGCGGCATGCCCTCAGCTAAGTCAGCTTTACCTGTGTCTCCTAGAAATGGCAGCCAGCACAACCTTGTAGGGTTGTTCACCTAAGTGGGTGCGTGTGTGAAACCATGCAAAATTTAGTATAGCGAGGAAAACTAAGTTATTATGGGGCCAGAAGCTATATGGTTTGGGGCCTTCTTTGATTATATATATATTATGTATATAATATATATATATGAGATATGGCTCAGTGGATTGAGTATTGACCTAGAAACCAAAGGGTCACCAGTTCAATTCCCAGTCAGGGCACATGCCTGGGTTGTGGGCCAAGTCCCCAGTTGGGGGTGTGCAAGAGGCAACCACACATTGATGTTTCTCTCACTCTTTTTCTCCCTCCCTTTCCCTCTATAAATGGATAAAATTTAAAAAAAAATTTTTTTTTAATAAATCATATATGAGATCACCAATGTAAAAGTAAGTTAAGGGCTGGGAAGGGGCCTGTGAACTCCATCACCCACCGACGGGAGATCCAAAAGCAGTGTAGGCGCTATATTTATTGTAAGCCAGGGGAAGGCAGAGCACTTGCTGCCTTTCTGTCACTGTGTCATTGGGCGTGTGCATGACTGTACTTCCTTTGTGCTGCAGACACCTCAGCGGCTGTCTGGCCAGGAGAACCTGTTTGCTGTGTGCTCACTGCAGGATGCTGTGGGCGCAGCGCCCAGGGGAGGGCCGGGCCTGCAGAAGGTGCCCAGAGGCTACAGAATCATAGTCCTGCCCTGGAAGAAAGGGCGCCCCAAGGTGTGCATTCATGAGGGGCACAGGGAATAGCAGGACTGGGCAGAGCCTTCGCTGTCTTCTCCATTAAGCTTTTAATATCAGAAATGGAAGAGGCCAAACTGGCTTCTTAAAGCTCTCTTCTTAAAATAGAACTGCATCCTCTTCTGTCCTCGGGAAACTGCATGCCAGAGACAGTGCGGTGCTGGGGTCAGACCTGGGGCCACTCGAAGATGCTTTCAGGCCCCCCGCCCACTCTGAGCACCCACCTTTGCCCATGAACTCTGGACAACAAGACCCTAGATAGACCCTGACCCTTCAGCCAGGACTTGATCATGGGTGTATTTTTATGAATATGAAACAGCAACAATAACAAAAATAAGGTTGTTTTAATGAGTTAAAAGATCTGAACTCTTATGCTTATCCTTTGAGTCTGTTTCTCTGGAACTTGTCAGAATGAGAAGAGTGTCTTTTATTTAGGGGTTCCCATGTCACTGGGGGCTCCAGAAACCCTGGGGATGTCGGCCCTCTTCACTGGCACAGTGAACAAGCTTCTAGTCAGAAAATACTGACATGAGCTTTCATTTCGGAGGGGAACACCTGGGTGAGTCCCCTTGTGTTACAGGAAAGCCACTTGACTGCTACTAGCAATAGAGCCATTGTGCCCACCAGCACACTGAGAGTCTATTCTGTGGCTTTTTCAAATAACCTGGGACAGAGACTTCACAGCTACGAACGATGAACACGAATGTATCTGGCACTAGCGGAACTAATTTTGTTCACGTGCACATCGTGACAGTACGCAGTGTCTGAGGAAGTGCTTCCCACTGACCCTTGCGATGAGAAACTTGGATGGCCTGTCATTCCACAACTGCACCCTGAGCTCTGCATGTGGCCCTGTCCTGTGGGGCAGGGACATACGAGCGTACAGGACAGACACAACCCTGCCCTGCTGGAATTTACATTCTAGTGGAGAGGGCCTCACAAATGATGAATGAAGCTTGTCAGCTAATTATGTAGCATTCGGTATGTTCCAGATGCTATTCTAAGATCTGAATATTAAGCCTGCAACCTGATGAAATGGGTACCATTATTCTTATCCCCATTTTATGGATGGGAAAACTAAAAGACTAGAAAGATTCACTCCCGACTACCTGGTAAGTGACACAGCCAGGCCTGGAGCTCAGGCAAACTGACGCCTGCACCTACCTGGGTCTCACCCCCCACATCATTGTGCCTGCATGTAGCAGAGCCATGTCCAGGAGGGCAGAAAGTTCTATGGGGGAAACTAAAGCAGGGAAGGGGAAAGATTGTGTTTTGTGCAGGGAGCTTGCAATGTTCTTACAAAAGGGCCCAGAAGGACCTCGCTGAGAAGATGGCATTTGAGGGGAGACCAGACCCTAAGGAGAGCAAAAGTGCAAAATACAAACAGCCATGTGGCTGAGGAAAGAGGACAGGAAGGGAAATAAGGATCAGAAGGCCCTACATAGTGTAGGATCTTGAGGCTCTTAACAGGGCTTTGGATTTCACTTGGAGTGGGGTGAAATGCCACCAGGAGCTTTTGTGATCAAGCGTGATGTGCGTTAGGCTCTAACAGGAGGAGCCTGGCCGTCGCGTGAGGGCAGCCTAACTCAGGGCAAGGCGAGAGGCAGGGAGCTAGCTGAACTAGGAAATCTATCGCCATAATCTATGCAAAGACAGAGCGGGGCTTAGAGGACGGCAATTTCAGCAGGCGTGCTGGCAAGTGAGCCCATTCTGATCATGCTCTGAAGGTAGAATGAGAGGGCACAGTTTGCTGGGGGAGGAAGAGAAGAGTCAAGTGCTAGGACTGAAGGCCCCAAGCCTGAGAAGACAGGCAGAAGAGGCTTACGGGGGAGGAATATTGGAGGTCAGTGTTGTGTTTATCACATTGGGGAAGTTCATTACCCACCCAAATGGAGATTTGAACTGGGCAGTTGGATACGGCCTTGCGAGTTCAGGGGAGCTGTGCCAGCAGGCTGAAGACGAAATCTGAAGTCGCCAGCGGTATGCTCACCGCCGAGACCCGCCGCAAATACCACGGGGGCGGTACAGGTAGAAAGGAGAGGCGATCTGAAGTTCTACACTGAGAGTGCCCTTCCAGGAGGCCAGAGAGGTGAGTAGCCCAAGAAGGGGTGGCGTGTGAGGCAGGAGAAAAGCCACATGAGCACCCAATGAATGCCCTGGAAACGAAACGTGTTTTAAGGAGAAAGGAATGATCCGTGATGTCCGATGATGCTGAGAGACATCTCATCTGAGGTGAGATGTCTGAGATGTCATCTCATGACATCATCATGAGAGGAGGCTAAGGATTGGGTCCCGAGACCTGGCCGTCGGTCCCCGGGAGCCTCAGCAGAGGCCATTTCCATGGGGTGGTGGAGACCACGGTGAACGGCAGGGCTGGGAGGAGTCTCTTGAAACCTAACTGCAGCGGTTTGGAGAGAGACCACGAGGAAAGAAACCAGGGAGCATCGGCGTCCACAACTGTCGATGGGAGACAAGTCTGAAAAAGAGCAGAAACGCAGGGCAGAAGCTAATGAGCAACGTGGGCTCAAGGGAGTTGCTCTTCCTTCTTTAAGATGAGAAAACTGAGAAAGGGCAGTGAGGCCAGAGAGAGGGTGAAGAATCCTTCTCCAGAGGGTGGCAAGCTGTCCTCGACAAGGGGGAGGGGGAGCCCGCCTGTGGATCTCACAGGGGACGTGTGATGGGGGAGGCGGAGGGGCGGCAGGCTGCCGCTGGAAAAGCCAACGGTGGAGGCTCTCTTCTGACGCTTGTTTCCCAAGACGTAGGAATGGGTCACTAGCGGAGTGACATGGGGGAGGAGGTGTGAGAAGTCAGAAGGAAAGGGGAAAAGTGTGCAATGGTCTTCGAGGAGAAGAGGAGAACCAGTGCTCCAGGGAAGTGGAGTCTGATTGCTTGGAGGCCCTGAGGGTGATGAGCATGGATGCACAGGGAACACACCAACCTGGGCTTGGGATTCTCACAGGGCTCTAAGGGTGAGGCCGAAAGGGGCTTGGAGAGGTGCACAGGTGATAGGTGCGATGGGTTGTGGGCCGTTGGAGTGTAGGCCAGCGGGGTTGGTATTTAGTAAGGCCTGGGTCACAGAGAGACTGACCTTCAAAAATCAGTCAGTGGTTAGAATCTGGGTGTTTGAAAGGGAGGTTCTGGAAGAGGTACTGTTGTTACCCGGAATGGCAAGACCTCCAGGTGATCTCAGGAGTAGCTGAGTAGGGTGTGTTTTACCTGAGCAGGTGTTTGGATAAGTAGCCACCTTTTCTCTCTCAACTCTGTGCCTGTGCAAAGCCACCTTCCAATTGTTTTATTTCTCAAGCAGAGCCGAATGAGAGCCTTGCTCGCTGGCTGCCCGTAAGCTGTGAATGACCCATCGTGACTCACAGCTTCGCTGGCTTTCTGCATCCAGCACACAGACATATGACTGGGATGTATGGTGAGACTTCTAAATGTGAAGGGATGGGTTTGAATAAATAAACGTTAGCAGGCAGACATATCAGGGGTGACAAAGTACACTTGAGTCATTTCTGCCAAGCCAATTGCTTAAGAAGGCATACTAGATCTGCGCTAACCAAGAACAGATGACTACATTTCCCTTTGTGGTTGCCATGCGCTTCCTTTTGACCTTTTAAATGTATCTCTCCAGGCAAAGAGTTTATAAACCATTTGCCCCAAAGTTTTTCATTAGAACCCTTAATTTGACTGGATGTTTTCCAGCAATTGAGAAAAGAAAACTCTGTCAATAATATAAGCTCGTATCAATGATCTAAAAAAAAAAAAAAAGGCAAAGAACTATCTAATATTTTGAAGTGAGGTCAAAAGGTGGGCCAACATTTGGCTTAGTGTCTCAACGATAGTGCTGAATTGAAAAGTAAAAATTGTGGTGACGAATGTACAAGGTCCCAAATACTCCAGAAAGATGACAGTAATCATGCTGTAGACAATGTCGGGGGTCACAGAGAGGGTCCCTCATGTGTCAAGTGAAGGCATGATAACTTCGGTTTGGGAAGGGAAGCGCCATGCTGTAAGAAAAGAGAATTGTTAGCCAGGGCTTAATTAGCCAGCAACCATACTCAACTCCTACAGCTTCTGTCCTGAACCAGGCTATGTGCCCCCTGAGGGGGTGAGAAAGGGACCTGCTGAGCACTGGAAAGGCCTCTCTGTCCTGGGGTAAACTTTGCAGAAATGAACAAACACACCTACTTCTGTTAGCTGGTGCTCTGGAAGCAAATTCTGAATTGCTTTCAGAGAAAAGAATGTCCTGAAAAAATGAAGACAATGGTCTCTGCAGTTTGAGCCAATCCCAACAGATGTAGAAATCGTATAGGCTGACCCAACAATACTCATCCCCCGTTTTCTCTCAAGTGAACAGCCCCTAATGTATACTTTATAGCTTTACAAGACGTCTTTCTAAGGAAACATCCAAGTGGATTTTCAGTGACCCAGCCAGCTATTCTAATTGTAATTAATCTAATCCTAAGACATGCAATGTATTCTTACGTTGTATGATGGTTGTGTGTGCATGTGTGTGATTTTTAAGAGCATGTTAATGCTGGAACAATCTAAAGGTGCGTATTTTAGGAGAGACATCAAGTTGGCTTCCTTTATGAGGAGGGGCAGGATGACCACAAAAGGAACTGAGTGGCCTAGAACTCTGAAAGCACATTTTCAGAACATGCTGAGAGAACTGGTTTAAACTTGCCAGAGAATTCTTTTCCAACTGGCTCACAGCTTTTCATTCATATTGGTGTTGACTAGCCCACTCGTTTTACTTTTTTTAATTCCTTATTCCTTGTTAGGCCTTTCCATATAGGGTTAACAAGGAACTGCAAAATCCATTTCTGGCATTTGTAGACTAGAAGATTAGGTCATGGTTTAGAAATCTTGTTTTCGTTATAGTACCCCCCATACCCCGCTTAAGAACACTTCAAGTGTTCATGCTTAATTATGGAAGGGGATGCATGTTAAGGGCATGAGTTTGGGGGAAGTTGGCGTGTTGACTATTTTTCAGTGGTGCTTGGTAAGAATTAAATAATTCATTCAAGCCAAGGTTAGACCAAAAAAATTACTTGAGAAGAAAAGGCCACTCTCCCACACAGAAGATTTCCAAATAATTTTACGTAGATACTCTGATCTTGAGAAGGCAGAAGGTAACTCATTACTTCTGAATTGTGGGCCGTGTGTAGTAACTTCTTCCCAAATGTGGTAAGGGTGAGAAAAGAGAAACTGCATAGTGGAGAAACCCAACAGACACAGCCTTGGCCAGGTGGTCAAGGTCAACATCAGCAGGGGTAACACTATGTGGTCATCACACATCTTTCACATGATGAACTGAAAATGGCATTTTCCTTTGTGGTCTTCCTCCACAGAACCCTCAACCCCAATCTAACGATGAGAAAAATATCAAACAAATCCCACCCGAGAGACATGCTACAGAACAGTGACCAGCACTCCTCAGAGGGGTCAAGGTCGTCAAACACATGAACCACCTGAGAAGCTGTCAGTGAAGAGGAGCCTAAGGAAACATGACAACTAAATAGTGGGGTAGGCTGGGTGTCATCCCCACTAGGAAAGGGACGTTAGATAAAAACAACTAAGGAAGTCTGAATAAATTATGAATGATAGTTAATAATAATGTATCAATATGGGTTCACTCCTTATAACAAATGCATCATTCTAACGTAAAATGTAGAGGGGAGAGTGGATATGGGTATGTGGGAATTCTCTGTACTATAAACTCAATTTTTCTCTAAATCTGTATTTTTTCTAAAAGCCAAAATCCATTTTCTAAAATTTTACTTGAGCCTTGCCTGGTGTAGCTTGGTTGGGGGGAGCATCATCAGCCAGTAACTGAAAGGTTGCAGGTTCAATCCCCAGTCCAGGAGTTTAGGGGCGGTAACCAATCAAAGCTTCTCTCTCACATTGCTGCTTTTCTCTCTCTCACTTCCTCACTCGCTTTCTCCCTTTCTAAAAGCAATGAAGAAATGTCCTCAGGCGAGGATAAAAAAATTAAAAGGTGAAAACTTTTATTTGATTGAAAAGCAAACCCTATTGCTCTCAGAGTCTGATGCAGAAAGCACAGTTCTGGGACATCAGAAACCTGTGAATACGGATTACGCAGCTCTCCCATTCTGGACCGTCTCCCCCCATAAAAATAAGAGACCAAGCTTACAAAGGATTTCATGCTAAGTTTTTAAGCCCATTTATTGCCTTTCACCTTCAGAGCAGCCAACACTATGAAGTGAGTGTTGTTAGGTCTTTATTTTATCCACAAAGAGGATGAGCCTGTGAGAGTTTAAGAAGTTCTATGCTGCCTGTGGGAGTGGGGCTGGCATAAAACCCCACCCAGCCTGGGCCCCGCAGTGTTCTTCGAACTCCCCCCATTTGTGTACCCCCATCCACTCCTCTTCAGGCATTCAGGAGCTCCTGCCCTCGTCAGCAGGAACCACCCTTAGGATACGTGTGGCCTGAGTTATGCTGATCCACAGCCTCAGCTCTACACTGCGTGGACTCTGTGGAGAATTAACGGAGGTGGGGTGGGTGCTGCATGCAGGGTGGGAGAGCACCCCTCTCTGAAGTCATGCCTGGATTCTAATTACCACGTTGGCTGGTCCTGATCCCACACCCAGATCCCCACAGGCACTTGGAATGACACTGACTCCCATCCTATAGTCTATTCGAGCCCTAAACCTAAGTCATACCCACCTGATGTCTTGGCAACCACCCAACCTTGGGGCATTTTAAGTGGTTTCTATAATGAGCTTTAGCAAACCCACAGGTGTGCCTAAATGAGGATTTGGGAGGCTGAGCAGGCTTTCCCCACCCTATACTTCAGGAAGTTGGCTCCCTTTTATTTACAAAATAAGGTGAAATTGTATATATCAGCCCAAGTGAAGAGAAGTAGGTTCTCTTTCATGTTTGCAAACGATGTACGTGAGGCATCGAGAAAACAATTGGAAACAGCAACTTCTCAAACGCTGTCCTTTTCCCCAAAATGGTCCAAAAGCTCACAGCTTGCTCAAGACCCTGAGAAAGGCTAGTCAAAGAATAGACGCGTTCAGTAACTTCACAAATACAGGGGCTAAATACTAAAACATTCTAGCACGACTTCCTGCTGGAAAAGCTGAAGCCCGTTGAGATCACTTGGAGGGAAGGCTCACCTCTGAACACGCAGCGGCATGTTTTCCAAGTCCCCTGGGGTGTGGGATGGCGACAACTTTCCTTGCTTTCTTCTTTCCCCTCTGGTTATCTGTGTTCTTCAATGTTTGTACAGTGGACATGGATTGCACCTGTCATAACAGACACACACAAGAAAAGCTATGGAAAATGAAAAGCCAGATGGTTGTTTGGGCAGGAAATCGCTTACCTAGAAAAGCAGGACAGAAATGTGGGCAGGAGTGGCTCTTGGGTGACTGTCCAGGGGTGGCCAACCCCTGGTTTGGGGGAGATTTCTCCTATGACTGCAGTGGATCTCCATGGAATTCCAAGTAACACTCTGGGAGGGTTGAAGACCTGGAAGAGACTTTGTTTGAGTAGTCTGGTGCCATGAAATTAAAAAATAACTTGAAAATAATTCAGGAAAAAAAAACACAAAAAACAAATAAACAAAAAGTCAACAAAGAACCATACAGCCAAGGTTGGAACACAGATCAATGTAAGAAACTGCTGTCAATGAACCTAGAAGAGAGATGTCAATGGACTTCAAAAACTAAGGCTTTCATTCTGAGTCTGGTGTGTTTGTCTATTTTCAGCTCTACTCGGGAAAAAACTAGAGAAAAAAACCCATTTAGTTTAGCATGTGGAGGACTTACATGGAGCCCACTGAGTCCAACTTTCTCTTGTTGTGTAGTGGCACCAGGATTCAGGGGACTGAACTCAGCTCTGAAGCCGGCCCATGTTGACCCAAACTAGGGGCTGGAGAACTTTTTCTGTAAATGTCCAGGTAGTAACTGAGAATTTTCGGGCCCTATGGTCTCTGTTAGCAACTACTAAACCTGCCATTGTCATGCAAAAGTAGCTGTGGATAGTGGATGGAGGAAGAGTGTGACCCTGCTCTACTAAGACTTTAGGGAGGCAGCAGACTGGACAAGTTTGACCTCTGGCCTAAGCCAATCACAGTTCTCTCAAACCAGTGATTATGGTATTTAGGCGTAAACCAATCAGCATGAAGCATTTTCCAGATACAGTTTCTGGTTCAGAGAGAGGCGCATGACCAATAAAGGGGAAAGATTTTTGTTTGAAGTTTGGGGGAGAGGGGTTTGATCTCTTCCTGCCTACGTGAATAAGGAAACATATAACCCTGATTGTATTTAACTGGCCAGTGTCTATAGCTATGTGAGCAACCAGCCTTCAGATGAAGTGTTCTGTGAGTGACGGAAGAGGTTAAACTTGCATCCTTGATGGTATCATTCATTGGGCCACAGGGTAATATAACCCTATGTCCCACTCAACTGCTGGATTTCCCATTATGCGAGACTGTTGGTTATTGTAAAAATCACATTGAGTTGGGATTTCTATTACAGCTAAATGCATCCTAGCTGATAGAAAATTTGAAAAGTTGTTCTCAACTCCCAAAACTTGCAAATCTAGAAAGAGTTGATACCTGTTTCTATAAAAGTTTCTTCCCACCATTAAAAAAATGTAAAAAATGTGAATAAAACCATAATAACTTTAAAAAATTACCTAGATTGGTGAGTGTGGGCCTTCCAGGGGACAGCGAAGGTTTGATTAATGACCTTTAATGTATGAAATGTTGGGGTTAGAGGATACTTTCTCTGAGATGAGACTAAGACTAGGGATACCAAGACACACTAAGGATATGGACTTCCTCTCTCTCTTCAATTCACACCCTCCATCTTAACCACTCTAAACATAGGAAAGTACTTTTCAAAAGCACATCTAAAACTGACAGGATGAAAGGGATCTTAAACCTTAGATCTTAATTAAAAAGGGTTTATGAAAAAAATAATAAACCACTTTTAAAATGTAAAAGAGTACTTTCATAAGCATCAGCATCTTATGTTGAAGTTTAATGTTTCCTATACCATCTTACAGTTCTATGTCATTCTTTTAGATTCATTTTGTTCTCCCTTAGTTGGGAGAATTTGTAGCATTGGTGATGTAGTCAATTATTTTAATGAAATAAGAAATTTGAGCTTTAGAATTGTTTCTTTTCTCATCAGGCCAAATTTCACCTTTCTATATCTCAGTTTGAATATTAATGGACCAGAAATGATATCTTACCTAAATTACCCTGTCAGAAAGTTATGAAAATGACTGTAAGCTGTGCATGTTCAAATGTAAGACTCTTTCACAATCTAGTGTTTCTTTGTCAAGACATTCATAGGAAAGCTTGGAAACATCCTAAAAAAGCAATCAAAATCATCACCAGGGGAGGCTACTAGATGAGTCTAAAAATGGGATTTTCCAGCCAGAAAGACAAAAAAGACATATTGATAAAGATTATAAAGTCATAAAGTATTGGAAAATGGTGAAATAGACTCTTGTTTAGCAAATCCTAAAGTATGAGGACCAAGGACAATTAAGAGGTCCTTTTAATATAATTCTATATAGGAGATGAAAAATTTCTAGAAATTAGATATTTCTTAAAAAGAGTTGTTTAAATTTACAGATTATAAATTCATAATATGCTAAGAAGTGAATTTTGGGATATTTCGGACTGTTTTCCTAGGCATCTAAGGTTAGCATCATAGCACTCAACCCCTAACATTTGCTGGTGCTCCTGCAGTGAACAGCCTAGTTCTGTGTAAAGTGACGTTGGTCTGAATTAGCCTAGTTTTGTGTGTTATCACCCTTTTGGCTCTGCCTTTGATCCAGGGGGAAATGTCAATATTGTGGTTGACTAGTTAGACAAGATCTGGTTCTGAAAGGAAGTTCATTAATTTTTATCAATATGAATTTATGTATAAAGTTAATCATTCTTCAGAAACTTTCAACAGGAAAGATTAGAATGTCGATAGTATTGATCCAGTTATCTCTAAGATGACTTTTCTATCCGGCCCTGAAGGGTCGGAAGATTTGGACTTGCTCCCTCCCTCCTTTTGTTTAACTTTGTTCCAGAGTTTCATGTATGTATGGGTACTGCCCTATAATACTTTAAATTATTTTTTATTTTTCAATCATAGTTGACATACAATATTATAATAGTTTGGGGTATACAACCCAATGATTAGATATTCATGTACCTTACAAAGTGATCACCCCAAGAAGTCTAGTCCCCATCTGGAATCACACATGGTTATTACAATCTTATTGACTATGTTCCTTACGTAGTCAAACTTGACATCCCTTATGATGGTATTGCTTTTTCTTAGAAAATATTGAATACAAGATTAAAACCTAAAGAGCAAACCAGCCAGATAAAAGCCCATAATTTTTACTTAAAAGGACATTTTCTACCCAGAGCTCAAGTAAAATATCTATCATGTGTGTAGAATGTTTAGCATAGGTATCATTCATTGTAAATAAAACCCAAAGCATATAAAATGTATTCAGTTCTGTATAAACAACTCTTCTGAAAATCAGGTAGTCATATTTTGCTTTTGCTGAAATTTTCTAAGTTATTTCCAAGGGTTGTATTAAAAGAGGACCCTGGGGCACTGGCTGGTGGCACAGTGGATAAGGCCCCAGCCTGCAAACCCAAAGGTCACTGGTTCGATTCCCAGACAGGGCACATAACCAGGTTGCAAGCCAGGTCTCCAGCCAGGTCCGTAGCTGGAGGCAGGTGAAAGGCAACCATATACTGATGTTTCTCTCCCTCTCTACTTCCCTCCCTTCCCCTTTATCTAAAAATAATTTTAACATAACATTAAAAAATAATAAAATAAAATCTTTAAAATAAAAGAGGACCCCTAGATTAAAAAACAAAAAGCAGCAAAAGCATTAGTAGCTTGATAAAGCAATGGCAATAAAATCTCGCTCCCCTGTGTACTTGTACATTGAAAAGCAAGAGTGTTGAAACAATTGTCCAAGTAATTCAGGCCTAAAATATACACGTAAAGCAGCTAGATAGGTGACAGAAATGCATCATTTTTGCCTTAAGTTGTCTGAATCACTTTATTAATTCCACTAAATCTAAGTAGACTATGAGAAATGATTAGGTTGCTGAGGAGTGTCTTGATTTTCCTGTGATTATTGGTAGCTCTTTCCATAATTGCAGTGGCCCAACACCTTTTAACCAAGGTCTAATCCAATTTGCAAGGCTTCCTGACAAAGAACCACCCAGGAATGTTTGGGGATTTCTGTGTAACCAGCCCTAGTAAAACTGAAACCAGGAAAATAGCTACTAGATTCTGGAGTGCTTTCTGACCACCCAGACTTCTTGCACTGGGCCAAAGATAATTTCCAGTTATCGCAAGGAGTTCAAGAATTAAATTACTTAATAAAGGGCTGTTACCTGGATTAAGATATCAGACCAAGAGAAGACCTGATTGGATGATGTAAAAGGATATTGCGTAAGAACCTGAAGTCACTGCTCGCTGAAGAATTAAAAAAGGTAATGGGTGAAGAGAATGCATCCCTAGCTACCAAATTTTATTGCAGAATACAGTAAATAACGACTAGGAATTTCATGTTGTTTGTTTGTTTTAATGGAGAAAAGGGTATGCTTATCCAGTGGGAGGCTTAATTCTTTAAGATGGCATAGTTCAGTAATACCTCTCGGTGTTGGCATGGATGCCTGAGGGAATCTCAGTAACCTCAAAATGGGGATAATAACAGCACCTGCCGCTTCCTAGGGTGGCAGTGAGGAACGAACTCCAAAACCCCAGCGTTTCCCACTGCTCAGCCAGGCGCCTCCAGAACATTCCATACAGCTTCGCGGTCAGCACTGTAATTGTCAAAATTATTACTAGATGTTGAAAACATGTTCCGAGTTTCTCATCTAAAGGCAGAGGACTAGACTCCAAATGCTACCGAGTTTTCCAGACTTCATAACCTGAGTTATGAAAGGTGGAAGCTCCAGATTGAAACTAAGAAGCATGTTTAGAAACACGGTTACTGCTTCTGGCTTCTGAAAGGCGGGGCTGGGAGCTCCGATCCAAGGGTGGCAACCTTGCCCATCCTGCTTACCTTGTCACGTGTGCCAGCCCTGACCAGTCCGGTGAAGCCCCCGGAAGAACCTTCGCTTTGGTGGGCTCCTCCAAGCCTGGTGTCTCTTGTTCAACTCGGAATACCTCTGGTCCAAGCATCGAGTGGGCAAGGAGCCGTGGCACTCTTTAATCCACTCACGGACATGTCACGCAGCAGTGGATGACAAAGTTTCAGGGAAAAGGAACACGACAGTTGGCACAACTCAGAATCTACAGCAGTCCCTGCTCTCAGAATCTTTCACTCTCTTGTTTTGTTTTCTCTATTTTGTCTTTTTCTGAGCATGTGCCCTCCCCTTTCCGGCCCTCTCCCTCTGTTGTATTGGTAACAAAGATTGGATGCGACTATTTCTGTTTGCAATAATAACACCAAAACAGATGCAAATGAAGTTGTTTGTGCATAGCTGTGATTTCCCCTTGAGTCCTGCCTCTGGTGTACCCCTCACCAGCCACAGAAAAAGGGTTGTGTCTTCTTAAAAGTGTAAAAGGCATCGTTTGGGTTGGAGTCTGACCCCTACCGCTCCCTGAGACCCATCTAGGGCAGCACCAGGTACTTCACAGAAAATGGAAGCTGCCCACCCAGCCAGCCAGCGTGCCTGCTTCAGAGAACGCTGTTTCTGGAGTCTGGCCAACCTCAGAGAATGTGCCCCGGCGATCCAGGAAACACGGCATTGCCATTTATGTACATTTTCCTTTACAGTTGAGAACAAGGGGACTTGTTGGGTATTTTTCCTCCTAATTGCTTTTTTTTTTTTTTTAACATTTAAAATTTTTACGCAAAAGCGGACGTCATGAGCGCTCACTGGGGAGGTTAAGGACAGGGAATTGGGTCTGCGGCTGGCATGGGAACAGCCAGTGCTTCAGTTTTTATCATAAGTGAGTTTGAAAGCGGGTGACATGCCAGACATACCTTCCCAAAGTAAACTAAGGTAGAGATGGAACTCCAGGCGAAAATCAACATGTCACTTTCAGTGCTTTTGGGGAGCTTGGGGTGCAGAGATGACGATTCTACAAAGTGATTAACGCAGCACTGTAAATAGGAAAGTCCCGTGGGTGGGGGTGGTGTGGAGGAGGTGACTGAGCTGCAAATGAAAACAATGGACAGAGGGGACTTCCAGGGCCTCGGCCTTCCTGCCCCGCCCAGAGGAAATGCCCCATCCGCCTCCCAGGACTGCAGAACCTCTGCGTTGGACCTTGTCCCTGTGATACCAGGGCCTACCGTCTAGATGAAAGTGACAGCTTGCAGGAAGATAAGAGGACGATCCAAGTGCTGACTTCCTAGAACAAAATTAGACAGGCTTGAAATTCCTGCCCTTAAGCAAACATTTCAGAAGAGCAACTGTTAAGCTCTGTAAATTGCCAAAACAGACAGGTTTCCAGAAAGAGGGGTCCCCCTGCAATTCTTGGGTGGTATTTCTGCCTGAAGGTTCCAGATGGCCTTGTGCCTGAAGCTCCTGAGATATCAGCGGAACCAGCAAAATCAAGGCTGGACTCCCCTGGGCTGGGCTGTGCCTATCGAAAAGAGGGGAAGGGAGGGAGGCAGAGGGGAAGAGAAATATCAATGTCTGGTTGCCTTTCACCTGCCTCCAGTCACAGATCTGGCTGGAGACCTAGTTTGCAACCTCCTTATGTTGCCCTGGCTGGGAATCGAACTAGCGACCTTTGGGTTTGCAGACCGGTGCCTTATCCACTAGCCTGCCACTAGCCAGGGTAAATGCACAAATTTTAAACCATTTGTCAGGCAAATCTGGATCTGAAGAAAATTTCCAGGTATGTAGCAAAAATATAAATTAATTAACACCTTTCAGGTAAATGTTGGTCATTAAAACATAAACCTGGACTAGACCAACAGTTCCACAGAAGTTTGAAGAAAACGTCTGTCTCCTATGATACTTGCTAGTAATTATAACAAGGAAAAACTAATGATGCTTAGTGATAATAAAGGCAACAACAAAAATACGATTAATATTCTTATAATAGCTTATTTACATAGTGCATGTTATATGCCTAGGGCTGTTCTGAGCACTAGATAAATCATTTGCTCATTGAATTTTCCCAACAAATTTTCCAGGTAAGTATTCTATTATTACCCCCATTTTATAGATGAAGAAACTGAGGATCAGAGGAAACTAAGTAACCTGCCCTGATGAGGGGTGAAGCCAGGATCTGGCCCTGGGGTTCTGCTCCAGAGCCTTGACCTTTGACCACGAGAGTACTCCTAATCCCAGCCGTGCCCTAGAGAGAAACTTTCAAATTGGCAAAGGGGGTTGATACTGTCCCTGAGCAAGGTAGAAGATGATGCTAGAGCAGAGGCTGCAAGCCTGAGCCAGACAGCGGTTGAGATGTGTGAAGAGGCCCAGAATAAGGCAATGAGAAGAGAGGGGAACTGGGTAACACTGGCAAGCACTCCTTACGTAAAAGAGGCTGCTGGATGGCCTTGTGCCCAGGGCCCTGCTGCTGATTTTCTAACCCAGGCCCCGGCTGCCTCTGGGGGTTCTTTCAGAGCTAACATGTGAGGAAAATCAGAAATCTTTGTTCTGAGTCCATTGTGATTCGGCTTTATTGATGTGGGCCAATAGTTCACAGTCTGCTTGGGTTGTAATGGATGTTGACAAGTAACCACTGACTGCACGCTGAATTCATTTAATATTGTGAATTTGTCTTTTTTCTGGTGCTTTGTAATCTGACCCAACAAAGAGAGTACAGACTCTGGAACTACATTGCCTGGTTTTGAATTTTGGTTTTGCCACTTCCTAGCAGTGTGACTTTGAACCTGTTCCTTGATCTTTCCGAGCCTCTGTGTAATCATCTGTAAAGAGAGAAAATTAATAGCACACCAATTTCATAAGGTTTCGAAGAGTAAAGGTTATTATGGATAAAGGATTTACAACAGTGAAGACAAATAGTAGATACTGTATATGTGTTAGCTATTATCACCATCCAAAAGTGATCATAGGTATAAATATCTGTCTCACCTCTTGAGAGAGAATGAATAATAGTAATCTATACTGAAATACAATTTTAGTCCTGAAAAATTCAAGGTTTATTTTGGAAGGCTCTGTCTTCGGTCCTGCCGGGCCTCGGGACATTGCCTGGCACTGATGGGTGGAAAGACAAGGAGTAGAGGAAACAGGGACGTGAGGGGACCATGTTGGCCATACCCAGAGGTGCCTTTTTCTAGGCTTCACTCGCTTCACCTAGCGCAGTGGATTTGGAAGGCGCTCACAGTTGGTGTCAACAAACATCTAATGGGTCCAGAGAGAACGGCCAGAGAAATACGGCCTAAGATGTAAAAGGAGTGCTACATCCGCCGCCTCTTTTTTATTCAAGTCAGCAGAACGTTTATTTTGCACCGACTGTGAGCAGCCGTCGCAGGTACAGAGCGGTGGGTTGCCTTGTAAGGAGGCCCACCTGTCCACAGGGCGGTTAATAAGTTGCCCGCCCAGGTGAGCAGGAAGCCATGGGGACCCAGGAGAGGAGCCCTTGGTCCAGGCGGTGACGCGGGGGGAAAGGATGAGGCATCAGTGCGGCGGGTGGGCTGGGGTCTGGCTGCTGTGCTTTAGAAAGCGGTTGAGCCTAGGCCGGGGAAGAAGTGACGGTCGTCACTCTCCAACCCCGTCCTCCTGGGGGCCTTTTAGGCCAGGGCTGATGAGGGCTGCCGATTTATTTCTGAGTTTGCGCCCTTGAGCCGGGACCTCCCAGCCGGAGGACGGGGTGGGCGGCTAGCTGCCTCGGTACCCCTGGACCACCGGGGGAGAGGGCGGCTGGGCGCAGCCCTCCAGGAGGATCCCTGGGCCGAGCGCGGGCGCCACACCCAGGCCGGGCCAGGTGTGCGCGGGGCGGGGGGGCCGCGGCTGCGGGGAGCGCCTTTACGGCTCCGCGAGCTGTTTGTCTGCCTCCCGCGGGCTGGGCCCTCCTTGTTCACAGGTGAGTCACACCCCGAAACACAGGCTCTCTTCCTGTCAGGACTGAGTCAGGTAGAAGAGTCGATAAAACCACCTGATCGAGGGAGAAGGAAGGCGCAGTGGAGCGCAGAGCGAGAACCGCCCGCGGCCGTCGACAGGCAGCGACCCTGCGGCTGCGGAAGGAGCGCGGCCCCGCCATGCCCGCGCTCTGGCTCAGCTGCTGCCTCTGCTTCTCGCTGGTCCTGCCTGCCGCCCGGGCCACCGCCAGGAGGGAAGGTGAGTCGGCTGCCAGGCGGAAACGCGCAGCCCTGGGCCGTGGGGGCCTTTCTGCGCGGGCTGCGCTGGCTGCAGGCGCCTCCGGGGATGCCCACTTGCCCCAGGCCTCTTCAGAGCGCGCTCCCCGGCCCCGGGGGGCTCTTCCAGACCTGGGGTTTCGGCAAGGCTCAGGTTACCATTAAAGCTCTCTGCCTTAAACATGGGAGGCAATAGGTATGCCAAACCACGGCTTTGCTTACTTTAACGGTGTTTCTTGATTGCTTTTTTTTGATCAAGGGGCCCTGCGCCATCAGCAGTATGTTGGTGTACAAATCCTTTTCCATGGTGTGTTTTAGCGATGGGATTTCGGGTGGGCATGTTTCCTGGGACTGTGAACACCGCAACGATGGAAAATGAACCTCTTCAATAATCCTCCTGAAATTCCTGTTTCATCTTTGGGATGGAAAATGAGCCTTAAGGGTCCTAACGATGCTTTTGATTGCTAGTTTGTATAGTATTTTCACACAGTATTTCTTCAACAGGCATTTATTCGAAACATAGGTCATAGATCATTTGCTCTTCTCCGGGACACCCAGTAAAAAAGTTCAGCAGATGTAAACAAAACTTTCAGACAGCCTAGCAACCATTTACTCTAGGCATGTGTCAGCTATGATAGCACCTAACGGGTGTTTTCCTGGTCACTTCATGTTACCAGTGATACTTGCCTGTATCAGTACCCTGAGTTTTCATGTTTCTATTACTTTCTGCATCTGGTGACATTCCAATAATCATCTCAATAGGGCTAAGAGCCATTTTCACACATGTGCATGTGTGAACTTGAGACAATTTTCATTCGCATGTGGGAGCATCTTAGGTATTCCATTTATTACGGTGCAGTCTGGGTGATGCTGGCCTGAATGTATGTGAATGGCATGAATATTTTTGCATGTGTTTAAATGCATTGGTCTGATCCCATTTTTTCCCTAATATATTTTGGAATTAATTTCCAACATATCATCATGACTATGCTGTTAACAACTATTTATGAAAATGATGTAGGTCAAGTTTCCTCTGAGTTGGGCTAAATAGTCTTAATAACTAGTGGAAAACATTGTAAAAGCCAGAACAGTCTCTGAATATTACAAGTCACAGGGACTACTTATTAGATTTACTGCTAGAATCTGTTGGCTTTAAAAAATGAGAAAATGGGCCCTGGCTGGTAGCACAGTGGGTAAGGTGACGGCCTGCGAACCCAAAGGTCGCAGGTTCGATTCCCCAGCCAGGGCACATAACCAGGTTGCAAACCAGGTCTCCAGTCAGGTCTGTGGCTGAAGGCAGGTGAAACGCAACCATACATTGATGTCTCTCTCCCTCTCTGCCTCTCTCCCTTCCCCTCTTTCTAAAAATAATGAAATAAAGTTTAAAAAAAAATGAGAAAATGAAAATGGATTTGCACAAAGCCATACAGGGCAGCTGTTGGCAGAGGCAGAATGGGAGTTTGATTCAGGATTCTTAGGCTGAAACTTTTGAGATCACGTTACAAAAGTAGTAAGGAGGCAAGGTACATATTTACCTAATGGGTAATCATTGAAGCAATTTTCCCCTTGGCTATAGTTGCGTGTGTTAGCATTAAATAGTAGAACCACATAGGTGGGATGCTATCAATTGTTTAACGGAATCAGGTTCAAGTGGACAGAGCCTGGACTCTCCCTTCTCAAGGATGGACCCGCTCTGAGCATTCTGTCTAGACCATGACGTCAGAAGCAGTGTTTTAGGCTCCTTTCTAGACCCTCCTCTTCCTTGGGGATGGACTGCTTAACCTATAAGACTCCCTTCCCAAAGGGCATCACTTTGGAGTTCAACGAGAGAGGAAAGTTTGGCACCAGGGGAGAGTACACATGCTTTTCCATTCGTTGGGTGCTGGAATGTGGTGGCAGTTGGACTGAAAGGATGGTACTTGCTACCTCTGTAAGTGACCCGCCTTTGTGCATCCTGTGGGCTGCGCCTGGGAGACTCTCAAGCCATGGCATTGCTTCCTGGTTATTCCCTGGAAGGCAAGTTTGCGGTGTTAGATGTAATCAGCAAGATTTTTAGGGTTGGTCTCAGCTAAAGCACAGGGTTTAGAGTCAGCCTAACCTGGCTTCAAATTTCCTCTCATTCACTTATTGCATCCTGATAAATAATCTTTCAGCTCCTCAGCAGTTTGGAGTCTGTTTCTTCACTTGTTAGATGTTAGATGGAGGTAGTAGTACTGTGCAACCTGGAGAGCTATTGTAAAGTGCCTAAAGAGGCCTGGAAATACATTGATATATAAATGTATTTTGCCAACAGTATAGGTGAACTCAGATAAGTAGTTAAGAAGTCAGTAAAGAAGAAAAGCACCCATTTGGGAGCTCATGGCTGATGTGAGAGAAAGTGGCACATATCTGCAATGGTCTGGATCACAGTTCCAGGAGGTGTGGCTTCAGAAAGGGCTGGAAGGAGACTAGAACTATAGCCAACAGTCTGGCCCTGAAGAGCGTTAGATGCTGCCCTGTAGGCAAAGAGGTGCAGATGTTTCATAAGCAGGGAGAGGGTGAGGTTACTCAAGCGCTTGGAGGATGAAGTTGAGTTAGGAGAGGCCAATGAACAGTCATGGCAGTAATACAAATGAGAGCGGATGAAGGCTTTCACCACGGTGGTGGAAATAGCGAAGAGGAGACAAGTTCCTGAGACAGTTAGAGGGTAAGATGGAAAGAATGTGTTGATCCAGTAAGTGTGTGAGTTAGGAATACCAGCAAAGGAAAGCTGTGAGAAATGAGTCCAAGACAGGTCCAAGGCTTCAGGTCATGTTTGGTTAGGCGGTGATGCCATTGAAGGAAATGAAGGCTGGAAGAGAAGTATGAGATTTGGGAGCAAGGCTGAGCAGTGAAGAGGAGGGACTGAGTTCTTGGGGGACTTGCTGAATTTGAGGTGAGAGTAGAGATGTCCAACAGCCCTGGTTCACAGCTGGAACTATGATTTTGAAGTTTAGAAGAAGAGTTTGAATATTAAGTTGGGAGCCCAAGGGCAGAAAGCTAAGCCTTGACAATAGATGAAACTACCTGGGCACAGAGGTAAAAGAAACTTCAACGCTTCAGTGGATGAAAGAACAATGGAGGAGAATCTGGAGGAATGAACATTGAGGAGAGAGGAGAATTAAGAAAGAGGTGTGTTTTGTTAGCCAAAGAGTTTCAACAAGAGTTTCAACAATGTAGGAATGACACATGGAATTTAGATATAAAAATATGAATATACAGTGATGAGGACTAACACACACTGTTGGATTTTGCCATAAGGTAAGTTTTAAAGCAATTGTTCCAGAATGGTGAGCTCAGATTCCAAGGTTATTATAGATGACTAATGTGGGTTCTCCTGTGGCCTGGTGCTGGAAGAGAGGTGCTATGGATAGTGGAGAGGACCCATGGGGAGGTTTGTACTCACATAGATTCTGTTATTTAAATTGCTTAAGTGGTATAGCATCATGCATAAAAGTGAAGGCTCTGGATTAAGACTGCCTGGGTTCAAATCCCAGCTCTGGCATTTACCAGGGGTGGGATTTAGGCAAGCTACTGCACCTGTTACTCATCTCTAAGATGTGAATAGGAATAAGTTGTCATGATCATTACATGTCAAGTGCTTTGCACAGTGCCTTCTAAGCATTCACCATGCGTTCAATATTATTGTTGTATAACTAACTCTCCTGCCAATACTGAATGCCAGTATATTGCCTTCTCAGTTCAAAGTGGTGAAATTTTTGAAGGCTCTTTGAATTAACACCAGAAGGGTGATGAGGAACCTCTGCTTACACTGGAATGAACGCTCTAAGTTTTAACCAATGAAACAAAGAATCTGACAAGGAACCCAAAGCAGATGAGAATTTCACAACTGAATTTTTTTTTAATTTAATTTTATTATTGTTGTAAACATCCATCCCCTTTTTACTCCCCTCTTTCCCCTTCCCCATCCACCCATTCCCCTGCAAAGTCAATCCCACTTGTTGTCCATGTCCATGGTTCTTCCATACTAGTTCCTTGACTGAACTGCTCCCCTTCTTTGCCTCCTCCTCCCCCCTCCCCCATCCCCTCTGTCCCCTGAAAGGCTATTCACTATATTCATTTATCTGGTTCTGTTTTGCTTGCTTGTTTGTTTTGTTCATTATTGTCCTGTAATGGGTGAGAAAAAAATATGGAACGCTTCACGAATTTGCATGTCATCCTTGCGCAGGGGCCATGCTAATCTCTGTATCGTTCTAATTTTAGCATATGTGCTACCAAAGTGAGCACAAGACTGGATTTTATATCATGTCTTCTTCTTGCCCTTTTTTAGCCACCAGACCTCATTACACACAGATTCAGAAAATCTAGAATTCACCCAAATATAAGGTGACCTCATGGAAGACGGTCTTTCATTTCTTAATAATTAAGCTTTCCCCACCCTTCTCCATTCTTCCCACCAAAAGTAATAATTTTGGCCAACTTAATTCTGAAAAACTTTAGCAATGTAGATGCTGTGGTCACATGTCTCTATACTTAATAAGCTAGTTACACAAACATATTTAAAGTCACATAATTTAGGAACTAATAACTTAGAAGTACTGGTTAGATCATTCGCATTTTATGAAATAATTGTAGTCAAATTCTTTCCATTCATCTTTAGCATTCCTGAAGCCACTTTAATACAGTTTCTTCACTTCAGACTCGGTGGCTTGAGATACAGCCCTATTTGAGTCTTTTATGCTGTCATTAGAAAGTGCATCATTTTCAAAACATTTAAGAATCATCCTAGAGTGTACCTTGTGTCCTTCCCAGCATAATCATTTTGAAGAGCTTATTTCTGACAACTTTCAGCACTGGCAATTGCAAGATAATAAAACATATATGAGAATTGGCCTCTTTCCCGTGGATAGGTATTCAAAACGTTGATTGGGGTCATTTCAACTTAGTGTGTCTCCTCCAAACAATAATTTAGTTTTAAAATAAAATCCTTGAAAAGTGCCCTACAACGTGAAAGATGGTGAAAAGACTTACATGTGACCTTTTTTTTCCCCCTGAGAGTAAAATATTGAAAAACAAAAACTGTTACCTTATATTCGAGTGTGCACAATGAACAGGAGTATAGATTTGGGTTGGAGTGAAAGTTGGAAATTTCTATGTAGATGTCCTTAAATTCAAGGTGTCCTGGATTGGGGGTAGCCAGCCACAGGTTTAGCAATGCTGATCCTAGAAGCAGAGGAAGAATGTTGATTTGTGAACAGTGCTTTTTTTTTAAGGATTTTTATTTATTTATTTTTAGAGAGAGGGGAAGGGAAGAAAAAAAGAGGGAGAGAAACATCGGTGTGTGTGACTGGTTGCCTCTCGCATGTCCTCAGCTGGGAACCTGGTCCCCCAACCCAGGAATGTACCCTGATTGGGAATTGAACCAGTGACCTTTCAGTTCGCATGCTGGATGCTGGCACTCAACCCGACTGAGCCACACCAGCCAGGGCTGTGAGCAGTGTTTATGGGAAATTCAGGAGCATGACATTATGGAGTCAGTCCTGGGAATATTTTCCCCAGTTCAGTTTTTAATGGCTGAACTGTGCTGACTCCCTCCCCACCACCCCCACCCAGAGAAATTTGCAAAGACAAGACCTGAATCATCTGGTACCAGTGCAGAAATAAAAGCCCCATAGATTCTGGAATACTCTAATTTAGTCATAAACTAGACCTAGTAGATTACTAAATCATTACTGGGCTGTGTTCTAATATAACCCCCAGGTACATGATGTAATATTTGCATCATGTCCAGAGCTGAAAGCTAAGTCTTTTCTGCGTCTGTGGGTGACTGTATGTCTGTGTATGTGCCTCCCCGACAAACTAGGCTTCTTATGTCACAATTATGAAAGGAAAAAAGAATGGTTCTTCCTCCAACTCTGATCAGTGCAAGGGCTTGAGTCCTTTTCTTCTGCTGTATCAGAAGAGAGATGGAGTTCAAGTAAGCAAAATACCCTGGACTTTTTCAGGCTTCTAGACCATTTACAGAGTTCCAACTGTTGCTCTTCCAGGTTTTATTTTTATTTCTTGTGTGAATATGAGCTTCCCATTCTTAAAAAAAAAATTAAATTCCAGCCATTTCCCACACAAACTTAAGCTTTGGAAAAATGATCTAGATCTTCTGCTGTACTTACACGGGGCATTTCTTACAAAAAGATTTGCATGTTTTCCCACTTTCTTCTCTTATTACAAATCTTGGGACTAAATGGGAACGGGCCACAGGGGTTCTCTACGAGAGCCTCTCATTTTATAGATGAGGAATTGACACCCAGGGAGGTAAAGTAAGTGTCCAAATTCTCATGGTTGGTTGTGGTAGAGCTGAAACCAAGCACATGTGATCTGTACACACAGATGGGAAATGCAGGCCCAGAAAACGAATTTGCTTAACAAGAGCCACACAGCTGGTCACAGGACCAGGTTTCAGTTGCTAGTGTTCTCTAACAAGATACCTCCTTGGCCTATTTCTAATCCTTAGGACTGCTCATTGAAATTAATTTCAGACTTGATGGAATCTTGATCTATCCATGTTATTAAGACCATCTCTTATGTTTCTAGGTGGGACATCTGTGTCCTATTCATTCAGAAGCCTCTATTTGTGTGTGTGGGAGTCAGTATAGCTGCCGTTCCTTCACAAATGTAAAAACAGGTTAAAAACAAGTGCAAACTCCTAGTCTGCGAGGCATTGACAAAAGAGCAGACTTCAAATAATCAAGTTTTTCGTCTCTCTTTTTTAGGTGCAACTCTGTTGTCAGATTTTCATGCCATTTGGAATTGAACAAGTGACTCAGTTGAAAAAAAAAAAAACAGGACAGTTTAAGGGACAGCAGTAAACATTTCAGTTTTATTGTTCTTCAATGACTGTTGACATTTGGAATTTATAGATGCATATTTGTGTCCATAGTTTATTTTCCTCTCCCTGCTGGAGACCATTGGTGTAAGTTTTAGAGTCTTTCAGAGGCGTGTCTGTGTACAGCTAGGATACGGAACATGTAATCTTGATGTATATTTACTGCTGTTTCAAATCACTGCCCATTTTGCTAGTCAGACAAAAATCAGTGTCCCCACCCTCAGTGTTCACTGTGACTTGAGGTGAACAGGTATGTATCTTGCCTTAAACTTTGTAGATAATGTGTGATTTTAATATTTATAAAAGTACATTAGAATAGATTGCTACTGTAGGACACTCAATCACTACTTCTGAAAATAAGCATTTGTCACATGTTATAAAGTGAATACTATTCTCAACTTTAATTTTATTCACCTTGTTCAATTGAGCTATTGACAGGGAGTGACAGTCTCTATCTTTGAGCATGAAAGGGTTGTCAGTTTACATGAGGCCAGTTTTTTGACTCCAGCAAAGGGAATAGTATTCAATAAGGTAATGTAATGCTTAGTTTTTAGTGTAACCTATCTGAACAAACAAAACAGAAAAGGGTGATTAAGATGGTTAGTCCCAACTTACCTCTCCTCACAATGATGCATTTCCTTTTATAAAGCAAGACTTTAAAGAGTCAGAGGGAGTCAAGATATGAAATGAAGTTCAAGTGAAGTGAAAGGGAGAGAGAGAAAGAGGTCTGCATGGGCAGTGCTGTGAGAAATCAGGCTGGATAAGTATGTAGGATTAGAACCCGGACATCTTTGTGGTCAACGTTCAGGAATTCTGGTCTTTATCCTTAACGTGAAGGAAAGGCATCAGAGAGTTTTAAGCCACGAGGTAGTGGTAGAATTTGTACCATGAAAAGGTTTTGTGACTACTGACAGAGGGCAGCAAGAGAAGTTGCAGGGAGTTCAGAGAGGAAGTGATGGCAGGCCAGAGATGATTGGGGTTTGGTCTAGAGTGGCCATAGTGGAGGTGGACTTAGATGGACTTGAGCTATTTAGTAGGTCCTATCAATAAAATGTGGTATTGACTAGAATAGGGTCAGATGAGAAAGATAGAGAACCTATAAGGATAGCTTCCAGCTTTCTGACTTGATGAGATGACAACCACAAGTTTGCTTTTAAACACGTTTTGTGTAATGAGCTTTTGAGACAACTCGTCGGAAATGTAAAGTGGTTGGCAGAGCTTGAGGGTCTAAAGTTGAGAATGAAGCCTGGGCCAGGGAAAAATCTTGGCACATCAACACCTATCATGACTATTGGAGTCCTTGGCTTGCATGAGAGATTCCTAGAGTGAGGATCACGAAGCTTGACACTGATGGAGCCTTAAAGACACCAACATTTAGAGCTGGAGTAAGGAGAGGGGCCACAGAGACTTGGGTATGAGTTGGGGACAAGGTCAGAAGCCAAGAAGAAACCCGACACACAGTATGGCATTGTGGTATTTAAGGGAAGAAAGAGCTTCAAAAGAGGAGAGAAAAAGATTTAATGTCCCAGAAAGGAAACGAGGGGCGCCTTCCCTCCAAAAAAGGAAGAGAATTGAGTGTCATCTCTAAATGGTTTATACTTGGACTCATCTGCAAGGGATTACAAGTAACTTACTTTATACACTTGCTGTTGTTTAACTGGATCTGTATCAGTGCACTAAGCAGCTGAAATGGAAGTGAGAAGAGCAAAGCTCTACGTAATAGCAGCCAGCACACACAGTCAAGTTCAAACATGACGCTCGAATTCCTAGCTCATGAGCTAGTCCCACACGCTGGCCAAGTACATCGGCTGTCAAGGCTGCCAGATCACTGCAAGCTGATCTCATGGTCTCCAGCCTGCCTCACGGCTTTGCCCCTCCTCCCAAGCAGCCCTGGGCTTGCTGCCCTTCCAGGTGGCAGCTGCGGCTTGCAGTGCCAGGCCCAGAGGCCACAGGTGGGCAGGCGGTCCTGGTGCAGAAATAGTTCATTGGGCGTGTGCAGACACTTGAAAAAAAGTCTGAAAATCTCAGATACCCCTTCTAAGTCAAAGTACCATGCTCTTCTTAGAATTCTTTCTGTTCCCATTTCATTGGAGATTTATTTTTTTTGTTGGAACATTAGCTTTCTTTTTACACTGAATGTCACGTATATAGACAATGTAATCTGTGTGTTGTGTTGAGTCCCTGGACTCTTGGGAGATTTCTGTATGTTTGGGTTCTTGGTTGGCATTTTTTAGAGTCAGACTTCCTTTCTTTCTTCCTTCCTCTTTTCATTTTTCCATCTACCCTTCCGTCCATCCATCCCACGGTCACTGCCCCAAGTCCTGTGTTAGTTACCGCAGGGATACAAACGTGTGAAATGCTAAAGGGGAAGTGAGTCAGGTACACAGAGCATGATGACATGGGAGAAAAAGTGGTAAATGCCAGGAAAGTTGGAAATGAAGTCCTGTGTGCATTCAGAGGAGGCAGAAGCTGTTGAAGGGGCATCAACAGGGACCCTACTGATTCGTGCTCTTCAAAGGAGCACCCTGGTTGCTGCGTGGGTTTAAGGAGGGTGGAGGTGGGTAATGTCCCAGGCAAAGGAAATAGCAAACCTAAGGGCCTGGGGTAAGGAAGAGCTTGGTGCCTCCTAGGTTCTTTCAGTCTTTGGTGTGTTGGAGCCCAGAGAACAGAGGGACAGAGGAACGAGATTAAAATTGCAGAGGTCCGCAGAGCCAAATCTTCAGGGATTTGACAGAAGTTTGAATGTTTAATTTTGTTGTTACTGTTAGAGCACTAAAGCCATGATGGTTCCATAACTTGTAGGAAGAGGGCAGTTAGATCACCTGGGTGAATAGTGGAGCATGTTTGTGAAGTTTACAATAGAAAGAGGACCTGCTTAACAGGAACGATCTGATGTATGCCAGACTGTTAAAACTTCTCGTAATCGCCGCCAATGTTTCCTCTGGAAAATTTCAGATGGGGTCTGAATGAACCGCAGCCATGAATGCCGATTATTCCAAGGCCTTGCCCCAAGTACAACCCGAGGAAATATTTTCAGTTTCCTTCCATTCTCCTAAGGATACAGCTTGGAGACAACCTTTGCCCTGTGCTTCCCGTCCAACCTGCTGGAGTTGTGTGCTTGAGTGAGGGTGGCGGTATGACGTGAGCCCAGAAGGCCTCTGCCCACCTTGCCCATTGTTGGCAGAGGGTCTCCAGCTCCCTGCGGGTGCAGTGGGGGTGGTGGGGGCGGACCGGCCTGCCTGGCTGCCTGGCGGGCTTTTCTAAGAAGTACTTTGAGGATGAGGGATGGTATGCTATAATAGTTATTATCGTAATAAATACTTAAGTGTTGAAGAGGGAGCCTTCAGCATAGTCAGACACAGTTACCACCCACGCTTTACTAGACTGAAAAAAATATGTGAAAATCTGAGTCCAGTGACTTGGTGTTAGATGTTTTTATGGAGGACTTGAAGTAAACTTCCATCCATCTATTCATCCATCCATCTCATTGAAGCAATTTTCCCCTTGGCTATAGTTGCATGTGTTAGCATTAAATAGTAGAACCACATAGGCGGGATGCTATCAATTGTTTAACGGAATCAGATTCAAGTGCACAGAGCCTGGACTCTCCCTTCTCAAGGATGGGCCAGCTCTGAGCATTTTGTCTAGACCATGATGTCAGATGCAGTGTTTCAGGCTCCTTTCTAGACCTTCCTCTTCCTTGGGGATGGACTGCTTAATCTATTAGACTCCCATTTTGGAAATCTTGCTTCTTCTAGAAGCCCCAGTGTCTAAGCAGCCAGTGCGGCCTCACTGTTGGGTGTGGTTTTATTAAATGAATGAATTACATGCGCATCTCATGGACTAAGGACACAAGAACAAAGGGAAAAGGAAGAAGAATCAGTAAAGCAAAATCAATCAATGAGTTACTTTGGAGAGAAAGGGGTTTTATCAGAAGGGCCAATAGTTTGATATATTTATTATGTAGATAAGTCATGATAATTTCTAAGAAAAACATGGCACCCAGTAGATAACTGGACAAAGATCATGAACAGAGCAGTATCAAAATAAAAATGTAGTAAGAAACCAGAGTATGGCATTTTTTAGTCCCCCCTCCCTTACCTACCTTACCCACCCTCTAACTTTTATTTCCTTTCACTTTTTTCCTGTATTTCTCCTTAACAAATATCACTACCTCAATTTTCTCTATTTCTTATTTTCTTTCCCTCCCACTCCCATGAAAACTCCATGAGGGCTGGGCACCTATGGGTTTTGGATATTGCTTTATCCTTGGAGCCTAGAACAGGGCCTGTCATGTAGTAGATGCTCAGTATACATTTGTTGGACGATGAATAGATGAATAAATGGACTGTTGATAAAAATGTTCAAGACCATGATCTTTATACTCCCATCACTTACTTTTGTGCTCCCTGGAAACTAGAGAACATATTTATAAAATTTGCTGCTGGTCCAGAATTTGAAGGACTAGCAAGCAAATTACAAAATGAAAATGAAAAACATTCTAGAAATAAAACTGAACAAGACTAAACATAAAGCAAAGAAAGTATAATTAAAAAAAAAAAAAAAAACCCTGTAGATGTTCCTCATGTTTAAAATATATTATGGCCTTGTATTTAGGTCTGTGTATCTAAATAAATCATTGTATTGAAAAGGATATTTTCTAGACTGGGCTTCTGTGGGGAAAAAAGCATCCTTGCCAGGAATAGGGAAGAGCGTGTCTGCCACATGTTGGTATATGTGTTTTTAAGGCATGTCTAGACATGTGGGGACATGTGGGGGTCCTTTGAATGGTAGGAACACATCTAGGAGTATCCTGGCGTTCAGGAGACCATTCGTTCATTTGTTCATTAAAACACATTAAATTCCTACAATGGGCCAGACACTGTGCCACGTAGTAGGGCTTCATTTTTCCTTTTTTTTAAAGCATGGCAGTGCTTTCTGCCTGTTGAAAGAGCAGAGTCAAGTGCAAAGATTTGCCTGGCTTCGTATCAAAAATACATTAAAAAAATTTTTTTTACCAATATTTAAAAATCAGTGCATTCCATACACAAAACCAGATTTCTGTCTTCCTTAAACCCCCAAGGGGAAGTGCTCTCTACAGAGGGCATCATTTCTGGGGGGCAAGATGGGCCGGGGTGGTGTGCAGCTCCTCCCTTCAGCCCTTTCAGCAGAGCCCGCACTGCTCCCTGTTGCCTTATTGCTAGCCTGGCAGTGCCCTCTGGCAGCCTGTGTGCCCGTGGTGGTGTCGGGCAGGAATTGGTCACAGCAGAGGAAAGACCAGGCACCAGCCATATGGTGCCCATTTCATGAAGCCCACCTGCAGGAATAGTCTGGAATTTGAAACAAAGATTTTTTTTCTCAGTAGTAAGATCGAGTAATAATTGGTTTTAGAGAAGTTGGTCTAAATTTGGGAGATGACTTAAGAGAGACCATGTGTCAAATGCATTAGTGACCAAAGGGTCCTTCCATGCAAAATGGCGAACTCTGTCCCCTCCTTCTCGGGGCGTGAGTGTTGGGAAGACTCCACATGGAGCCAAGTGCGGTGCAGAGAAGCGTGGGGCCCAGCTGGTAACTTCACACAGCTATCACCTAATGCAGACACTGGCGGCAATGCGGACCCCGCACCTGAGGCCCATCGGCCTCCTCACCGCAGCCAGCATCACCCTGGGCTTGAAGGGCAACCCACTGAGAAGGAGGTGGGTAGACTGGCAATAGATCTGTAAGCTGCTGGTTGAAGAACCCCCTGGTGGGGACTCTAATGCAGCTCCAAGGAAGGCTGGGAATGTAAAGGAAGAACACAGTTCCTTCAGAACAGAACTCGGACAGAAGGAGAGGGAGAAGGCAAAGAAAGAAAGAAAAGAAAGAAAGGAGGGAAGGAAGGAAGGAAGGAAGAAGAAAGAAAGGAAGGAAGAAAATGAATGACAAGGTTTCCATTTTTAAAAATATTGCTCTAAAGAAACATATCATGAGCTGTCCTTATAAAGTTACCTACTACCAGCAAAAATGTTTGCTACATATAAAAAAAAGGCATAATGAAAAGTCTGTAATTATTCTGAGATTGCTCCCCAAAGGTATGCAATACAGGGGCCCTGGTGTGATTAAGCTGAGTAATCACACAAGTGTCATTGGCTGGTGAATTTAGCTCTTGTCTGTGCCTAGTGACGCACTTGGTAGAAATGTCACAGCATGTGATAGCTGTGTGACACATCTGTTCGAGAGCCACAGAATCAGGCATTGGTCGGGAAAGGTCCGCCTTGGCGCTAGTCCTGTGAAAAGTCCTGGGAGCTTGAGTTGAGTGCCCACTCAATGGGCTGTAAGTTCAATGCAACGTTAGGCTGTATCCATGGAATCGTCATAGCTCATCTTGTTGGAAGCTGAGCTGCCCAGACCACACTGGCAGTACTGTAATAAACCCTGGCCATGTTAAGGGGCATTGAAAATTAGAGTTTATTTCTAGAAGGGCAGTTAGGAAGAACCTAGAAGCCATGACATGGGAAAGGTTTGGAGGTGACCAGTCTCCAGTTGAATTTGAAGAAGAGAAGACGAAGAGGGGAGATGCCTACAGCTACTCTCTTCAGATGCTCAAGGCGTGGCCAATGCCGTGCCTTGTAGAATGATGTCTGAAGTAAATGTCTGAGGAATAAATAAATAAATGAAGAAGAGAGTAGGGGTGCATGCGTGTATATGTGTGCATGTGTGAGCTCTTTTCCAGGGAAGAACAAGAACACATGGTAAAAAGTACAGGGAGGGCAGCAGATTTAAAACACCATAAAAAAAATTTACAAGAGCCAGTACTGTCTAAGGAGGAACAGGAGAGCATACTGGATTAGGGAGGATTCAAGAAGGGGCTGAATTTAGAAAAAGAATGCCTATGTTCCATGGTAGACTAGATTCTCAATAAGTAGGGGTAAGGTAGAAAAAGATAAGGGCTTTACGGTGGGACAGACCTGGGAGCAAATTATTATCTTTGTCCATTTTAGCAGTGTGACTTTGAGCGAGATAACTACCCTCAAGAAGCATTTGTTTCTTCATCTGTTAAACAGGGATAGTAAAACTCAGGCTAAATAACTCAGGTTATTGTGAACGAATGCACATCAAGTGCTAGAAATGGACGGGGCTCTGGTAGACGTTGGTTAACTTTTTCTAGATTAAATGGCATCCCAAGTAGCACGAGAGGGTGTTCGGAGCTGACAAGGAAGTCACTTAGGAAGCTCACAAGATTCACTTAGTCACATTTGTGTCCTCAGAGCCTGACTCGGCTTGCAGCAGGCAGTTGCTCAGTGCGTCCTGGCACATTTGTCAACGTGATTGGCAGTGCCCTGGGTAGGCCATGGCCCTGGGCACTTTTAGAAGTAGGCTCTCCTTAGGGTTGCTTGGCCAATAGACAATGTGCCTGGTGGAAAAGAAGTGAGTTTTGGCATCAGACAGGTTCAAATCCCAGCTCTCCACTGGGTCAAGTTACTTAAACTTTTAGCACTTTATAATTTCCCCATCTGTCTCACGTGAGTGAGTGATCGCATAGCCTAGGCAAGGGACTTATATTGTTCTCTCAGTGGGACCCACTCACCAATCCAGGGAGGCAATAATTCATAAGAGAAGAGCCAGGATTCAGAGAGTTCAAGTACTTTTCCTAAGAAACTGGCAGAACTGGTATTTGATCCAATTCTTCTCACCCCAAGGCCTGTTATCTTACTCTTCTACATGGGTGATGTTAACACTGAGTGTCTGCTGTGTGACAGGTACTATGCTAAGTATTTTCCACGTGTTACCTCGTTGGCGCTGTTAGGTCCCACATGCAGATGCAGCTCCATAAGCCTCTTTGGAAAATCCACAGAGTAACCCTCCCTAGACACGTGGGAGAGGTTCTTCTTTATGGGCCTACGGTTCTCTTGGTTACCTGCGTTTGGGAGGATCACGCAAGGCACAGTGAGTGGGACAGACAATACTAGGCCACGTGACCATCCTTAGCCTCGACCACCCTGGAGGAGCAAGTATTGTGTGTCTTGAACAGATAACACCACCCGCTGTTAGGCAGTTAGCCCATGGACTTTCTCTATGGGGCTAAATGGGGTTTTATTTAGTTATTTAAAAAAGATTTTATTTATTATTTTCAGACAGAGAGGAAGGGAAAGAGGCAGAGAGGGAGAGAGACATCAGTGTATGGTTGCCCTTCGCCTGCCTCCAGCTATGAACCTGGCTGGAGACCTGGCTTGCAACCTGGTTATGTGCCCTGGCTGGGAATCAAACCAGTGGCCTTTGGGTTTGCAGGCCGGCACCTATCCACTGAGCCACTGGCCAGGGCCTGAAAAGGGTTTTAAACATGAGGTATTTGAAAACATTGAATTCAGGAATTTTCCCATAAAACACATCGTATACGACTTTTGAGGAATTGGACAGTTGGGTAAGCCTGGATTCCTGTTCTCCCAGGCGGTCCCCACCAGCACTGCCTTGCTGCTGCTTCCTTCGGGTAGAGTGGGGACCAGCCTCGCCCCTCTGCCTCCCTTTTCTTACTCCCCCGAGTGGCTGGGACTAAGCTGTGGAGCCCATGCGTAACTTTGATTCCCAAGAACGCAACAGCTGGGAGAACTATCTCTATGCTTCTTTGCTAACGATGCCTTTCTTCTTCGTACCCCTAGTCTGTGACTGCCATGGGAAGTCCCAGCAATGCGTCTTTGATCAGGAGCTTCACAGGCAGACGGGACACGGATTCCGCTGCCTCAACTGCCGCGACAACACTGCTGGCGTCCACTGTGAGCGGTGCAAACAGGGGTTTTACCGACAGAGAGAAAGAGACCGCTGTCTCCCCTGCAACTGCAACTTCAAAGGTAGCTGGGAAAGGGCAAAGCAAGAGGAAGCTGTAGGAGAGGAAGGGAAGGAGGGAGGGAGGAGGAGGAGGAGGAGGGAGCACAGAGGCCTTCTACTTCTAGAACAATTGGGCCATCTACCTCGGTTTTTTGTGTTTTTAGTTGCATTCTGAAAAGAAACATGTTTTTCTGAAGTCTGGATTGTAGGAACCAGCGGGTGTCTTTCGGGAACCTTGGTTTGAGTTCTAAAACCGAGCAACATAGTATTACTTGGTTTGGCAGGTGAAAGTCTGGTCCAGGGACAAAGAAAGCTTGCATTTTTGCAGTGATAGTTCCTCATATCTACAACCATCCTCTCAAAAAATAAGGGGTTGGGAAGATCTATTTCTGGTTCTATGCTAGGTGCTAGGATATAAAGGGGCACTGAGAGAAATGACAGACAAGTACTGTAAGTAGGCAGATCAGTGTCTTTCACAGACTTATTAATAAGAAAAAAAAAATAGAATTAACAAACAGAAAGCACCTACCAAGGTGGCTGGGTCGTAGAAGGGCTCTCTCTCTCTCTCTTTTTAATGCACCACCCAATGCTATATTTGCAGAACAGTTTTGTGTACACAGATGCACACGATGAACTGGACTGATTCATGGGCAGACGGTAAAGACAAGTTTGTAAAAAATAAAGAGGGAGAGACAGGTGGTTCTGCTAAATAAGTGGAGTTTTTTCTCCTTGAGTGACCTTATTGTCTATTGCCTTGGCAGTATTATTCCACCTCTTTGCTAGAAAGTGTTTAACAGCCTCATGTGATAGATATTAACCCACCTAAAGGGTATTTGTAGGCTAGTGTGGCAGTGACTCAGAGTAGCTCGTGGAACCCATTCATAGCAGCAGCTAAGAGCATCGGAAAAGAAGCAGCTTTTGGTCCAGCCAGGAGTTGCTGACAGAGTGTGGCAGGGAGCCTTATTGAAAACTGGGGTCACCCTGATGGGATCCAGACTCGTATCCCAGCAATCACTTCCAAACCACCCGAGTTGCTGTTCGGATGTGGTTTGAGTCAGCTTTGCTCAGCTTTGTGGTGTAGAATCAGCATCCAGAATTCTTGGGATTTAGCAATTCTCCCTATGAATCAAAGACTTTGTACAGAAAAACTAAAAGGAAAAGTATTCCATTTAATGGGTGTGCCACCTTCCCGAAGAGCCCACATGCCCTCAGGTTATGCAGCTTCAGTGTGAGTCACTGGGGTTGGGTCCTCCCAGCAAAGTGGCCCTGAGGATGTAACGAGAAATGAGATTGCTCAGTTGGGAAGCCTGGGCTGGGGACTGGGACATGGGTCTCAAGGTGGACAAGCAGCCTGCTGGGAGCAAAAGCAGATGGTAACAAGGACTCCAAGTCCGTAGCCTGTCCAGCAGCGTGAGCCCTGGCTCTTTGCTTTCCTTTGGGGAGTAGCCACCAGGCCCAGCGTGACTAGCCCGGTGGAAGGAAGTGGAGCCCGGCGATGGCCTGCATCTTGTATGGTAGCTAATGTGCGTTACTCACTTCCTCTGTGCCAGGCACTTTCCAAGTGCTTTCATCCAGTAATTAATTGAATCTCCATAGATAGCCTTATGAAGAGGGTGCTATTATTATTTCTATGTTATAAATGAGGTAGCAGAGGCTTAGGGAGGGAGGCCAGGGAACTCGTTGAAGGTTGTAGAGCTATGTGGGTTCCAGCCCCAGGTGTGTCGGCATCGAAGGCCTTAATGTCAAGTACGGGGCTGGGTTCGGAGTGGGACAGCCTGGGCTCAAGTCTTGGCACTGCCACTGCGTCACTCTGGTCTTGCTGCTTAAGCTCTTGCTGTCCCCGTGTCCTCATCCGTAAAAGGGCCCTTGTGCTCTTTATGTCACAGGATTGTGTGAGGATAAAATGATGTTTATTCAGCACGCGGTAGACAACTCAGTGAGGAGATGTCATCGTTTTTCTTATTAGGAGAGAGGTCAGCGTCTCAATCCCCTGCAACACTGGCTTTTTAAAAACAAAATTACATGCCAGTTTAGAAAGAGGCCTTCATGGAACTATTAACACTTTATCACGAACATCCTGAAATGGGTAGTGAATTTCTCAAATCATTTTTAAGAGTTCATGCATGCCCTAAAATCTCCCAGCAAGCGATTACAAGAGGTAAAGTTGTAATGCAGATGTTCTGATCAAGAACTGTTCCAGGTTATTTCCTCCATATGAAAGAAAAAAAATCAGAAAGAAAAAAAAAAGATATTTTTTATCCCCAACAGCGGATAATCAGATGTCCAGAAAAAAAGTCATGGATGTCCAGAAAAAAAGGTCTGGAAAGTGCTTTATATTTTTCCAGAACACTTTCTCACACTGTGTCTTTTTAATGTTTGTATTAACACACTCCACCTGCATTAAGAGTGAAAAGATAAGCTCCAGGGTCCTGCTGCCCAGGCTGAGTGGCATGTCGGTGACAGAGACACCCAGGTGTCATCTCCACCTACACATTGGTGCACAGATGACTAATGTGGCACAAGATTCATTCCCAATGTGATTTCTCAGTCTCCTAATCCACCAAAGGCTATTTTTCACTTTCAAATAATAACTTCACAAGGGAACTGCTTGTGTATTCAATTTCAAATGCAGGAGAATACATCTTACCCAAAAATGCTACCCCTCCATGGGTGGCCAATGAAGCCCACAGCCTTCATAACCCTTAGAGTGGGCACGGATTTGGATTTCCATCAATTTCTCATAAACATAGCAACTAGACTTGCTTTTATGTGATGAGTTTCTGAGCTTCGCAACAAGGCTGAATTATCTTCAACTCTTGTAACCACATGTGTAAGCCCTGATACCCTCCTGCTACTACTTTGAAATTCACTCTGTATGTGTTTCTTTCTCCCATGACACCTATGCTCTTGAGGTTTGTGCAGACATCAATGATATTGGACCTGTGTTCTTAATTTTGTTATTGTTTATATATCTATAACCCTGACAGTGGGTTACTTACACTCTAAAACTTTGAGTTATTATTTAAAATGTGTCCTAAGCAATCATTATTATGAAATATCATTATTCAGTGATAGTCATGTTATTGTCAAATGCAAGTGTAAATTTATACAGACAGGGTTCTCAAGAGGATGTGTACTCTCAGTTTAAAGATTGAATGTTAATCATTTCAGAGTAGCTTCCTGAGTCCTCACACGCAGACTCTATGTACATCAATCCTGACAGTGATTATTGGGCCACAGACCAAAAATAGGAAGCTTTTCTCACCTGTTCTTAAAAGCCAGTTGTTCCCAGCCCCCGCGTGATGTCGGAATTGGGGTAGGTGTTTTTATATTAGTGAGATGCTTTGCAGGCCCAGCACTGTTATTTTGAAAGTTTTGGAACATGAAGTCAAGTAGCCATGTTCACAGACGGAGCCTGTGTACTTTGCAAGGCTTGAGGGAGGCCTAGAGGTAATGTTCAAGCTACATGTTTTGAGCATCTGCTATGCATGAGACCCCAGATTTGGAGCGGTAGATATTTTAGCTGAAAGTCTTATGACAGCTCTCCAAAGCATAGGTCGTGGTCCCTTCTTCAAAGAAGTGAAGAATGAGCAGTTTGCCCAAGGACACAAGCAAATAAGTGGCAGAGCTTCTGTTTGAAGTGAGATGTGCTATACTTCAAAGCCTGGGCTCTTCTCCTGAACCCCCAGCTCCCAGAGCCTTATCCTCTGGACCAGGTCCTAAGAAACTCGGTATTCCTCAAGGTAATAATAGCCGTTGACTGTAAGCATGTCAAATAATGTTTGGAAACACGGGCAATACAAAGTTAAGCTTTATGCCTCCTGAATGCCCTATTATGTTATGAACCTTTGAAAGATTTAGTGTGTACCATCCCCGAACTCTTTTGAACCCAGAATGACTATTATCATGAGATGGCTTTTAATAATCTACCGAAAGGGGTTTTATAGTGTCATTTGGGGCTATCTGGGCCAAACCCAAAAGCAAAGTATAATCTTTTTCATCTTATAAGCATAATTCATTCCTGAAAGCGTGTAGAGGGGAGTTTTCTTAAGTCAAAAGCATAATTTCCATTCATTTGAGTGGGGAAAAAGCATGTTCCTGAGTCCCAGATGGACACTCTGGGACTGTTGAAAGCAGGTTTCTTCCATTGAATGTTGCTTAGCAGAGTAAAATTCAAAAACTGTTTTTCCCTTTTAGCTCCGTTTGCTGCTCATAGAGCAGTGAGTGAGTGAGGTTGTCTCTTTCCATCGCACTAGACGAGGGACCGCTGTTAGTGTGACTGTCCCCAAAGGTCAAGCCTGCAGGCGGCCTCTCTTCCGAAACTCCCTCCCTTGGTGTCCTGAGACTTCTCCCCCCTCTGATTGCCCTTTCTCTTCATCAGTGAGGCTCCATTTCTGGGCCAGGCACCCCCACCCTCTCCACGTGCCCCCAGAATGAGCTCCTGCTTCCTTACTCAGCCTGTGAACTTCATCTCCAGCCTCTTTCTTGAGCTCCACACTTACGTTCCCCACTAATACGCCACCAGAAACTCAAGTTCACTACGTCTAAGCTGAACCCATTACCTTCTCGCGATTCAGCTGCTGATCTGGCTCCTTCTTCCTTTCCGTTTTCTTTGGTAAATAGCGTCACATTGCATCTTCTTGTGTCCTCCAGGGCTGTGGTGTCGCCCACTGGACCCCTGCCTCGCGTCATCTGCTTCCCAGAAGTCACCCAAGCCTGTTCATTCTGCATCCACAGTGGCTCTCCGGGGGTTTCCTTCCTGCCCTCCTCCCCTGCCTCCGCTACCCGGCCATCCTGTCAAGGAGAATTTCTTGCATGGGGGGCTGCTGCTCTTCCCCTCCCCACACCACCTGCAGGCTGCTCTAGAGCTGTTTCTCTGAGCTGCAGGTTTGATAGTCCCGGAACCTCTGATAGTTCCCTACTACCTGCACATGGGTCTCAGTTCTTCTGCCAATGTTTAATTCGCTGGTAGCCCGTGTGAGCTAATACACACAGTGCCTGACTCGGTGTCTCACAGGTCGTGGGTGCTCAGCCAAACACCCTGGACACCATGTGCCCTGAGGCCTCCCAAGCCTTCCAAGGTTGGCCTGGAGTCTTTCACAGACTCTGAACGGGACCAATTTATTTCATGTCCCACATGTAGCACAAAAGCCTTTACATGGGCACAGAGCCAATACCTTCCTTGATTTGAATGAAAAGTTCACAGGAGAATAACAGATTTTTTTTCTTGTTGCTCCTTTTGTTATTTCTAAGGGAGCCACTGGTTGGTGTCCTGTTGCCTGTATAGAGAATGGATAGCCTAATGATCACAGCGGGGATATGCAGATTGTTTTATAATTCTGCCAGTCGCAGGGAAACGTTAAAGTAGGTGAGGTATACACCTCTAGCCAGCTTCCACCTCATCTCCACCTCATCTTTTGGCTCCCGCCAAAGCCCTTCCACAACAGCCCCGGCCCCTCCTGTGCCTCTATGCATTGGTCCCGGGCAGTGCTGGGCCTCTCCTTTGTGCTGAGCCCTGGGCTGGGCCCTGTGCTGAGCTCTGTGCTGAGCTCTGTGCTGATCTCTGTGCTGGGCCCTGTGCTGGGCCCTGTGCTGGGCCCTGTGCTGGGCCCTGTGCTGGGC